>JASPKZ010008416.1:0-68438 GCA_030220185.1 Diploptera punctata
TAAATTGACTACACATTTTGGCAATGAATAAAAACCTCAAATTCTACACAAATTTGCTTGAAAACAACAGGTAATGATGAGGGAGAGGAAGCCTTTTGTAGAAGCAGATGATACTGTTTTGAGTGTTTAGTTTCTCATCCTACTATAAGTTACATGTACTAAGTATGATAGTAAATATATACATTGAACTTACTTTGAGTTTGTTATTCATTTTCAGTGATTTCCCAATAATTATGAATAGGAGTCTAGGTTTTTCTCTCTCTCTTTGCCTTTGTACAGCATTTGATTTTTGCTGTTCTCCAGCTATTTGGGATCGTCCCTGTGCATATACATTCATTAAGCAATATGGTCCAGAAGGGTAATAATAGGTCTTGTGTGGCTTTCATATGTTCGGCTTGTATGTTGTCAGGTCCTGGGGCTTTCTTGTTTTTTTTTTTATAGAGATCACTGCCTTCTGGACTTCCCTCTGATGTTATTTGAAGTATGTATTCATTCCTGTGATCTTGGGGTGTTGGTGGTATTGGCTTCCTGGGTGTTCATTTTATTAGGAAACTGTTGAAGTTCTTTTTCCATGTTGTTATGGGTTGTGCCACAGGTTTTTCTATTTCTTAATGCCAAGAAGGGTTTTGTTTAGCTTCTTCTGCTAATTTCTTGGCTTCCTCCTCTAAGAACTCCATTTTTTCTTTTGTTTAGAAGAAGTTTGTATGTCTTTCTCTTTTCTACGTGTGTCTTAGGTCTTCCTCGCTTCCGTCGATTTTAGCCTTATGCAATGCTAGTAGTGTTTATTTTCTCTCCTTATAGCAGTCTTTATTGAAACATGGTTGGGACCTTCTTGGCTTGTTTGGTATGATGGCCAATATAATGTAATAATAACTGCCATCTGGAGGCCAGTTCTGTGAACTAAAACATCACAATACCTTACATAATTTTTAATTTTGTATTCTGGCATTCTAATCTGATTAGACATTTTAATTTGATCGACTCTCAAGTTCCAGAGAATTTACTAGTTTGCTGTAAGTAAACTATGAGCTAGTGTGCTGTAAAATGGAAATGAAACTAAAGAAGATAGTACATTGCAACCCCTGGAAGACCTACCATGGTTGTAAACTGGTAACGGGGAATCAGGCTTTGATTCCGGAGAGGGGAGCCTGAGAAACGGCTGCTACTTATCCCAAGGAAGGTATGCAGGCGCGCAAATTACCCACTCCCGGCACGGGAAGGAGGTAGCGATGACAAATAACTATATGGGACTCATCCGAGGAGTTAAAATTCCTTAATTTATTATATTAATTATTATTAATATCTTAGTTTATCTACTAGACGTCTCATTGTTAGGTGATGTACTACTAGACATGCCATTCTTATTTAAGAAAGAAAATATTAACGCTCGAACCAGGACTTCAAACCCTGTATCTCTGATTCTGTACATCGGTGTGATGCCGGTTGCACCCATCTGAGCACCGATGGGAATGTGAACATTTCTTTCCACTTACACGATTCTTTGTTCATCCAAAGGCCAACAGCTGTTGCTACCCAACATGCCAACTGATGTCTTATATTCAGAAGTATTTTTATTGAGAACAGCAGGAAAACAGAAGATCTAGCTATATATGCGAAGAGAAGAAAAACATACAAACAACTGTTACAAGCGAAGAGAGCAGAGGCACCTGGAAAAAGAGGCCAACAAACTACCAAAAGAATCAAAGAAAGATCCTTTTGCAGCACTACGAAAGAAAACCGCACCAACAAACTGGGGCAATCACTATGAAGACATGGGAAGCACACTTCGAAAGAATCTTGAATGTAGAGGTAAGAAGCATCAACGTAACAGTCGAATATGAAGTCCCACAATACCCAATTCGCATAGTAGTACCTCCGAATTAAGAAATTTTATCCTTTCGGGAAAAAAATAGGAAAGCTGGCGGGCCCAGACAAATATATATATATATATATATATATATATATATATATATATACAACATGTAAAAGAATCCGTAGAAATCTTGCAAGACCTCTGGACTGATTTAATGAATAAATGTTCAGAAATTGGACCAGATACCGGAAAATTGGAGAGAATCCTCAATGAAAATTTTGTGTAAGGGAAAAGGGGGAAAAAGAAAATCCGAACTCGTATAGAGGAATCATATTAGAAAACACGATCTTTAAGATATTCACCAAAATCCTCAACAACAGACTGCAGGTAGAAGTGGATCGTCTGATTCCCGAATGCCAGTTCGGTTTTCGGAAGGGAAGAGGAACGCTACAAGCCGTAGCATTCATATGTGAACAAACAGATGAAGCACTAAGACACCGAAAGGAAAATTCTACACGATATTTGTAGATTTTCGGAAAGCCTTCGACCTAGTGAACAGAAAAACTCTAATAGAGAAGCTGAAGATGATGATTGGAGAAACCACACCACTGATAAAACCAATAGAGAACATCATGAAATATAACTACATAAGAATAAAAAATTACGTTTGAAACTGGAGAAAATCATCAAGCAAACAAATGGGGTATTACAAGGGGACCCCATCAGCCCTACACTATTCAACATCCTCACAGCAGACTGCCAAAATATAATAAAAGGCGATCAAACAACCATAATAATGTATGCAGATGACATGATGATTGGATCCCAAAATAAAGCAGAACTGCAGGAAACAATGAATAAAATTAGAAGAATGGGCACACCAAAATCGACTATGAGGACAAGACAGTTCATATGAACATTCAGAAAAGGGGGAAGGATAGCAGCAGAAGATACCAACACACTGGCAGGAAGTCCTCTAAAGACAGTCAACAGGTACAAATATCTAGGTATCACCATGCAGACCACAGAGACATCCTTCAGCATACACGTCCAGACAGAACAGCAGCAGCAGCAGCAGCAGCAATAAAAGCGATCTGCAACATCAAGAACCTTACAAAACTAACAGACACTGCAGTGACACTTTTCCACACAAACGATAGCTCCCATAGTTACATACGGAATCGATATCATATGGCAGAAATTAACAATCAGCGACCTCAACAAAATAGAGAAAGGGAAAGGAAGCTTCATGAAGAGAATCATTGGAACTGGAAAAAACAGCACCATCCAGATTAATTTATGAACTTATGCGAGGAACATATTTCATAGAAGACATCAGGATAGCATACCTCCATACCATCTACTGAACCATATCAAAAAGAAGTAAAAATGAGGGAACAGAAATGGAAGGAAATAAATGAGGAATTTTACACCTCCAGTGCCATGACAGACAGAAACTGGACAAGAGAATGTCAGACAGAGAGACACGTTGTAACCAGACTAGTGTTACATGGCTTTCATCACAAGGTCTGCGAAAATAAAAAATTCCACCAGCCAACTGAAGACTGCAGATGTGCACTATGCAGTGATATGCATAGAGAACGAATAGAGTGGCCTCTCTGTGTTAAATTTTGGAAGCAATTTCATACCTCTGCGCCATCTGAAGATGACCACGGTAACTACTTGAGCATGGCTGCAGTGGCTCAATTGCAAGAAAAGTACCCCTATCCTTACCCATTCTTTTAAAAAATAAAATTTAAAGCTAAACACAAGCAATGCTACTTTGTTAACGATTTTAGCATGTTTTATTCTTACTCTCTTCAAAAGAAAATTACAAGAACTTTGCCAACTTTTGAGATGTCTTTAACTATAAATTATTTTCATTTTTTTTTAATTCATCAATTGGTAAGTTGACTAAAATGATTTACACAATTTCGTATTTATTAAAAACCATTCCACTTTTAGATGAACATAATGAATATGGGAAATCGCTATTTATTAGAAAGTAATTGGAAATGTTTAGACCTATACAACAAAAATATTGGCAAAATTTTTGTAATAATTTTCTTAAGTAAAAATAAAAAATGCAAAATTGTTTACAAAGTAACATTTCTTGTGTTATTTCCATTAGAAATATCAAACAGGATCTGGATAATGGATATGCTAAGGCAGCACCATTTGACGAGCCTGGTCTAATGAGTCTAATATGCTATTTCTTTTTGTGTGTTTTAAGAACCGAAACCATGAAGTAATTTAAGTACAAGTTTTCAAATGTTCTTAAATGAAAATTAAAAAATACCTGAGATTTATAAGAATGTAGCAAAAAAGAAATTCAAATTAATACTTATGCATCCATTTCTCTATTCTGAACTACTCATATGTGTATGCACGCACATCAACTCTATTTAGTAACCAGACTTGTCTTGATCAGTTTGTTTGCTTTTAAAAATGAAATAACATGATTCATTTATTGCCTTGTATTAAAATTAATATTTTAAAAAAATTATACATTTTATAGTTATTGCAGGATGTACATTATTCAAGATGAACAGAATTTTCTCAATGAAACTTCAGTCACATACGTAGTTAAAGAATCAATATTTCAACAATAAACCTAATATTTTATATGTAATTTTATAAGAAGACTATTGCACATTTATTTACTAGCTTCCTATTACCCCCAGCCCTATAATGGGATCACCTACCTTTATATTTTGATTACAAAATCTAATAGTTCATTAAAGAAGAAATCATATGTATATTCTCCAAGGCGCAACAAGCTGAGAATGCCCTTGGCCTATCAGCTAGCTGCTGGCCCAATATCCACCTGCGAGAAGAATCCAAATTGTTTGACATTTCAGGCTTACACACCTATTTAAGCCTAACACAAATTGCTACCAGGAAATCGCTGAATAGTTGAATGTTAGGCCAAATTATTGTTGTTAAAACTGACAGAACAGTTTTGTTCTCTAAGTAATTACCAACACTTCATATTAAGATTTTGTTTTGCACATGTTAAATAAATGTTATAAAAGACATAGAAAGTTCTCAACGAGGTAGAAGTAAGGATGAATTAAAATTTACATAACACAATATTAACATAATTTTAAAATTTGTAATTTAAAATATTTCCTATAATAGTTCAATTAAAAAATTTGTTTTTAATAAAACACAACCACTTTTCTGCATAGTCTATAACGTACTGGTATGTTCTTGCAATACACTTGTAAATATTCTTGAAGCGCAACTTCTTTACACCTATTGTAGAGCCTGAAAAAAAAATTAAAAAATAAATATATACATATAGGCTACATATACAGTGAGTTTCACTCGACCTGTGGCTGATAGTGGGAAAAGTTACTGCAAGCATTGAGTCATCAACTCACGCTGTCCACGCAGTGTCTATGCTAGTGGCCGCAAGTCGAGTGAAACTCACTGTATATATAATATTTGTCAATGTCCTTCACAATGAAAGTATTCCCAACTCTTATATATATTGACAATCTAGGATCATACTATTCTAAGTAAGTGTTTTATTTAGAATTCTAGTTATGTCAATGTCCCATATCTATGGGCGTTGAAAAAAAAAAACAAAGAATTTCATACTCCAATTTTCCAAAGGTGTTACTAATCAAAACATTGAATTCCTGATTTATTATCAAATGGCTATGGTAATGTAACATTCACAACAAGAATTGTGAAAAGATGGACTTCACACAATATGATCCTGAACCATTGTATATGTATTATGTACATGTATACACTTACATATTTTAAAGTTTTTTTTTGTAATATTTCAAAAGCAGTCAAAATTTGCATTGAAAATTGAAATTACAATATCTGAAAATACTTGACTTAAAAGAACGGAATACCATAAATAAACTAATAATAATGATTACACTGTCTTCATTATTACCATTCAGTGTTTATTTACTTTCTTTTTTAAGTAAAAGTCTTCAATATTGGAATTTCTCCTCTGGTTGGCAACGAGCATTCTAATATGCTGTGTATGTTGGCGGTTCATATGATTTGTAATTATATCCAGTTTTATCTGTTAGCACATGTGTATGGATCTACTTAGACTTGGATTTTTTTTTTGGCTCAACTATAGATTATTTTACCCTTCAGTTTCCATAGTATATTCTTTAAATACTGTTTCTCTACGTACTTCTTCTGCCTTTACTAACATTTGATAATATTTTAAACACCTGCAACAATACTTATAACTTTTTTTTTACGATTATTAAATATTTGTCTATGTATGCAATGATTTCTTCAAAGTTATGCAGATTTGTTGTGCATATGCACAAACGCTTAAATGAACTTCTACTAAATGGTGGTGATATCTGTGAAATTGGAATAAAGTCAACATTCAAAAAAGGATGTTCACTCATTTCATTTTGTTAGTTTCCGATGCTAAAAAGTCAGTGAACATTTAATTAAATAATATGCAAGTTTAGTTAGGTTAGGAAGGGGAATTTATTGCAAAGGTTGGTCATATCGATTTCACATCTATGTGGTTCCATCTAGCAATACAATTCTATAAATGTTTGCACATGTGCACTGTTATTCTGCAGGACTTAAAAATTATTAGGAAAGGTAAACAGAATTTTTTTTTCATTTTTTTTGTCACATAATGGAAACTTTAAACCTAAATTTCTGTTATCTTTTAAGATTTTTAGACTTATGGGTGTTCTGAATAATGCTATCTCACTTTATTACTTAATCTAATAAGAACACTAAACAAAAAGAATGAAACTTCAAAGTTAGTAAAATGAAGGTAGCAGCATTAGATCCACTCCGAATACCTCAAATTTACTTACCTAAAATGTTATACATGTGTAGATTTCCCAATCACTGTCAACGAAAATACACACATAGGATTTGATCTTTACAGCCTCGTTTATTCTGTGAAAGAAATAATGATGAATAAGTACACACATTACAGGTTAAGAAATAAAAATAAATGAGGTAGGCCTATAAACAATTTTTGGCCGGGTGGGAGTACACAAGCTTTTTTTCTACCCACTTTAAGAGTATCTAATTACAATAAATATTAATAAAACACTATATTAAACGTATTTAACTAAGAGATGTAATTATCACTTCATTATTTTACTTGTAAATATGAAAATAAAGTGGAACTATTTCTTGTCATGACCACAAAGGTTAGGGACTATGTCCTGTCATGACCACATAGGTTATAAGAATCCTTACTTCTAACCAGCGATAAACTATCAAACTTTTAACCAGCGATATACCACAAATAAGCACAACGTGTAAATCACACATGAGCAAAACTAATGCACGTTAGTGCGGTTTCCAGTTATTATTATAAATGAGCACAATGTGTACATTTAATCGGATTCATATCTATGTACCATATCTATGGTTTCAACAAATCAGGTCCGGACTTATCCTTTACTTATTTAACAGCATAAAATAAAAGGACGTTCCCTGGATTTCACCTAGTTAGAGTAATTGGATATGCTTTCCTTTAGGTCGGTAGAAAATTTTTCTAAGTTCTATAGAATCGCAGTGCGCATGCGCTAGTGCTCCAATTATCCCAGGTAGATAAATGCAACCTCCAGCAAATTGGCGGTATATACATGTGAAATCAGTATGACCAACATTGACACAAAATTCCCAGAACTTGTCTAAAAATGTATAATTTATTTTACGTATCAAATCACTTTTAAAAAGCAAGGAACCTAAAAGCTAACCAAACCTAAATCAATTACTGTAACACAAATCAATTACTCTAACGTAGGTGAAATCCAGGGAATGTGGAATCACATTTAAAAAGCAAGTTCGGGTTGTTGATGGTGGCAACGCTGGAACAACATAGGAAGTGGAGGGAAAATAACAAAGAGAAGGAAGTAAGCAATGTAGCACGACCGTGTTTTACGCAAATAAATAAATATGGAAAAAAACTCGTTGCAACATTGGAAGATTTTTAAAAAGTGTTGCAAAATGTTTTGAAAGTGTTTAAGAGTGGTTAGTGCATCAGTGGAATAAGATATAAAATTGAAAAATTTTTCGGACCTAAAGGAAAGCACAGCCGAGTAATTGATTTGTGTTACGGTAATTTATTTAGGTTTGGTTAGCTTTTAGGTTCCTTGCTTTTTAAATGTGATTTGATACGTAAAATAAATTACCTCTTCATTTTTGTTATTCTATGAAAATTCAAAATGTCGGACGGTTACCATGTAAAATCATGTTTCCACTAGTTCATTTCGTGTTAATTGTTCATATTTAGGCGGCGGTTACATCTCTTAGGAATATTGATTCATTAACACGGTGGGGTTGTACAAGACAAGCTTTTTACTTACGCGAGTTATGCCAATTTTGATGTAATTTAAAGTATTGTAAAGTGTTAATGAACCAATATTCCTTAATACAATGTCAATTTTTATATATTTAGTAGTGTTGGTTCACCTGTTAGAATATTTTTTAAGACAAGTGGTAGAACTGTAAACAGATTATTCAATATTGCCGCCCAAAGTTTCTCTATGATTGCCGCCATCTGGAGTATAAAGTTCTGGAGACATTCGTTTAAATTAAAAAAGCAGTATGTGATCTGTAGAAATAATTGAGAAGATAAAAATTTTATCTGGTTGAAATCAGGTAACGGCCGGGCGGGAGATGACAAGCTTTTTATTTTTGTTCCAATGAATTTTATACATGTTTTTGACCATTGTTACAGGCGCCAATCCGCAAAGTGACGCTCCAAGATATCTTTTGGACTTCAATTAAGTGATTAGTAGAATCAACAATAAATGGATTCAGGTATGTTCCTAGCAAGTTAATAAAATTTAATAAATTAATAATTATTTTAATAAATTAAATAACCGTAACAGTGTTTGATTGAGTACAAGAAGCGCTTCGAATGTGTTAAATTACGTTTTATATATACGAGCACCAAACTCATGACCTCCCACATCACATTTTTAATAATAACATAATATGAAGGATTAAAATATTTTCAATTTGTGTCCAACTCAGGGTCGAGGTTTGGAATGAGATGAAACCCCTTACATTAAGAGGCCTGTGAAAGACGAGGGTGCCGGCCTGACGCACCCCACACAGGGGCAGATGAACAAAATATACAAGGTGAGTATAGAAAAATTGTGGAATGAAATTTTGTGGCAGAAACCCAGAGAAAAATGGGCTCAACTGCACTTCTACTAGCGCTTGATTTTTCAGTTATATTGTTGTAGACTATAGCTCTTCTGTATTTACTAACATTATTTAATATTTTACACTTTTTCAAACAATTTTTATAACATTATTAGACAATTCTGAAGTATTTATTTAAATATGCAAATCACAATATTATGACACTGTTAGACAACATTGTGATGCTAATTGTTATTTTCTCCACAGAGTATATTACTTAGTCTATGATTTTTCTATCGCTGGTTGGATCAGCGTTAGGGAGTGATAAGTAAGTGTACACCCATTTTTAATAAACATTTGATAATTTTAATGTTATTAATACATTTTTAAATATAGATTTGGGGATTTATTGCAAATATTGGTAATTTAAATTCATAGCGACAGATAGTAATCAAGGATGATAATCGATAAGTGGTTTGATTGTGGGTTATCGCTGGCTCTTTTACTCTGGTTCATGCGCACTGTTGTGCTATAGGACTTTGAAAATATTTCACGCTAGTTTAAGTGCAGTTTTTCCGAAAAATGAAATTATATTACATTTAATAATGTATAAAAAAATTAGCAAAATGTTATAAGAAATATGAAAATTAATAAAAATATTGGCTGAAGTTTCCATTAAATGCATTGAGAAATGGGATGTGGTAGGTTTTATGTCTCTCACAATTCTACACCTACACTCTTATGCCACTGATGCATTAAACACTTGTAAACACTTTTGTACTGTTTTAAACATTTTCCAATGATCTTCAAGCTTTCTTTACAATATTTTATATTTATATATTTACGTAAAACATGATCGTGAATAAATTACTTGCTTGCTACTTTCCCATGTTGTTCCAACGTTGCCACCATTTGAAAATAATTTGAAGCCATATTTAGTGTTAGTGTATGTAAAATTAGTTTATAGTTCATTAAATAGTATGCATGTAAATTGCTTTGTTACGTTAGGAAATGGGAAGTTTGTTTACGTCCATTTTATTAAGCATTTGGGAATAAATAATATGCATGTAAATTGTTTTCTTTAGTTAGAAAATGGCAAGTTAGTTAACGTCCATTTTTTTTTTTTGCATTTGGAAATTCATTCCCAAAGTTGGTAACGCCGACTACAGAGCCATCTACCGGAGGCTATATTAACCATTATGGCAATTCTCGCAACTCGCACATGCGCACTGCGATTCTCGCAACTTGCGCATGCGCACTGCGATTCTCGCAACTTGCGCATGTGCACTGCGATTCTGTGGAACTTAGAAAAATTCGTCTGAGACATATAACCGACCTTTTCCAAGAAATGTTTCCAAGTCCCAGGCAGACACCACATGCTTGCGCCAACAGGGTTTTATTTTAAAATTATTTCCCACCATTTACAATAAATTTTACATTTCTTCTAATGATTATTTCAATGTATTTTTCTCTTTAACTACGTACACCCTTAGACAAAAAAATGAGTCATCTCTTGAACGCATATTTCTAGTAAGTCCTACTCGACACAGCGCTGGGTTCACACTAGTAAACTAGTCATAATTGTGCAGGCCCTGAGCTACTGCGTTATGTGGCATGAACTGAGTGAAGATACTCCTACGTGCCCTGTTAGGTCAGCGGTAAAGCATGCAGTCACTGTTTGAAGGTCGCAGGTTCGCATCCTCAATTATGTAGTTTTTTTGTGATATTTGTATTAAAATGTTTCATGAATTAATTACATTTTATTTTGACAATTGAACTAAATCATTGTTAATGTCGTTATTGTAACAATTATTTTACCACATTCAGGGTTTGTTCTAGGTGATGTCAGTGCATTGATTTTAATAGACTGATGTGCACACATTCTGCGCAAAAGCAACAGCCTCTAACAAGTTTGTTTATAATTAATCATATCGAGTTTTACCATGGCTCAGCACACACACAAGGACATAGGCACAAGGCAATCGCTCCTTGCACTGGTAAACGTTGCAGGTTTTTCTGCTCGTGAGGCTGGAAGGCGTTTGAGAGTCCCTGCATCTACAGCTCAGAGGTGGGTGAGATTATCCAGAGAAGGGATTGAAAACCGTCGTGTTGGTTCAGGAAGAAGATGTGAATCCACTCCCCAAGAGAATGAAGCTTTAATTGCATAAGCCCATAGGAACCCCTTCCAAACTGCTTCTCAAATTAAAGTAAATTCTCAATTCCCTGGATCAGCTCGGACAGTTCTGCGGCATTTAAATGATGCAGGACTTTTTGCGCGGACAGCAGCAAAGAAGGAACACCTGACAGACAATCACAGATTGTTTCGGCTTGCTTTTGCTGAGGAAAATGCCAACCATAATTGGAATAATATAATATTCTCAGACAAGGTGACAATTTTCTTCTACTCATGACGGCAAAGTGATTGTCTATCGTCCAAAGGGGTCTCGATACGATACAGAATACGTGGTTAGACAATTTCGTCATGGTCGTGTATCTGTGTCATGTTGGAGCTGGATATCACGGGACGGTCTGGGTGTATTGTGGAAGCTGGACAACACACTGAACAATGTGCAGTATGAGGCTATACTAGTGAACATCTTGATTCCATCTGTGAGGATGACATATCCTAATGGAATTATTGATTTCGTACAGGATAATCATCCTGTCCACGCTTGTCGAGCGGTTTCAAACTGGTTCTCAGAGAGGCAGGACATCAGAGTGATAGACTGGCCTCCCTGTTCTCCAGATTTGAATCCAATCGAAAATGTGTGAAATAAGATCAAAATTGAGATGAACTCTAATTGTCCTGCAGATGCACGAAAGACGAAAGATGGTTTATGGGCACAAATTCAGGACGTCTGGGATGCTCTAGCCGAAAGTCCACGTGACTGTAGAAATTTGATTGCATCAATGCCAAGCAGATTGAGGTCGATAATAGATGCTGAGGGTTCATACACCCGATATTAATTTGGTTAAAGTTTTCATTTTAGAAGGTATTATTTTCTTTCTTCATTTAATTATTAGAAGGTTTTCATTTATGTATTTTGTGTGTGCATTAAAGCCATAAGACTCAAATATAAAATTAAATATGAAACTATATTACAGGCGAAATGCTATCCTAACATTCAGAAAAAAAAAGTAGAACGGGAATTGAACCTGTGAAGTTACGAATGCAGATGTTGTGTGTTAAACCTCTCGACCACGGAAACACACAAAGGCAAGCTCTCTCTTTTATGTTACTTGAGTGTGCACTGCATTAACTAGCAAACAACACAGTACAATTACTGAAAACATGTTAATGTGAATAAGGCTTCTGTGAGTGCTTACGAAGTTCCCCGATCGGTTGATAGAATCAAGAGATGGCTAATTTTTTTTGTCTTAAGGGTGTACATAACATGATTAAAATATAAAATTATGGAATATTCACCTGAAAGGTCCTTCTCCTCAACTTAATTAGGTTGAGGAGACAGACCTTGCAGGTGAATATTCCATAATTTTATACATTAATTTTGAATAATACCTCAACGGAAAATATCATGAATCTTAAAAAAGTTGACTATACATAACATTAAGAGGTGGCAGCCATATTGATTTTAACACATATTCCAGTGCAGCCAACATAGAGTATGTACTTCAGAATTTCAGAACTTCCTATTTATTTTTGGGCATGCATTCTTTCACAGTTTAGAATGCTTAAATTGCATTAGGTTAGCTTTTAAGTTCGTTAAATATTGTGTATATGTTGGCTGCATCATGCGATTCCATAGTATAAACCACTTTACATTTGTTGGCGCATGCACATGTTGTATGCCTGGGACTTAGAAAAATTTCTCACTGCATTTATTGGAAACTTTATCCAAAATATTAAGTAATTAAAGTAATAAAGTGGTCTGAGGTTTTGTATTTGTCTGCCACAATTTTCCATATGACATTCTTATGCCACTGTTGCACTAAACAATTTCCAACCATTTATAATAACGTTTTGTACTATTTTAAAACCGTTTTATAAACATTTTTTAATGATTTTTAAATATTTGTAAATTATGCAAATATTTTGAATCGAGTTCTACAGATGCACAAATGCTTAATGTAACATCTGCTAGATGGTTCTCAAATCAGTGTTACCAACATTCTCAAATATTTCCAAACCATATTTCAAGAAACTAACTTCATTTTGAATGCAGGCTTTCACGGCCGGTAATCATAATGTTGAGTGATTCCGGGTTATGTGGCCGTGGAGGCTCACTCTAAGTAGATCTTCCGACCAGGAAACATGCCTAGAAGCACTCGCCACTGCAGATGCCCTCCGCAGTTGAGGGCAAAACGTCTGGTATCAACACCAACTATGGACCATGGCCACATAACCCGGAATCACTCAACATTATAACTTCATTTTGTTAGATTCTGATGGGACACGTTAGTGTACATAAGATTAGTTTATAGTTTATTAAATAATATGCATGTAATTTATTTTGCTAGGTTAGGAAATGGGAAGTTGGTTTACGTCCATTTTTTTAGCATTTGGGGATTTATTCCAAAAGTTGGTAATGCCAACTTCAGAGCTATCTAATAGAAGGTACATTAACCATTACAGCAACTTGCGCATGCGCACTGCGATTCTGTAGAAATTAGAAAAAATTCATGGCAGACAAATAGTGACATTTTTACATAAAATGTAAAGCAAAGATATAATAAGGGAGACCGGGGCTAGTTAGCATAGTTTATATTCTTTTTATATAATACTTACAGCAAATGTTGCCGATGCTGTGGATTATGGAATTCCTTGGCTATAAATTAAATATTAAAATTTCACATCAAACTATATATGAAATAAATGGTAAAGATAGGAGCAAAGGCTTCATAGCATTACAATGTATATAGAGAAAGATTTGTGTTTAGATCGGTACCTGCTCAGGTAGCTCAGATGGTAGAGCACTTGGTCTAGAGAACCAAGGGTCCCGGGTTCAAGTCTCGGTCTGAGCGCATAATTTTTCTCTTCAAATATGATTTATCCATCATTGAGATGTATGATATTAATAATAAAAACATTGAAAAAAGTCATACTGGCATTTATAATGTAAAGTATAATTCCCAAATATGTCTTCTTAAAAAGAAGCCACCATTTGCAAAGATAGAAGCAAAGGCTTCATAGCATTTGGTGGGCGGGAATTACAATGTATGTAGAGAATGATTTGCGTTTAGATCGGTACTTGCTCAGGTAGCTCAGATGGTAGAGCACTTGGTCTAGAGAACCAAAGGTCCCGGTCTGAGCATATAATTTTTCTCTTCAAATTTGATTTATCCATCATTGAGATGTATGAAATTAATAATAAAAATATCTTTTACAAGGTTTGGTTTAATGCTTCTGCTACCTAAGCATCTCTGTTCAAACACAGAATTTTCTCTCTCTTATAGTATCCTGTTCGCCAATAGCGTGACTTTGTTCATTTCCAATAAATTTGTTTGATTCTTTTTAGGAGGGCTGCCTGGCTAAACATCTCCATCCCGCCTTATGTCTCTAAGCATGCCGCCACACTTTGCTATCATGCCAGCCTCTTGATGCATACATAAATGGCTGAATCCTACCCTCCCTGTGCCTATGCAACTCCCTGCTACTTTCTAAGCCTGACTGTTGTCCATGCCAGCACGAAGGCTATGTGTGCCACTTAACCATGCAGTCTGGGAAAGCTGAAGATAAAACAGAATTGTTTTGAAACATGTCCAAGAACAAATCAACATTAATATTGAGGTAAGATGTCCAGACCAAAAATAATATAATTAACCATGCATACCCGATCATCCACCTCAGTTTTCCTTCTTTGCTTCTACCTGTTCACCAGCTCACCCACCAT
The DNA here is from genome assembly GCA_030220185.1 of Diploptera punctata. Classification (NCBI taxonomy): domain Eukaryota; kingdom Metazoa; phylum Arthropoda; class Insecta; order Blattodea; family Blaberidae; genus Diploptera; species Diploptera punctata. The sequence goes on from JASPKZ010008416.1 coordinate 14,785, forward strand.
TGTCTCCTTTTTTAATGTGTCTATCTTCAAATCTAGAGTGTACATTTTTTTAGGTTCCCATTAATGCCAGCTTACCCATCACGGGCGTCAGTCATCTTTCTCTCTTTCCTTGTCTGTGCACTTGACGTGAGTGACTGGAACTTGGTAGTCTAAGCTGGTCCTATCTGAGCCATTGGGCTAGAAGATTAATCGTCTGTGTGGGTGCTTCCAAGACCTACCAGTCCACAAGCTATATGGGCCAGGCTATCATTCATGCCATTTCATCCACCATTGTCTTCTTTTCTAATGTGCCTATCTTTATTCTTAGTGTGCATTTGTTAAATTCTTTAGGTTCCCATTCATGTCGTACCCATTACCGTTTTTGGCTTTGTCTATTTCCTTGCTTCCTTGTCTGTGCATATGTTGAGAGTGACTGTAGCCTAGTAGTCTAGTCCGGTGCAATCAGAGCCATTGGGCAAGAAGGTAAAGCGGACTGTGTGGGTTCTTCCAGGATCTGCATGTCCATAAACTATATGGGCCAGCTTATCTTTCATGCGATTTCTTCCACCATTGACTTCTTTTTTTAATGTGCTTATCTTAATTAGAAGAGTGTGCATTTGTTACATTTTTTAGGATCCCATTCACACCTTTGTACGCATTACAATCTGTTGTCTTTGTCTATTTCCTTCCTTCCTTGTCTGTGATAGTGCTGTGGGTGACTGTAGTCTGGTATAGTCAAGACGCCGGGTACCTATATAAGATATTGAGCTAGAAGATAAAACGGAGCTGTGTGGTTGCTTCCAGGATCTTCAATTCATAATAAGCTATATGGGCAATGCTATCATTCATAATATTTCATCCACCCGTGTCTTATTTATAATGTGCCTATCTTCATTCATAGGGTGTGCAATTCATTAAATTTTTTAGGTTTTTGGTTCCATACATACCTTCTTACACATCACTGTCTGTCATCTTTGTCTATTTTCTTCCTTTCTTGTATGTGCACGTGCTGCGAGGGACTGCAGCCTGGTAGTCTAAGCCAGTCCTATCTGAGCCATTGCGCTAGAAGATAAAACGGACTGTGGGGGTGCTTCAAGGATTCGCAAGTCCATGCTATATGGGCCAGGCTATCATTCAGACCATTTTGTTCCACTTGTGTCTTTTTTTTTAATGTGCCTATCTTCATTCATCGGGTGTGGCATTCGTTAAATTTTTTAGGCTCACATTCATGCCTTCTTACCCATCACCGTCTGTCATCTTTGTCTATTCTTCCTTCTCTTGTCTGTGCACGTGCCGCAGTTGACTGCAGCCTGGTAGTCTAAGCCGGTGCTATCTGAGCCATTGGGCTAGAAGATAAAACGGACTGTGTGGGTGCTTCCAGGATCTGCAAGTTCATAAGCTATATGGGTCAGGCTATCATTCATGCCATTTCTTCCACCATTGTCTTCTTTTTTAATGTGCCTATCTTCATTCATAGGGTGTGCATTCGTTAAATTTTTTAGGCTTCCATTCATGCCTTCTTACCCATCACCATCTGTCATCTTTGTCTATATTCTTCCTTTCTTGTCTGTGCACGTGCTGCGAGTGACTGCAGCCTGGTAGTCTAAGCCGGTCCTATCTGAGCCATTGGGTTAGAAGATAAAACGGACTGTGTGGGTGCTTCCAGGATCTGCAAGTCCATGCTATATTGGCCAGGCTATCATTCATGCCATTTTGTCCACTTTGTTCTTTTTTTTTTAACCCCTGAGCGCGGTTTGACGTACATATACGAGACCGGCTTCCTCCCTTCTGTGCGGTCATTTAAAAGTCCATGCAGTCCATCTGCGCGGTAGTATTTTTAAACTACTCACCCAGTAACTTATTTTAGATAACTAACTAACTCACTCACTAGCACTCTCGAACCTGTAGTTCATGGCCGTGCTGACATAAGCTCTCCATATATCCCTATCCTGAGCTAATGTGTTGTAATCATCCCCTGTATGATCTACTTTCCCTCAATTCATATTTAATGTTATCTCCCATTCATTCTTGGTCTAGCAACTGGCCGTTTACCCTCTGGTTTTCCCACAAGAAGCTTCCATACACGTCTTTCATTACCCATTCGTGACAGATGTCCCTGCCCATCGCAATCTACGAGACCTAATTTATGTCATTATATCACAGCTTCCTATAAAGACCATGTAGTTATCTGTTATGTGGAGCTATATTTTAGATATATACCAAATTATTAATAAATTATATTTAGTTACATTATATTTCTAATCTTAACCTTGGTTATACATATTCTTTGCTCACGGAAAGTCGATTTTGATATTGATTGTAGAGCGTATTTATTTGTTTCTTCAACAATAATATTCAACAACGTAATGGTCGAATATTTCCTCGAATATAGCAACAATGTCCCCAGAAACATCGAACTGTGGACCACTGATGTCACAGAATGTCTCTCGTATTAAATTAAACGTGTCCATAATTTTTGCCATACAAAATCGTGGACACTCCCCCCTAGCCCTTTAGCTATCAAAACACGTGTAAGTGTCTGAATATGTCCCTTGTCAACACAGCAGATGTCACTATACACTTATATCGTGAGGAGGTTGTGTATAGTCAAGTGCAAAGAAACTATCCTCACTATCTGATATAGACGCAAAATCACTATGTTTATCAATCTCATCTAAAATTTTGTTGACAAACTTAAAATGTTTTTCTTCTGACAACACTTGGTTTTCTGCTCAGGCATGAGCCACGGTTTCACAAAGACTGCGATAAATTTTTCAAAAGAAAAGTTTGAGACCACACAATGAGACACTTTAAAGATATTTATATTCTTTTTTCGGCAAAAATAAGGCACAGGATATGTTCAGAAGAGGGTCTGGCTGAAAAAAAAAAAAAGTATTTCCTTTCACTTACAAGTAGCCACCTCATTCCACTTGCCCTGTCATAAATTATGTCGTAACATGAAGGGGAATCTTTCCTTAACAGGGTGACAAAAAATAAGTTCTCCAACATGTAAAACAACCTAGTTATAGGCTTTGGAAATCATAGATGTACCACGCATGTTGACATGGCAATCTGCATTGTGGATATTTAAAAGTCCTGACGTTTTAACACGTCCTTCTGCATCTGGGAAGGGAACGCAATGTTTAAATGTCCACGTTGATGGGTTAATGTGCCTATCTTCATTCATAGGGTGCGCATTCGTTAAATTTTTTAGGCTCCCATTCATGCCTTCTTACCCATCACCGTCTGTCAATTTTGTCTATATTCTTCCTTTCTTGTCTGTGCACGTGCTGCAGTTGACTGCAGCCTGGTAGTCTAAGCCGGTCCTATCTGAGCCATTGGGCTAGAAGATAAAACGGACTGTGTAGTGCTTCCAGGATATGGCAAGTTCATAAGCTATATGGGGCCCAGCTATCATTCATGTCATTTCTTCTTCCAACCGTTGCTTTCTTTTTTTTAATGTGCCGTCTGCATTCATAGGGTGTCCAGTCTTATTTTAGGCCTCCCATTCATGCTTCTTACCCATCACGTCCTGTCATCTTTGTCTACATTCTTCCTTTCTTGTCCTGTGGCACGTGCTGCAGTGCTGCACTGTAGTCTAAGCCGCATATCTAGCATTCGGCTAAGATAAACGGACTGTGTGGTTGCTCCAGGAATCAAGTCCTAGCTAAATGGGCCAGGCTATATCATGCAGTTTCATCCACCCTTGTCTTCTTCTTATGTGCCATCTTAATTATTGAGTGTGCATTTGTTAATTGATTAGGTTCCCATTCATGTCGTACCCATTTCGTTGTTTTATATCCTTTGTCTATTTCCTGCGTCCTTTCCCTGCAAATGTTGGAGTGACTGTAACCTAGTAGTCAGTCAATGATCAGGAGCCATTGGGCAAAAATGTGAAAGGAAACTGTGTGGTTCTCCAGAGCTGCAGGTCCATAAACGATATGGGCCAGCTATCTTTCATGCGATTTCTTCCACCATGACTTCTTTTTTTAATGGGCTAGCTTAATTAGAAGAGTGGCTTTGTTACATTTTTAGATCCATTCAACTTTGTACGCATTACATTGTTGTCTTTGTCTATTTCCTTCCTTCCTTTGCTGTGATAGTGCTGTGGTGCTTAGTCTGGTAATCTAGCGGTCCTATATAAGATATTGGCTGAAGATAAACCGACTGTGTGGTGCTTCCAGATCTTCAATTCCATAGCATATGGCAAGCTATCATTATACTATTTCATCCCCCCTGTCTTCTTTGAATGTGCCTATCTTCATTCTAGGGTGGCCATTCATTAATTTTTTTAGTTCCCATACATGCCTCTTACACATCACGTCTGTCATCTTTGTCTATTTTCCTACTTTCTTCACTCTGTGCACGTGCTGCGAGTACTGCAGCCTGGTAGTCTAAACCCGTCTATCTGAGCCATTGGGCTAGAAGATAAAACGATGTGTGGGTGCTTCAGGATATGCAAGTCCCTGCTATAGGGGCCAGGCTATCATTAATGCCATTCGTACACGTTGTCTTCTTTTTTTAATGGCCCTATCTGCATTCATAGTGTGCATTCGTTAAATTTTTAGGCTCCCATGAATGCTTCTTACCATCACCTCTGTCATCTTTGTCTATATTCGTCCTTTCTTGTCTGTGCACGTGCTGCGTTGACTGCAGCCGGTAGTCTAAGCCGGCCCTATCTGAGCCATTGGGCTAGAAGATAAAACGACTGTGTGGGTGCTTCCAGGATTGCAAGTTCATAAGCTATATGGACCAGGCCATCATCATTCTTCCTTCCACCGTTGTCTTCTTTTTTAATGTCCTTCTCATTCATAGGGTGTGCATTCTTAAATTTTTCAGACGCTCCCATTTCAAGCCTTCTTCCCATCACCATCTGCACTTTGTCTATATTCTTCCTTTCTTGTCTGTGCACGTGCTGCGTTGACTGCAGCCTGGTAGTCTAAGGCAGTCCTATCTGAGCAATTGGGCTGGATGTAAAATGACTGTGTGGTGCTTCAGGATATGCAGTCCATAACTATTTGGCCAGCTATCATTCATGCAGTTTCATCCACCTTGTCTTCTTTCTTAATGGGCCTACTTAATTAGTTGGTGTGCAATTTGTTAAATTGATTAGTTCCCATTCATTCTCGTACCCTTTCGTTTATGTCTTTGTCATATTGCCTTGTCTTCCTTTCTGGGCATATGTTTAAGAGTGACTGTAGCCTAGTAGCTAGTCGGTGCAATCAGCACCATTGGGCGAAGGTAAAGCGACTGTGTGGGTTCTTCCGTCTGCCATGTCATAACTATGTGGCCAGCTTATCTTTATTGCGATGTCTTCCACCATTGACTTCTTTTTTTAATGTGCTTATCTTAATTAGAAGAGTGTGCATTTGTTACATTTTTTAGGATCCCATTCACACCTTTGTACGCATTACAATCTGTCATCTTTGTCTATATTCTTCCTTTCTTGTCTGTGCACATGCTGCAGTTGACTGCAGCCTGATAGTCTAAGCCGGTCCTATCTGAGCATTGGGCTAGAGATAAACGAACTGTGTGGTTGTTCAAGAACTCAATCCATAACTATATGGGCAATGCTCATTCATACTATTCATCCACCGCTGTCTTCCTTTTAATGCCTTCTTCATTCATAGGTGTGCATTCAATAAATTTTTAGGTTCACATACTGCCTTCGTCACATCACTGTCTGTCATCTTTGTCTATTTCTTCCTTTCTTGTCTTGCACGTGCTGCGAGTGACGCAGCCTGGTATGCTAACCGGTCCGATATAAGACATGAGCAGAAGATAAAACGGACGTGGGGTGCTTCCAGGATCTGCAAGTCCATCCTATAATGGCCAGGCTATCATTCATCCATTTTGTCCCCTTGTGCTTTTTTTTTTAATGTTCCGATCTTCATTCATAGGGTGTGCATTCGTTAAATTTTTAGGCTCCCTTCATCCTTCTTCCCATCCCGTCTGTCATCTTTGTCTATATCCTTCATTCTTTCCTGTGCACTGCTGCAGTTGACTGCAGCCTAGTAGTCTAAGCCGGGTCCTATCTGAGCCATTGGCTAGAAGATAAAACGGACTGTTGGGTGCGTCCAGACGCAGTTCCATAAGCTATTGGCCAGGCATCATTCATCCATTCTTCTTCCACCTTGTCTTCTTTTTTAAATGCCATCTTCATCTAGGTGTGCATTCGTTAAATTTTTTAGGCCTCCAATCCTGCCTGCTACCCATCACCATCGGTCATCTTTGTCTATATTCTCCTTTCGTGTCTGTGCACTGCTGCAGTTGACGCACCTGGTTCCTAAGCCGGTCCCTATCTGAGCCTTGGGCTAGAAGATAAAACGGACTGTGGTGGGTGCTTCAAGATATGCAAGTTCATAAGCTATATGGGCCAGCTATCTTCATGTCATATCTCCACAACCATTGTCTTCTTTTTAATGTGCCTATCTTCATGTCATAGGGTGTGCATTCTTCAATTTTTTAGCTCCCATTCATGCTTTCTTAACCCATCACCCCTGTCATCTTTGTCTATATTCCTTTCTGTCTGTGCACGGGCTGCAGTTGACTGCGCCTGGTAGTCTAAGGCATCCTATTGAGCCATTGGGCTGGATGATAAATGGACTGTGTGGGTGCTTCAATGATTGCAAGTCATAACTATATGGGCCAGGCTATCATTCAGCAGTTTTCATCCACCCTTTGTCCTTCTTCTTATGTGCCACTTAATTAGTTGAGTGTGCAATTTGTTAATTGATTAGGTTTCCACATTCATGTCATCGAACCAGTTCCGTTTTAATGTCTTTGTCTTTTCCTTCTTCCTTGTCTGTGCATAGTTTAAAGTGACTGTGCCTAGTAGTCTAGTCCGGTGCAATCAGAGCCATTGGCAAGAGGTCAAGGCGGACTGTGTGGGTTCTTCCCAGGATCGCATGTCCATAAACTATGTGGGCCGCTTATCTTTATTGCGATTTCCTTTCTCCACCATTGCTTCCTTTTTTTAATGTGCTTATCTTAATTAGAATAGTGTGCATTTGTACATTTTTTGATCCCATTCACCCTTTATACGCATTCAATCTGTCTCTTTGTCTATTTCCTTCCTTCCTTGTCTGTGCACTGCGGCAGTGGACTGCAGCCTGAGTCTAAGCCGGTCCATCGGAGCATTGGGCTAGAAGATAACGACTGTGTGGTTGCTTCCAGCATCTTCACTTCCATAAGCTATATGGGCAATGCTATCATCTACTATTTCATCCACCGCTGCTTCTTTTAATGTGCTATCTCATCATAGGGTGTGCATTCATATTTTTTAGGTTCCCTACTGCTCTTACAATCCACGGTCGGCATCTTTGTCTATTTTCTTCCTTTCTTGTCTGGCACGTGCTGCGAGTGACTGCAGCCGGTAGTCTAAACCGGTCCTATCTGAGCCATTGGGCTAGAAGCAAACGGACTGTGTGGGTGCTTCCAGGATCTGCAAGTCCATGCTATATGGGCCAGGCTATCATTCATGCCATTTTGTCCACTTTTGTCTCTTTTTTTTTTAATGTGCCTATCTTCATTCATAGGGTGTGCAGTCGTTAAAATTTTTTTAGGCTCCCATTCATGCCTTCTACCCATCCCCGTCTGTCATCTGGTCTATATTCTTCCTTTCTTGTCTGTGCACGTGCTGCAGTTGACTGCAGCCCTATAGTCTAAGCCGTCCTATCTGAGCCATGGGCTAAAGATAAACGGATGTGTGGTCTTCCAGATATGCAGTTCATAGCTTAGGGCCAGGCTATCATTCATGCCATTTCTTCCACCATTGTCTCTTCTTAATGTAGCCTCTCTTCTTCATAGGTGTGCAAATCGTTAAATTTTTTAAGGCTCCCATTCATGCTTCTTACCCTCCCATCTGTCTCTTGTCTATTTCCTTCCTTTCTTGTCTATGCACCGGCTGCGATACTGAAGCCTGGTGTCTAACCGGTCCTATCTGAGCCATTGGGCTAGAAATAAAACGGACTGTGGGTGCTTCGGATAGCAAGTCTAAGCATAAGGCCAGGCTATCATTCATGCAGTTTCTCCACCTTGTCTTCTTTTTAATTATCCTATCTTCAATCATAGGTGTGTGCATATCGTTAATTTTTTTAGGCTCCCATTCCATGCCTTCCTACCCATCACCATCTGTACTCTTTGTCCTATATTCCTTCCTTTCTTGTCTGGCACGTGCTTGCAGTTGCACTGCAGCCTGGTAGTCTAAGGCCGTTCCTATCTGAGCCATTGGGCTAGAAGATAAAACGGACTGTGTGGGTGCTTCCAGGATATCAAGTCCATAAGCTATATGGGCCAGGCTATCATTCATGCAATTTCACATCCACCGTTGTCTTCTTTTTAATGTGCCTATCTTCATTCATAGGTGTGGCATTCGTTAAATTTTTTAGGCTCCCATTTCATGCCTTCTTACCCATCACCATCTGTCATCATTGTCTATTTCCTTCCTTTCTTGTCTGTGCACATGCTGCAATTGACTGCAGCCTAGTAGTCTAAGCCGGTCCTATCTGAGCCATTGGGCTAGAAGATAAAACGGACTGTGTGGGTTGCTTCCAGGATCTGCAAGTCCATAAGCTATATGGGCCAGGCTATCATTCATGCCATTTCTTCCACCGTTGTCTTCTTTTTTTTAATGTGCCTATCTTCATTCATAGGGTGTGCATTCGTTAAATTTTTTAGGTTCCCATTCATGCCTTCTTACCCATCACCTGTCTGTCATCTTTGTCTATATTCTTTCCTTTCTTGTCTGTGCACGTGCTGCAGTTGACTGCAGCCTGGTAGTCTAAGCCGGTCCTATCTGAGCCATTGGGCTAGAAGATAAAACGGACTGTGTGGGTGCTTCCAGGATCTGCAAGTCCATAAGCTATATGGGCCAGGCTATCATTCATGCCATTTCATCCACCTCTGTCTTCTTTTTAATGTGCCTATCTTCATTCATAGGGTGTGCATTCGTTAAATTTTTTTAGGCTCCCATTCATGCCTTCTTACCCATCACTGTCTGTCATCTTTGTCTATATTCTTCCTTTCTTGTCTGTGCACGTGCTGCAGTTGACTGCAGCCTGGTAGTCTAAGCCGGTCCCTATCTGAGCCATTGGGCTAGAAGATAAAACGGACTGTGTGGGTGCTTCCAGGATATGCAAGTCCATAAGCTATATGGGCCAGGCTATCATTCATGCCAGTTTCTCCACCTTTGTCTTTTTTTTTAATGTGCCTATCTTCATTCAGTAGGGTGTGCAATTCGTTAAATTGATTAGGTTCCCATTCATGTCATCTTACCCATCACCGTCTGTCATCTTTGTCTATTTCTTCCTTCTTCTTGTCTGTGCACATGCTTGCGAGTGACTGCAGCCTGGTAGTCTAAGCCGGTCCTATCTGAGCCATTGGGCTAGAAGATAAAACGGACTGTGTGGGTGCTTCCAGGATCTGCAAGTCCATAAGCTATATGGGCCAGGCTATCATTCATGCTATTTCATCTCCACCTTGTCTCCTTTTTAATGTGCCTATCTTCATTAGTAGAGTGTGCATTTGTTAAATTATTTAGGTTCCCATTCATGCCTTCGTACCCATTACCTGTCTGTCATTTGTCTATTTCCTTCTTCCTTGTCTGTGCATCGTGCTGGAAGTGACTGTAGCCTGGTAGTCTAGTCCGGTCAATCTGAGCCATTGGGCTAGAAGGATAAAACGGACTGTGTGGGTTCTTCCAGGATCTGCAAGTCCATAAGCTATATGGGCCAGGCTATCTTCATGCCATTTCTTCCACCGTTGTCTTCTTTTTTAATGTGCCTATCTTCATTCATAGAGTGGTGCATTCGTTACATTTTTATAGGCTCCCATTCACGCCTTTCTTACGCATCCATCTGTTCGTCTTTGTCTATTTCCTTCCTTTCTTGTCTGTGACACGTGCTGCGGGTGACTGCTAGCTTGGTAGTCTAAGCCTGTCCTATATAAGCTATTGAGCTAGAAGATAAAACGGACTGTGTGGTTGCTTCCAGGATCTGCAATTCCATAAGCTATATGGGCCATGCTTATCATTCATACTATTTCATCCACCGCTGTCTTCTTTTTTAATGTGCCTATCTTCATTCATAGGGTGTGCATTCATTAAATTTTTTAGGTTCCCATACATGCCTTCTTACCCATCACTGTCTGTCATCTTTGTCTATTTTCTTCCTTTCTTGTCTGTGCACGTGCTGCGAGTGACTGCAGCCTGGTAGTCTAAGCCGGTCCTTTCTGAGCCATTGGGCTAGAAGATAAAACGGACTGTGTGGGTGCTTCCAGGATCTGCAAGTCCATGCTATATGGGCCAGGCTATCATTCATGCCATTTTGTCCACTTTTGTCTTTTTTTTTTAATGTCCCTATCTTCATTCATAGGGTGTGCATTCGTTAAATTTTTTAGGCTCCAATTCATGCCTTCTTACCCATCACCGTCTGTCATCTTTGTCTATATTCTTCCTTTCTTGTCTGTGCACGTGCTGCAGTTGACTGCAGCCTGGTAGTCTAAGCCGGTCCTATCTGAGCCATTGGGCTAGAAGATAAAACGGACTGTGTGGGTGCTTCCAGGATCTGCAAGTTCATAAGCTATATGGGCCAGGCTATCATTCATGATATTTCTTCCACCATTGTCTTCTTTTTTAATGTGCCTATCTTCATTCATAGGGTGTGCATTCGTTAAATTTTTTAGGCTCCCATTCATGCCTTCTTACCCATCACCATCTGTCATCTTTGTCTATATTCTTCCTTTCTTGACTGTGCACGTGCTGCAGTTGACTGCAGCCTGGTAGTCTAAGCCGGTTCTATTTGAGCCATTGGCCTAGAAGATAAAACGGACTGTGTGGGTGCTTCCAGGATCTGCAAGTTCATAAGCTATATGGGCCAAGCTATCATTCATGTCATTTCTTCCACCATTGTCTTCTTTTTTAATGTGCCTATCTTCATTCATAGGGTGTGCATTCGTTACATTTTTTAGGCTCCCATTCATGCCTTCTTACCCATCACCATCTGTCATCTTTGTCTATATTCTTCCTTTCTCGTCTGTGCACGTGCTGCAGTTGACTGCAGCCTGGTAGTCTAAGGCAGTCCTATCTGAGCCATTGGGCTGGATGATAAAATGGACTGTGTGGGTGCTTCCAGGATATGCAAGTCCATTAGCTATATGGGCTAGGCTATCATTCATGCAGTTTCATCCACCTTTGTCTTCTTTCTTAATGTGCCTATCTTAATTAGTTGAGTGTGCAATTTGTTAAATTGATTAGGTTCCCATTCATGTCATCGTACCCATTTCCGTTTTACGTCTTTGTCTATTTCCTTGATTCCTTGTCTGTGCATATGTTGAGAGTGACTGTAGCCTAGTAGTCTAGTCCGGTGCAATCAGGGCCATTGGGCAAGATGGTAAAGCGGACTGTGTGGGTTCTACCAGGATCTGCATGTCCATAAACTATATGGGCCAGCTCATCTTTCATGCGATTTCTTCCACCATTGACTTCTTTTTTAATGTGCTTATCTTAATTAGAAGAGTGTGCATTTGTTACATTTTTTATGATCCCATTCACGCCTTTGTACGCATTACCATCTGTTGTCTTTGTCTATTTCCTTCCTTCCTTGTCTGTGATAGTGCTGCGGGTGACGGTAGTCCTGGTAGTCTAAGCCGGTCCTATATAAGATACTGAGCTAGAAGATAAAACGGACTGTGTGGTTGCTTCCAGGATCTTCAATTCCATAAGCTATATGGGCCATGCTATCATTCATACTATTTCATCCACCGCTGTCTTCTTTTTAATGTGCCTATCTTCATTCATAGGGTGTGCATTCATTAAATTTTTTAGGTTCCCATACATGCCTTCTTACACATCACTGTCTGTCATCTTTGTCTATTTTCTTCCTTTCTTGTCTGTGCACGTGCTGTGAGTGACTGCAGCCTGGTAGTCTAAGCCGGTCCTATCTGAGCCATTGGGCTAGAAGATAAAACGGACTGTGTGGGTGCTTCCAGGATCTGCAAGTTCATAAGCTATATGGGCCAGGCTATCATTCATGCCATTTCTTCCACCATTGTCTTCTTTTTTAATGTGCCTATCTTCATTCATAGGGTGTGCATTCGTTAAATTTTTTAGGCTCCCATTCATACCTTCTTACCCATCACCATCTGTCATCTTTGTCTATATTCTTCCTTTCTTGTCTGTGCACGTGCTGCAGTTGACTGCAGCCTGGTAGTCTAAGCCGGTCCTATCTGAGCCATTGGGCTAGAAGATAAAACGGACTGTGTGGGTGCTTCCAGGATCTGCAAGTCCATGCTATATGGGCCAGGCTATCATTCATGCCATTTCGTCCACTTTTGTCTTTTTTTTTAATGTGCCTATCTTCATTCATAGGGTGTGCATTCGTTAAATTTTTTAGGCTCCCATTCATGCCTTCTTACCCATCACCATCTGTCATCTTTGTCTATATTCTTCCTTTCTTGTCTGTGCACGTGCTGCAGTTGACTGCAGCCTGGTAGTCTAAGCCGGTCCTATCTGAGCCATTGGGCTAGAAGATAAAACGGACTGTGTGGGTGCTTCCAGGATCTGCAAGTCCATGCTATATGGGCCAGGCTATCATTCATGCCATTTCGTCCACTTTTGTCTTTTTTTTTAATGTGCCTATCTTCATTCATAGGGTGTGCATTCGTTAAATTTTTTAGGTTCCCATTCATACCTTCTTACCCATCTTTGTCTATATCCTTCCTTTCTTGTCTGTGCACGTGCTGCGAGTGACTAGCCTGGTAGTCTAAGCCGGTCCTATCTGAGCCATATGTTCCTCTTTCAGCTTGCACATCCCTCTGCATATCTCTGTCCCTCTTTCTGCTTGCACAACCCTCTGCATGTCTGCATATCCCTGTCCCTCTTCCTGCCTGTCTGCATAATTCTGTTCCTGCCCTTACATGTATCTGTCTGTCTGCCTGCATATCCCTTCCCTGTACCTGCCTGCCAGTGAGTGTCAATATCTCCCAGTCAGAATCAACATATGTCACTCACAGCTGACATCTGTCATCCAGTGTCAACATCTGCTGAAATGTGCCAGCCAGTGTCAACATCTTCCAGCCAGTGCAGGCATGTTAAATGGTGCCAAGATGTGCCAGTCTGTGTCAACATCTGCTAGTTAAGATCAACATGTCCGTCACAGCTGATATCTGCCAGCCAGTGCCAACATCTGCCAGCTAATGTCGATACCTGCCAACCAGTGTCAACATCTGCAAAATCTGCCAGCCGGTGTCAACATCTGCCAGCCAGTGCAGGCATCTGTCAGATGGTGCCAACATCTGCCAGTCAGTGTCAATGTCTGCCAGTACTACATGCCTTCTCAACATATGTACTATAGAGAAGTTGGGAATTGAATCCAGACAACTGGTGCACAATCTAGTGCACACCACCACAACTTCTAGCCGTAAGATTGAAATTTTCAATCATACTGGGTATTAAACCTGGGCCTGTCAGACAGGAGGCAGGCATGATACCATGTGAACTAGTATGGCAGAAATACGTAATTGCAACAAATGAAGACTTTTACAACCGTGGTCAATAGTCTCTGTTGTGGTCAGACATTTTGTTTCCGGTTACAGGAGACATCTTCAGTGGCTGAGTAGGTACCTTACTGGAGGCTTTTGCCGGCGAGTCTGCAGCAAGTAACTTACTGAGCCAGTGAAGATGTCTGCCGAAACATTTGGCTGCAACAGCGATCGTCAACTACAAGCCTAATACTCTGAAGTTGGTAATTTCCAGGCTTTGATATAAATCAGCCAATTCTAATTTTTGTCTTTCACAGGTCCAATACCTTTATTTTCTGTTTGTTTATTTGTAATTTACATATCTTATTCGGGGCCCAAGTCTCACCGCTGTATATGAATATTAACATCCTATTCACAGTGTTCCTTTCTAAACTTTATGGCTTGGTTAAACAGATAAAAAGTTTTAGCTGTCAAACATTTGACTTCATGTATCCATCCATATCCATAGTAATTCTGCCTGAGGGCAGGTCTTTCACTGGAATCATAGCATTTTCATGCTATGCTTTGCAGCTTTACTAGGGAGTTAGTATAGGTGTGATAGCTTCCAGTTGCTTTCCACACCGGTGAAGGATGATGATGGTTATGGTCGGATGATTTTCTGGGACCATTGGACCCTAAGCTTTCCTGACATTCGTCTCTCTATTTTATTATTTTATTGAATCTCCAATAATATGAACCTATTTCACCATCCGGTATGTTAGGATTTTAGTTACAATACAATTAATTATTTACAATAATTTCGAGTATGATTAATTTCTAGTGTTACATAGTAACGTAATATGAACAAATCAATTAATTAATTAACAAACCCAAGAAAAATGGTACTGTACATCAACTATATGTAGACTTCAAAAAAGCATATGATTCAATTAAGAGGGAGAAGTTATATAGTATCCTGCTGGAATTCGGAATTCCTAAAAAGTTACGAATGTGTCTAAATGGCACAAAGAGTAGGGTGCAGGTCGGCAAACAGTTTTCAGACACTTTCGAAATCCAGAATGGGTTGTGAAGCAAGGAAATGCACTATCTCCTCTACTATTTAATTTTGTACTAGAGCATGCCATCAAGTCTTTAGAGGATGAGGAAGGCCTACAACTCAATGGTATTAATAAGCTGTTAGTTTATGCTGATGATATAGTACTATTGGCCGATAGTGAGGAGATACTAAAGGACAACATGCACACACTATTGAGTAACACTAAGAAATTAGGACTGGAAGTAAATATCAATAAAACTGAATATATGGTCACACGTAGAAATAATTATATAATGGAAATGGACAGCTAATGACAAATGAGGGAAATTTTTAGGAAGTGGCTAAATTTAAATACCTAGGAACAATAATCACAAATAGGAATGAGATGCACAAAGAAATTAAACATAGGCTCAATTCTGGAAATGCGTGCTATTATGCATTGCAGAGACTTTTGATGTCCCAACTCCTTTCAAAAAACGTTAAGCTGAAAATATATAAAACTATTATTCTACCGGTTATATTATATGGGTGCAAAACATGGACTCTTACTTTAAGGGAGGAAATGAGATTACGAGAATTTTTGAGAATAAAGTTCTTAGGAAAATTATTTGGAACAAAGACAGGTCAACGGACAGGTGAATGGAGAAGACTACATAACAATGAACTACATGGTCTTTATAGGAAGCCAGATATAATAACAATTAAGTCTCGTAGACTGCGATGGGCAGGACATGTTGCGCGTATGGGGAATGAAAGACGTACATGGAAGCTTCTTGTAGGAAAGCCAGAGGGAAAACGCCCAGTTGGTAGACCAAGAATGAGGTGGGAGAACAACATTAACTATGATTTGAGGGAAGCAGATTATACAGGGAATGATTGGAAAGCATTAGCTCAGGATAGGGATGTATGGAGAGCTTATGTCCGTGCGGCCATGAACCTACGGGTTTGATAGTGCCAGTGAGTAAGTAAGAAACAAACCCAAGAAAAAACTAACTCAAAGTCTCTTAAAAATATGATGGATAAAGTCTCACACAGCTTTCTACAGCAACACTTCTTACATAAAATATTTGACAAAGGCAGTTGAAATCTATTATGGCAATAACCTAATTTATTAATAAATTCATGTCTTTTGGAACCAAATGTGGGACATTCAAATAACAGATGTGAGATAGTCTGGCTGGAGTTTTTGCAAATACAGGTATCTGTACCTATTTTAAATCATTCCAAAATAATGTCCAAATTTACTGTGTCCAGTCATAAATTATGTTAATAGAAAATTTGGCTCTACGTATTTGCACTTTATTCAGTCAAAAACAGTTGGGAAAAATAATGTTCTTGTCTCTCTATGGCTTGGTTTTTAAACATCTTCCTCACTTCTGTGAAAACCACTTCCCAATCTCGCATCGTAATATACTAATATCCAGTATCTATCCTCCAACCATAACTTAAACACAACATAGTCTCTTGCTTAATATACCGCAACATAGGATATCACATCACTCCATGTCATATACCATCTTAACTTCTCACATCTGGAATTCCCTACCACAAGAAATAAGGGGCTGCCAGACATTGGCGTCTTTTAAAAGAAATCTAAATTTATATTTGCTGTAACCTCGACTTCATTATTACCCAGTGTAAGGTATATATATTAATAGGCGTTTCTCGTATAATTTATCATATTTATATTATTATTATTATTATCGTAAGTATTATTGTTATTATCCTATAAAATGTTGTTTGTACAGGAAATTTACATTGCTACATTTAATGTATCTTTAACTGACGATTTTTATTATTAATTTAACACTTCTCATAGAAGGATAAATTATATTTGAAGAGAAAAATTTTCGCCTAGACCGGGACTCGAACCCGGGACCCTTGGCTTTCCGGGCCAAATGCTCTACCAACTGAGCTACCGAGGCGAGTTACGATCTAGACGCAAATTTTTCTCTTATGTACGTTGTAATTCCCTAGCGCCAAATGCTTGAAACCATAGCTTCTATCTTTACAAATGGCGACTTCTTAGTTAAGAAGACATTTATTGGGAATTTAACACTACTTTATAGCCAGTAGGCCTTCTATCGACGATTTTTATTATTAATTTAACACTTCTCATAGAAGGATAAATTATATTTGAAGAGAAAAATTTTCGCCTAGACCGGGACTCGAACCCGGGACCCTTGGCTTTCTGGGCCAAGTGCTCTACCAACTGAGCTACCGAGGCGAGTTACGATCTAGACGCAAATTTTTCTCTTATGTACGTTGTAATTCCCTAGCGCCAAATGCTTGAAACCATAGCTTCTATCTTTGCAAATGGCGGCTTCTTAGTTAAGAAGACATTTATTGGGAATTTAACACTACTTTATAGCCAGTAGGGCTTCTATTGACGATTTGCAAAGATAGAAGCTATGGTTTCAAGCATTTGGCGCTAGGGAATTACAACGTACATAAGAGAAAAATTTGCGTCTAGATCGTAACTCGCCTCGGTAGCTCAGTTGGTAGAGCACTTGGCCCGGAAAGCCAAGGGTCCCGGGTTCGAGTCCCGGTCTAGGCGAACATTTTTCTCTTCAAATATAATTTATCCTTCTATGAGAAGTGTTAAATTAATAATAAAAATCGTCAATAGAAGCCCTACTGGCTATAAAGTAGTGTTAAATTCCCAATAAATGTCTTCTTAACTAAGAAGCCGCCATTTGCAAAGATAGAAGCTATGGTTTCAAGCATTTGGCGCTAGGGAATTACAACGTACATAAGAGAAAAATTTGCGTCTAGATTGTAACTCGCCTCGGTAGCTCAGTTGGTAGAGCACTTGGCCCGGAAAGCCAAGGGTCCCGGGTTCGAGTCCCGGTCTAGGCGAAAATTTTTCTCTTCAAATATAGTATCTTTAACTGTTTATAATTAGTATAGTGTATATCTATATTTGTCAAATATTTATTTGTATTTGTGCTGGTTGAGTGGAAGAGAAGGCCTTATTGCCTTAACTCTGCCAGAATAAATAAAGCATTATTATTATTAATACGTAACAAGAGAAGCAATGTACTTACTTCCCTTGCTACATATATATATAATTTTGTTCACTCTTAATTTTTATATTTCGTGGAATTTATACCTTGGTTTTGAAGAGTTCAATTGTTTGATAGCAAGGGAATGCTGATTAAAAACAACTGCATTGTTTATTGTTGTCTGAATTAGTGGCAGACATTTTAAATAACAGTTTCAGACTGCATATTAATTACAGATATGATTAATTGCGATGTTGAGGAAGCGGCGAATGCTGTGGTTCATTTTCTATTGCCAGCAAAGTAAAAATATGTATGAGAAGGTGTACAGTAGGTAACATTTTTACATATAATAATAAGTCAACATGCACACCACACGACGAGAGTAACACTAGGAAATTGGGACTGGAAGTAAATATCAATAAAACTAAATGTATGATCACACATAGAAATACATTATATAATGGAAATGGACAGCTAATACAAATGAGGAAAACTTTGAGGAAGTGGCTGAATTCAAATACCTAGGAACAATAATCACAAACAGGAATGAGATGCACAAAGAAATTAAACATAGACTCAATTCTGGAAATGCGTGCTATTATACATTACAGAGACTCTTGACGTCCCAACTCCTTTAAAAAAAAACATTAAACTAAAAATATATAAAACTGTTATTCTCCCAGTTATATGGTGCGGAACGTGGGCTCCTATTTAAGGGAGGAAAGGAGATTACGAATATTTGAGAATAAAGTTCTTAGGAAAATATTTGGGCCAAAAAGAGATGAACAGACAAGTGAATGGAGAAAACTTCATAATAATAAGCTACATGGTATGTATAGGAAGCCAGATATGATAAGAACAGTTATGTCTTGTAGACTGTGATGTACAGGGCATGTGGCACAAATGGGGAATGAAAGACATGCATGGAAGCTTCTTGTAGGAAAACCAGAGGGAAAATGCCCAGTTGGTAGACAAAGAAAGAGGTGGGAGAATAACATTAACTATGATTTGAGGGAAGTAGATTTTACAGGGGATGATTGGAAAACATTGGCTCAGGATAAGGATGTATGGAGAGTGTATGTCTGTGCGGTCATGAACCTACGGGTTTGATACTGCCGGTGAGTTAGTTAAATTAAGTCAATTACTTTTGTCTTCTTCTTCCTTCCGAGTATTAGGCCAAGGCCTGTTACGATCCTATAGAAAATTTTCCCTCCAGCGTTTCATAGGACGGCCCAGTGATCTTCGTCCTCTTGGTATATAATTATAAACAGCTTTGGGGATCGATTTGAACTCATTCTTTCAAGATGGTGTTTCCAATTTAGTAGGTACTGTTTAATATATTCCAAAATTGGCGTAGTCTTCAATTCTTTTAAGATATCAGTGTTCCTTTTCCGATCCCATCTGGTGTAACCCGCTGTTCTGCGCATGAATCTCATTTCACAAGCGGTTTTTCTGCTTTCATGTGGTCTCTTTGGGGTCCATGCTTCACTACCATAGGTGGGGATATGTGGGTGCCGACCACAAGGTGCCCAAGCTGAGCAAAACATTTCTTCCACTTACTTGTGTTTTGCACTCTTTTAACTTTACTATCTAACCTCTCTTGGTTAACTCTTGTTTTTTTTTTAACCCGACGCTTATTAGGGCATCCGAGGGCTAGGGAGTCTTTCCTTTCTTCCATTTCTTCTTTCCTGTATTTTCTTTTCTTCTCCAGAAAAGCCTGACCAGAGGCTATAAGATGGCAGCCCCATCACTGGTCTTGCATTCCTTTGGCCAGCAACCAATCGAAGGGACTATTATTATAAGGTAAAGTGATCCCACTACAGGCCTCAGGAGGCCCTTGGGGTAGTAGGAGGTTAGGGCTCCCACTTTTTCTTGACAATCGGCACTTGATGTCAGCCGGGGTGTCAGCCCTGCGTGACGGCCGCCTTTACCCCAGAACAAGCGTCTGGTACTCATTTCAGTTAGAGGCTGAGTCGACCCCAGGGCCATAGTGCCGCCAGAAGGTTTGGGTCAGTTTAAAAATCCTGACCCCACCGGGACTCGAACCCTCGACCCTCCGGCTTGTAGCTCAGTGCCTTAACCACTACGCTACGGCGTGCCCCTGGACTATTATTATGCTTTCAATTACTTTTGTTCCCTAGGAAAGTAAGTTGAGCTATTACATGCCGATGTCAATGGATACCAAGGCCTTTCTGGCTAATTCAAATTACTTCCCTATAAACAGAATGATAATTAGATCATAGGAGTGAACAAATAAATAATTGTATTGTATGCGACTATTCCACTCGGCATGCTGGAAGTCGAACCCAGAGTAGACATAGTCCCACACCACAGCTGCTAACGTAGTTTGACATTTCAAGTAAACAATGGTAACTGAATTTACTGGTTGATATGTTGGCACTAATTGGTGTCCGAAGAATAAAAAGCCAAAGTTGAAAAAAAGAAAAGTAAAGTGATCCCACAACAGGCCCGGAGGCCCTTGGGGTAGTAGAAGGTTAAAGCTCCCACTTTTTCTAGACAATCGGCACTTTATGTCAGCCGGGTTGTCATCCCTGCGTGACGGCCGCCTTTACCCCCAGAACAAGCGTCTGGTACTCATTTCCGTTAGAGGCTGAGTCGACCCCAGGGCTATAGTGCCGCCAGAGGGTTTGGGTCAGTTTAAAAATCCTGACCCCAACGGGACTTGAACCCTCGACCCTCCGGCTTGTAGCTCAGTGCCTTAACCACTACGCTACGGCGTGCCCCGTTGAAAAAAGAAAAACTGAGATTTTTTTATAAAAGAACTGCAATTAAGAAAACTTTACAAAATGAAGTAGGCAAAGAAATTGCTGTCATTGATGAAAAAATCAAACTATATAAAAAATATGAAGTAATTTTAACGTGAGAATGTTTGCAATGTTTTTCTTGACATAGTTGATGTTCAATTAAAGGAAAATTTATTTTGCTATTCTTAGTTTATACCTTGTAAAAATAAATTTTATGTTTTTATTGATTTATTTCTTTATTAGGAAGTGATTTGTCACCAGAGGCTTCTGTCTAGAGCATCATCTTCCCTCAAATCTCTAGCTTCCATACTTCTCCTGAAGAAGTAATTCTTTTCCCATGTTGTGGCGATGTTTTTGAAGCAGCCAACTCTCTTCATGCCATATGTTGTAGTAACATTTTGAAGGATTGGTGTCAAAAAAAAAAAGAATTACTGGTTCAGGTTGGGTTTAATTTTCGGTAGAGCTGGATTCTCTTCTTAGGGTCGGAAGTTTGTACACAGGATAGGAAAACACTTCACAATCATAAAAAAATGTTTCTAGTAGAAATAATTTCGCATTTATTAACTTTGTAGGTTCTTTGCAGATTTTGTAAAAGTAGGTGGTATTATTCTTCACCCTCAATTAAAATAAAATTATTTTCTTTTCTTTAATCAACTATTCTTCTTGTATTAAATATCACATTTTATCAGGAGAACCCTTATTGCTTCTATGTTTGTTGAAAGTTGTATGCAGAATGAATAGGTAATTCTTTTATAATTTTAAAGAACATTATTACATCACATGATAGTAATTTTAAATTATATTGGTTAATAGCCCATTAAATACAAGGTTTGAATTTGATTTGTTAAATCAGAAAGTTAATTGTTTTAACATCCAATCAGAGTTTAGTTTACTTTTATTTAAAAAAATATGAAGTTAAGCAGGTGTTCTTATTACAGTTATAACAGAAAGCTTTATAATTCTGACAACAATGACTTAAAACAATTTTAAAAGCATTATTTAGAAAGACTTATGTAATACACTTTCTTTAATTGTTACTGATATATTTTTATTCAACAATGAACAACAATGAATTATTTAGATGTTTTTCTTTATTTAAGTTATATTTAAATATTAATAGAGATTTAAAATACAAAATTATTACTTATTTTAGGAATTCTCACTATGAGGTATATTCATTAAGATAGAATTTTTTATCACTCACCTCATATTGTAATATGTGGTGAGTGATAAAAAATTCTACCTTTACAAAATTATTAACTTTAACTTTCATATTTATTATGATATTAAAATCCTGCTATACTCCTCACTCCATCTATCCAATGTTCTCTAGGTCTGCCTCTTCCACTTCCATTAGCTTTCCAATTAACCCATCAGCGAGGACATTTAAACATGGCGTTCCTTTCCCAGATGCAGAAGGACGTGTTATGATACGCCTGGACTTTTAAATGTCCAAATGCAGATTGCCATACATTACGCGTTGATACATCTATGATTTTCAAGGCCTATACGGAATTTGTAAGACATTCTGGAGAACTTATCTTTTCTTGCTGTGGTAGAAAAATCTGCCCCTCATGTTATGACATAATTTACGACAGGCATGTGGAGTGAGTTAACTATTTATTAGTTAAAGGACAAACTCTTTGTATTTTTTTTTCTCAGCTACGCACTTCCTTCGAACTTGTGAATGCCCTATTTTGCCGAAAAGAAATATCTGTAAAGTGTCCCACTCTGTGGTCTCATAACTAACTTTTCTTTCAAAACCGACGTGGATCTGTGGTGTTTATAGACAAAAATCACATGTCTCAGACATTTCCAACTTCTAAAAACAAATTTACGTAGCGAATTTGATGTGTAAAATTATAAAAAAAATAAATAAAAATATAATAGAGGGATAATAGTAATAATAATTACAGTAATAGTAATAATAATATTAATAATAATGTATATACTGCACACTTCCAACACAGGTGCTCCCCAGCGGGAGTTTATTAACCAAGATAATCCATTCAACAAGTTTCCGTAATTATATAAATGAATTTATATCAAATAAAATTTAGATTCTCCAACTTTTATAAATATTGTACATAGTGAATCTGAGTAGATTATGCAGGGAATGATTGGAAAGCATTAGCTCAGGATAGGGATGTATGGAGAGCTTATGTCCGAGCGGCCATGGCCCTACGGGTTCGATAGTGCCAGTGAGTAAGTAAGTAAGATGTGTGGAATTATGAAAATCTTTAATTTAAAAATAATGAATGAAAGATAAATAGATAAAGTTTAGAATTGTAAATTATAAGTAAACCTTTAGCAACAATTTAAAAAATGAATGCATTTTAACATATCTTGATGAAAGACGCCATTCTTTGTTTCGTTCTATATTATGTAGTGCTCTGTTCTTGTACAGGTCTTTCACTGTAATCTTAGAATTTTCATGCTATGATTGCAGCTTCATTAGGGAATTATGGTGTGGTAGCTTCCCACCCTGGGGGATGATATTGATGGTAACAATGATGATAAAAGCTAGATGATGTCCATGGACCGTTTGGGCCTCAAAGCCCACTGCATGACAATACAGTATTCCACCTCGAGACCACAGATATAATATTTTATTTACCCTTTTATTTTGTTATTTGTTTTATTTATTGACACTTACGCTTATTTGCCAACATGTCAACAAGATACATGTGGTTAGCACATCGTCTCAATGAGAGATCTATTAGGAAATTGAGGTGTAACTTGGAAGAAAGACAAACATAACGTGATATATATGTAATCTAGATGTAATAAAACATTGCAAGTCTCGTAGGCTGCTATGGGTAGGGCATGTGGCACGAATAGGAAATTATATAGGAACTTCGTGTACGAAAACTAGAAGCAAAGTGCCCAGTAGGGGGGATAACCATAAAGTGCAAGAAAAATATTAACCAGCATTTGAGGGAGATAAATTATACAAGACCCTCACTGCTGGGTGTCCGAGATCGAGTCTCGGTCACTCCATGTTGGTTTCGTGGCGGAAAAAACGGAGCTTGGACAGATTCTTCTCCCGTCTTCCCCTGCTACATTTTCATTCCATCATTTATCCATACTCATCTCATCACATTCATTTCGTTCATCTGCCTCTGTGGTGGTGGGTCAGACGTGGTCAGCCACACCCTTGTCATACACAGACCTCTATATATAGCGGCTTCTTCTCATCTCATCCCTCGACCCGACCCTGACTTGGACACGAGTTGAGGATATTATTATAAATTATACAGGAATAATTGGAAAATATTATTTGGGATAGCAAAGTATGGAGATCTTATGTATGCATAATCATGACCTCTATGTTCGATGGAGCCATACATTTTAAGACAACACAAAACAAGTTGGTTTCCAATGTCCTTCATTTTTTTTAATTGTCCCTTTCATTGAATATTTTAATAATAAATTCCATTCTCTCTACCTTCCAAATCAAGATATTGTAATTGATGAATCATTATGGTTATGGAGGGGCACTTAAAACTGCCAAATTTGAATTTAAAACCTACGAATTGTGTGACTCTAGAACTGGGTATGTGGTCTCGAGGTAGTGTGCTGCCTTGTCACGCAGCTGACCGAGATTAGATTCCAGTCGGGAGAGGCTTCTTGGGTGAGTTTTATTTCGGGGGTTTTCCTGACCTGTATGACAAATGTCAGGAAGCTTTAGGGCCCCAACGGTACCCGAAAATCATCCGGCCATCATCATCATCATTCACCGGTGTGGAAGCTGCCAGACCTATAATTCCCTAGTATAGCTACAAAGCATAGAATGAAAATGCTATGATTGCAGTGAAAGACCTGCCCTTGGGCAGAACACTATAGAATAGAATGGGTCATTCTTTGTTTACATTCTATTAATCACAATTTGATATGTATCTAAAATAAGTTACTTGGAGAGTAGAGTTTAAAAATACTACAGCACAGTGGTACTGCATGGACTTTTAAATGACCGCACAGAAGGGAGGAAACCTGTCTCGTATATATATACGGCAAACCACGCTGAGGGATCTTCTTTGGTATTCTCTCTTCTTCCATTCTTATGAGGTGTGCATAACATTTCAAATTTTTTTTTTTCAGTATACTTTTATATTTGCATAATTTCCCTTATTGTAATGTTTCTGACTATCCCTTCTTGAAATTCTTGTCGATTGCCTCCAAAAATCCATTTCTACTGCTGTTTGTTGACTTGTTATTACTTACATTCATTAAAAAGAAATAAAATTGGCTTTACTAGAATTAATTCAATGTAGCACTATAAATTTGGGAATTATTCTTTGATGTCATGAAAAACCAGGAAAGAGTCAAGAATTTGATATTTGTAATTCACTGCACATGTTCTGGGACTGATATCTGCCTAGATGTGATCAACTTTACATTTGTTATTGTTTGTCTCAAATAACAGTAACTGTGGGTTCACATATTTTTCACCATGAATGCGAGGAGGAATATTTTAATGGAAAACAAGTCGGTTGCAATGGTCTAGTGATTGTTCCTTGACTCTGTTAGTGGATTCAGTATTGAGTGGAGTCAATGAATTTTTTTAGAATGGAAAAATCCAAGGAAGAAGTTCTCCAGGCGAGACTTTAAGCCGTGGGATCCAATCTGAAGATTTTCTGCTTGTAAAAGAACCTTAAGCCTTAATTTGTGCCTATAATAAGAATTTAATTGACTTTCCCATCCAACTAATACCTTAGTCTAATTGTGGCGATTGCTAACCACATGTTACTTACTGACATCTGTATCTGTGCTTGGAACCAACATGTCGGGACATAAGTGATAAACATTTAATGCCCTGCTTTATTTTTTTAGTTGCCACTTCCATAAGAAACATGTTAAAGAATGTTTAAATAGCTGAGTTACTTTATAATTTGTGAAATTTATTACTGTAAATAAGTGCGAAAGGACCTGGGTTCAAACCCCAGTCTGAGCAAATATTTTTCTCTTTAAATATATGTAGTGGCGGTGTTCATCATTATTTTATTGGTAATGTTAGTCGCATGTGGAAACACATTAAATAATGGAAATGGACAGTTATCGACAAATGAAAATTTTGAAGAAGTGGTCGAATTCAAATACCTAGGAACAATAATTACAAACAGAAATGGGGTGCAGTAAGTAATTAAACAGGCTTAATTCTGGAAATGCATACTATTATGTATTACCGGGAGTCTTGTCCCAACTTCTCTTAAAAAAAAATTATATATATATATATATATATAAAACTTATTTTCCTAGTTATATGGATGCGAAACATGAACTTTTTAAGGGAGGAGATGATTACGATTCAGAGTAAAGTTCTTGGGGGCTTTTTGAATTTAATGAGAGAGAGATAGCGAGAGGTGAATAAAATACCTGCGAGCTACATGATCTTATTGGGAAACCAGGTGTCATAAGAACAGTTAAGTGTGGCAAAGACATGTGTTAGGAATAGGGAAATTAAGCAATATGGAATCTCCTTGTAGGAAAATGAGAGAGAAAAGGACCAGTAAGGAGGCCAGGAATTAGGTGGGAGAATAACATCAACTATTAGTTAAGGTCAATAAATTTTACAGGGATGATTGGAAAACGTTAACTCAGGATAGGAATGTATGGAGAGTTTGTTTCTATGAACCGATGGGTTTGATAGTAGCAGTGATATTGAATGTAATGTATTATAGAAAAATATTCGAGCTATAGTTTCAATTAACACAATTGTGTGTAGATGACAGCAATGTGCAGATCATAGAGAACTGATTTTTTCTAATACATAATCGCCAACATAACCAATATATACAAGTATTTCGAAATGGGAATACATAAATAATTTAGTTCATTGATTAGTTATAATTTAGTTAATACGACCTATTTTATCTCTCTCGTTTTTAAATTCATTGTTATTGTTTATTATTTTATTTTAACATTACAGAGCGAAAGGCATACGAATCGTAAGCCTTAATTATGTTAACTTTAAATGGATGTGTGACGTCTATTAATTATATTTAGATTTAAAGCAATAGAAGATATTGATTGATATATATATTGCAGCCCTTTTTTTAGTAATTTAATTTGTAACATCGCCCATTTTTGTTTTAATATAAAGGTAGGTAGTTTTATATTTCATGTGTTGGCTACCCTGACTTTTATGTATCCTCTTTTTGTACGAGCGGTTACCCATCGCGCAAGGGATTTTGAAGAATGTCCTTGACCATAAAATCCAATGGGGGAGCCTATCAAGATTGCTGAGCTGTGAATTCCGTCTGCCACGTGTACAAACAAAACAGTTCCTCTACAAAAACATGTACAGTCCATAGAGAATTATAGTGAGACGCGGATGTGTTGATTTTAGATTTTAAACCGTAGACTTTAATTATAATATTTTGTACACTTGCTGCCTGAAGTCTTAAAATTATAGTGCAATGTGAATGTCGGGTCCCCCAGCCATTATAGCTTATCTTCTCAACCTGGAGCCGCTACTTATTGTAGATATCCAAATGCCTCACGATGCTGGGTGGGCATCGGTCCCATACTAGCAGACATTCCTTGAGAACATTTCTTCCCCCGTGGAGACTCGAACCAGCGCAAGTCTCGTAGCCCTGTGCCAAGTCATCTTGCCTTAATCACATGGCTACAGCGCGGGGAAGACTATAAATTGTTTAAATTAAAATGGCATTTAGTGGTTATTTACACTTTTGAAATCCAGAATGGGTTGAAGCAAGGAGATGCACTATCTCCTCTACTATTTAATTTTGTACTAGAGTATGCCATTAAATCTTTAGAGAATATGGAAGGCTTACAACTCAATGGTATTAATAAGCTGTTAGTTTATGCTGATGATGTAGTACTACTGGCCGATAGCGAGGAGATACTAAAGGCCAACACGCACACACTATTGAGTAACACTAAGAAATTGGGACTGGAAGAAAATATCAGTAAAACTAAATATATGGTCACACATAGAAATTCAGTATATAATGGAAATGGACAGCTAATGACAAATGAGGGAATTTTTTAGGAAGTGCCTGAATTCAAATACATAGGAACAATAATCACAAATAGGAATGAGATGCACAAAGAAATTAAACATAGACTCAATTCTGGAAATGCATGCTATTATGCATTGCAGAGACTTAATGTCCCAACTCCTTTCAAAAAACGTTAAACTGAAAATATATAAAACTATTATTCTACCAGTTATATTATATGGATGTGAAACATGGACTCTTACTTTAAGGGAGGAAAGGAGATTACGAGTATTTGAGATTAAAGTTCTTAGGAAAATTTTTGGACCAAAGAGAGATGAACAGACAGGTGAATGGAGAAGACTACATAACAATGAACTACATGGTGTTTATAGGAAGCCAGATATAATAAGAACAGTCAAGTCTCGTAGACTGCGATGGGCAGGACATGTTGCACGTATGGGGAATGAAAGAAGTGCATGGAAGCTTCTTGTAGGAAAGCCAGAGGGAAAACGCCCAGTTGGTAGACCAAGAATGAGGTGGGAGAACAACATTAACTATGATTTGAGGGAAGTAGATTATACAGGGAATGATTGGAAAGCATTAGCTCAGGATAGGGATGTATGGAGAGCTTATGTCCGCGCGGCCATGAACCTACGGGTTCGATAGTGCCAGTGAGTAAGTTTTTAGTGGTTATTTAAAACATTAAAAGTGTGATTTAAACCAACTATAGTGTGTATGTGTATGTATATATATATATATATATATATATATATATATATATATAGCGAATATACTTCCTCCACGGATAAAGATGTCCTAACTCACTGGCACTATCGAACCCATAGGTTCATGGCCGCGCTCTCCATACATTCCTATCCCGATCTAATGTTTTCCAATCATTCCCCGT
Organism: Diploptera punctata; assembly: GCA_030220185.1. Classification (NCBI taxonomy): domain Eukaryota; kingdom Metazoa; phylum Arthropoda; class Insecta; order Blattodea; family Blaberidae; genus Diploptera; species Diploptera punctata. The sequence continues at coordinate 42,921 of JASPKZ010008416.1, forward strand.
ATAATCTACTTCCCTCAAATCATAATTAATGTTATTCTCCCACCTCATTCTTGGTCTACCAACTGGGTGTTTTCTCTCTGGTTTTCCTACAAGAAGCTTCCATGCACGTCTTTCATTCTCCATTCGTGCCACATGTCCTGCCCATCGCAGTCTACGATAAAAATGACCTATATTATTTAATTTTTGTAGTGAGATTTAAAAAATGTTTGCAGTGACTGTATTTGATATTCGTTAGCGAGGGAGTTAGCAATGACGTGTGGTCATACTTCCTATTGGCTGAGACCTACATGTGGTTAGAACCACTTAGAACAGGACTCGCATCTAAGCTCTCATTATAAATTTCATTCGTCAGGATTCATTGTTAGGCTTGCTAGGGTCATAGAAGGAAGGTTTTATAGTGCGAGTATGGAAAAAGTGGGAGAAGTTTTGGCTATAAGCCACATTTTTAGGTAAGTTCAATAATAGTTTACATATAATAATTTATATATATATATATATATATATTTATTTTCATCCTTGTCTTTGTTTAGATTTCATTGTATACGATTTATTCCCTCTTTTGTTTTCATTAAATTCTCCATAATTGAATACGGTATGCCGATATTTTAATTAACATAATCGCCAACATAACCAATATATACAAGTATTTCGAAATGGGAATACATAAATCATTTAGGTTGTGGTCGGTTTTGTGTCTCCCACAATTCTACACTTACCCTCTTATGCCGTTCATTCACTAAACACTTGTAAACACGTTTTCATACGAATGGTAAGCCTTAATTATGTTAACTTTAAATGGATGTGTGACGTTTATTGGATATGCTTTCCTTTAGGTCGGTAGAAAATTTTTCTATGTTCTATAGAATCGCAGTGCGCATGCGCTAGTGCTCCAATTATCCCAGGTAGATAAATGCAACCTCCAGCAGTTGGCGGTATATATATGTGAAATCAGTATGACCAACATTGACACAAAATTCCCAGAACTTGTCTAAAAATGTATAATTTATTTTACGTATCAAATCACTTTTAAAAAGCAAGGAACCTAAAAGCTAACCAAACCTAAATCAATTACTGTAACACAAATCAATTACTCTAACGTAGGTGAAATCCAGGGAACGTGGAATCACATTTAAAAAGCAAGTTCGGGTTGTTGATGGTGGCAACGCTGGAACAACATAGGAGGTGGAGGGAAAATAACAAAGAAGGAAGTAAGCAATGTACCACGACCGTGTTTTACGCAAATATATAAATATGAAAAAAACTCGTTGCAACATTGGAAGATGTTTAAAATGTATTAAAAAGTGTTGCAAAATGTTTTGAAAGTGTTTAATAAGAGTATTTAGTGCATCAGTGGAATAAGATATAAAATTGAAAAAATTTTCGGACCTAAAGGAAAGCACAGCCCGTTTATTAATTATATTTAGATTTAAAGCAATAGAAGATAATTAATTATGATATATATATAGCAGCCCTTTTTATGTAATTTAATTTGTAACATTTCCCATTTTTATTTTTTTAATATAAAGGTAGGTAGTTTTATATTTCATGTGTTGGCTACCCTGACTTTTATGTAATCCTCTTTTTGTACGAGTGGTTACGCGCGTAGAAGGAAGGTTTTATAGTGCGAGTTTTATGGAAAAAGTGGGAGAAGTTTTGGCCATAAGCCACATTTTTAGGTAAGTTCAATAATAGTTTACTTATATATATATATATTTTTTTTTGATCCTTGTCTTTGTTTAGATTTCATTGTATAACGATTTTTTCCCTCTTGTTTTAATTAAATTCTCCATAATTGAATACGGTATGCTGACCTTTTAATTAACCATAAAGTGTGTAACGTCTCTAGATACTGTTTTTCTATACAAATTACAATAATGCCTGGAACAAAACTGCTATAAATAATTGACACGCAATAATGGGGTTTACGTTAGAGATTAATGCAAAAGTGACTTACATACAATTTTAAGCCTGCATTATAATTAGTAGGTGACAAGGTTCTCTTTATGTCGTTTTATAAAGAGTAAATAGAGGGAATATTTGAGAGAGACGATTAATGATCTTGAAATGAATGCAAAAAATAGGAACATCATCATCATCATCATAGTACATTCACGAATTTAGGCCATTTGTTGACCTGTTTCGGCCTCAAGAGAAACACCATCCAGAAGTCTTTTGAGCGGACGTCCTGGTCTTCTTCTTCCTGCAGGTTGATATCTTAACATTAGTTTGGGTATTCTGTGATCTTCCATTCGATGAACATGTTGTATCCATCTTGACTTATAATCAGAAATTTTGTTTTCTAAAGATTCCATGTGTAATTCTTCTAAGATGTCTTCATTTTTTTTGTGATCTAGTAGTGTGTATCCTGCAGTCCTCCGAAGATATCTCATTTCAGCAGATCTAAGTCTCTGTATATCCTTCTGTTTCAACGTCCATACTTCGCTACCATACAAAAGAGTTGGAAGAGCCAGTGTTTTATACACTTTCAGTCTTGAATGCTTTTGGACTAACTGTGGCTTGAAGATAGAATTTATTAACCCTAAAATTCTTAAAAATTTAGATATTTTTGCATTTACATCCTTTTCTCTTCATATGAGATATTGCATCCTAGATATGTAAAATTATTCACCTGCTCCAAATTTTATTGTCCAGTACAATTTTACTTCTGACAGGATCTACACCTTGAAATGCCATAATTTTTGTTTTTTCTGTAGATATCTTTAATCCATATTCTTCTGTAATTTTGTTAAGTTCATACAGACCTTTCTGTAGATTATCTTCGGAATTTGCTATTATTATTTGGTCATCTGCAAACAGTAGGGTGTTTAATTTTCTATTTTCTGATATTCTTATTCCAAATTTATATGTTTTGTTCCAGCAACATATTACTTCATTGATATAAATTGCAAACAGTGTTGGGGATAGGGGGCAGCCTTGTCTCACACCACGATTTATAATTCCTTCTTCAGAAAATCTGTTATTTAATTTAATCTTTATGGTGTTGTCTTTGTAAATATTTTGTATGTTCTGCCGAAGTAAATTTGGTATATTTCTGTCTTCCAATATATTTAAGAGTTTTGATCTCTTGACTGTGTCGAATGCTTTTTCAAAATCTATGAAAGCAAAATGTGTTTCTAAGTTGAATTCTCTTCTTTTTTCAAGCAATAGTTTAACAGAAAATGCTGAATCAATACAAGATCGTCCTTTCCTAAATCCATTTTGACATTCCATAAGGAATGTTTCACTGAAACTTTTCAATTTTCCATTTAAAATGTCTGCATAAATTTTGTAGCATGTGTTTTAACAAACTGATTCCCCTATAGTTGTCCATTTTTCTCTTGTCTCCTTTCTTGAACAGGGGTATAACAATGCTTGTCTTCCATTCTTGTGGTATATCTGCATTTTTGAATACATTATTAAAGAAGGACAACAGTCTTTCATGGAACTGTTTGCCTGCATATTTGTACAATTCAGAATTCAAGCCATCTGTGCCAGTTGCCTTCCCATTTTTTAATTTCTTTAAACTATTGTTCAATTCTTCCAATGATATTATGGAATCTGTCTCATTATTATTTCGGAAAATTGTATCTTCATAGCTATTGTCAGTCCAAAGACTTTTATAATAATTGAAAAAATCTTCTTTTGTTACTCCGCAATTAATTTTGGTAGATTCTTTAATATCTTTATTCAAATGTTTTAATATTTTGAAGGCATTAGGTTGGAGCTTATGCAAATCTGATTCTAAATGTGTAACAAAATTTAACCATGTTTTCCTATGTCTCTTTCTTATTTCCCTCTTAACAATAGCTCTACAGCGTTTGAATTCTATTTCATTTTCTACTTTCTTTGTGTTCAAATATTTTTTATAAGCTGCATTTTTTTCTTCAATCAATTGTTTTATTTGATCATCCCAGATTTTTAGAGTTCTATTTCTTCTTTGTTGTATATTTACTTTTCCTAAAGTTTCATTAGCTGCATTTTGAATTATCATTTTAATGTTTTTCCATTCTTCTTCGACATCATTACTTTCTGGAGTTGTAGCCATATATTGCTGAATTCTTCTCGAATATAACCATTTAATGCTGTCATCATAAAATAATTTTACCTTGTACTTTTGTTCTATGCTCTGTTGTTGTTTCTTCTTTTTTAACCATCTTGGTGGAAATCTTATTCTTGCTTCTACTAGGTAGTGATCTGAACCAATATCATATCCTCTGTAGGCTCTGACATCGAGAAACAATTTAAAAATCTTATTATTTGCAATGAAATAATCAATGATTGATTTTGAGTCCTGACGATGCCAGGTATATTTATGTATGTTTCTATGATTGTAAAAGGTATTCGTTATTTTCAGTTCATTGTAGATAGCAAAATCTGTTAATCTTGTCCCATTCCTATTGCTGGTTGGTTCGCCAAATGTTCCAATATTATTGTTGACTTGAGCATTGCCCACTCTGGCATTTAAATCTCCTATTATGAGAATGTAATCATTTCTATTAATTTTGCTATAAATTTCTTGTAATATTTTATAAAATTCTTCATTGTCTTCTTCACGGCCTTCCTCTGGTGCATATACACCAAGAACTGTCAAATTACCTCTATTTATTTCAGTCGAAGCTCTAATATTCTTTCATTCCAGTAAGTGTAGTGTTGAATTTTATTTCTTATGGTTTTATTAATCCAAATCATTACTCCAGCTTGTCCATGGGTTTTCCTGTCGACACCGCTATATATTTGTACATAATTTTGTGTTTCTTTCGTTCCTTTAAGTTAACATTAGAGAATTATATCAGGGAATTAGTATAGAGAAGAAAGGCTTTCAGGCTAGAACAAACATAATTCGGAATGAAAATGGGGATATGATTGCAGATTCCAGGAGTATATTAAATAGATGGAAAAGTTACTTTAATCAGCTATTAAATGTACATACAGAACAGGACATTGAGGAGGATAATTTACAGACCGCAGAACCAAGTGCATTAGAGGTTGAAATGGCGATTGAAAAATTGAAGATGTATAAAGCATCAGGTTCAGATGAGATCCCAGCAGAACTGATAAAATCAGGGAGAGAAAAATTGATGGACAAGATACGCTGTTTGCTTAGTATGATTTGGGAAAAAGAAGGGAAAAACTGCACTTACACTATCTCAAAACTGCAAACTGCAAATACACGGTAGCAGTTAAAAGTAGCAGCGATAACGTTATCATTGAATGATAACCCACAAACATCAAAGTGAGTTACCAAACGTTTATTAAAAATGGGTGTACACTTACTTATCACTCCCTAACGCTGATCCAACCAGCGATAACCCAAAAAAGCGATAGGAAAATCATAGACTAAGTAATATACTCTGTGGAGAAAATAGCAGTTAGATTCAACAGTCTCATAATATTGCAATTTGCGTATTTAAATTAATACTTTAAAATTGTCTAATAATGTTATAAAAAATGTTTTAAAATATTAGAAAATGATGGTAAGTACAGAACAAAAGCTATAGTTTACAACAATATAACAGAAAAATTTTGAGATAGTAGAAGTGCAGTTGAGCCAAAAGAAGCTCTTCCAGATGAATGGAAGGAATCAATTATTGTACCAATTTATAAGAAAGGAGATAAAACTGATTGCAACAACTACATGGGCATCTCATTACTTTCAACTTCGTACAAAATTCTAACAAATATATTAGTAAGCAGGCTTATTCCCTATATTGACGACATTCTAGGAGATCATCAATGTGTATTTAGAAGAAACAGGTCTACAACAGATCCGATTTTTAGTATAAGACAGATTTTAGAAAAGAAAAGGGAATATAATGGTACTGCACATCAACTATATGTTGACTTCAAAAAAGCATATGATTCAATTAAGAGGGAGAAGTTATATAGTATCCTGCTGGAGTTTGGAATTCCTAAAAAGTTAGTTAGACTTATACGAATGTGTCTAAATGGAACAAAGAGTAGGGTGCGTGTAGGCAAACAGTTTTCGGACACTTTGGAAATCCAGAATAGGTTGAAGCAAGGAGATGCACTATCCCCTCTACTATCTAATTTTGTACTAGAGCATGCCATTAAATCTTTAGAGAATGAGGAAGGCTTACAAATTAATGGTATTAATAAGCTGTTAGTTTATGCTGATGATGTAGTACTACTGGCCGATAGCGAGGAGATACTAAAGGCCAACACGCACACACTATTGAGTAACACTAAGAAATTAGGACTGGAAGTAAATATCAATAAAACTAAATATATGGTCACACATAGAAATTCATTAAATAATGGAAATGGACAGCTAATGACAAATGAGGGAAATTTTGAGGAAGTGGCGGAATTCAAATACCTAGGAACAATAATCACAAACAGGAATGAGATGCACAAAGAAATTAAACATAGATTCAATTCGGGAAATGCGTGCTATTACGCATTGCAGAGTCTCTTGATGTCCCAACTCCTTTAAAAAAACGTTAGACTGAAAAAATATAAAACTATTATTCTACCAGTTATATTATATGGATGCGAAACAAGGACTCTTACTTTAAGAGAGGAAAGGAGATTATAAGTATTTGAGAATAAAGTTCTTAGGAAAATGTATTCACGTAGACTTTCACGGCCGGAGATGCTATGATGATCTTGAAGAAGATTTTCGGGCTGTAGGCCGTGGTCGTGAGGCTTGTAGTTCCCCGATGTTTCGCCAGAGACTGTGTCTGGCATCCTCAAGGGTTGTCTTGAGACTGGCAATTCTGTCCGCTGTCTGTCTTATTTATACGTTCACCGCGATGTGTTCGTACTACATTGTTGTGATAATAATAATTATTTATTTATTCTGGCAGAGTTAAGGCCATAAGACCTTCTCTTCCACTCAACCAGCACAGTACATATTTGATAATATAGATTATATACAGACTGTACTAATTATAAAGAATTAAATACATTAAATGTTGCAATGGAAATTTCATGTACAAACATTTTATACAATTATAATAAAACAATAGTGATAATGGACACTTCTGTACTAGCACTTGATTTTTCAGTTATATTGTTATAAATTATAGCTCTTTTTCTGTATTTACTAACATCATTTAATTATTTTAGGAAAACTGCACTTAAACTAATGTGAAATATTTTCAGTCATATAGAACAACAGTGTGCATGCGCAACACGTTATAGAGCCAGCGATAACCCACAATCGAACCACATATCGATTATCATCCTCGATTACTATCGGTCGCAATGAAATTTGAATGACCAACATTTGCAACAAATCCCCAAATCTATGTTAAAAAATATATTAATAATATTAAAATTGCCAAACATTTTATTAAAAATGGGTGTACACTTACTTATCACTACCTAACGCTGATCCAACCAGCGATAACCCAAAACAGCGATAGAAAAATCATAGTCTAAGTAATACACTGTGGAGAAAATAGCAGTTAGCATCACAATATTGTCTAACAGTGTCATAATATTGTGATTTGCATATTTAAATAAATACTTCAAAGTAGTCTAATAATGTTATAAAAATTGTTAGAAAAAATTAAAAATATTAAATAATGTTAGTAAATACAGAAGAAGAGCTATAGTTTACAACAATATAACTGAAAAATCAAATGCTAGTAGAAGCGCAGTTGAGCCATTATTTTCAACTTTTTCAAACAATTTTTGTCCAGTATTTGGTGCACATGAATTCTTCTAACTTTCACAGAATCACAGTGCGAGTTGCTGTAATGGTTAATGTAGCTTCTGGTAGATGGCTCTGCAGTTGGCATTACCAACTTTGGGAATAAAATCCCAAATGCTAAAAATATGGACGTAAACTAACTTGCCGTTTCCTAATGTAACAAAACAATTTACATGCGTATTATTTAATAAACTAATTTGACGTACATTAACACTAAATATGGTTTGAAATTATTTTCAAATGTTGGTAACTCCGATTTGAGAGCCACGTAGCGGATGTTACATGAAGCATTTCCGCATCTCTAGAAATCTGTGCACAAATTTCACGTAATTTATAAATATTTAAAAATCGTAAGGAATGTTTATAAAATGGTTCCAATGTGTTTAAAATAGTACGAAACATTATTATAAATGGTTGAAAAGTGTTTAGTGCATCAGTGGCATAAGAATGTAAGTGTAAAAGTGTGCGCGCGAATTAATGGACCTCAGCCCAATTTTTATAACATTATTACACAATTTTGAAGTATTTATTTATCTCAACTGCACTTCTACTAGCGCTTGATTTTTCAGTTATATTGTTGTAAACTATAGCTCTTCTTCTGTATTTACTAACATTATTTAATATTTTAAACTTTTTCAAACAATTTATATAACATTATTAGACAATTCTGAAGTATTTATTTAAATATGCAATTCACAATATTATGACACTGTTAGACAATATTGTGATGCTAACTGCTATTTTCTCCACAGAGTATATTACTTAGTCTATGATTTTCTATCGCTGTTTTGGGTTATCGCTGCTTGAATCAGCGTTAGGGAGTGATAAGTTAGTGTACACCCATTTTTAATAAAACGTTTAGTAATTTTAATTTTTTTAACATAGATTTGGAGATTTATTGCAAATATTGGTCATTTAAATTTGATAGTGATGGATAGTAATCTAGGATGATAATCAATATGTGGTTCAATTGTGGGTTATCGCTGGCTCTATAAACTCTGGCACATGCACACTGTTGTTCTATAGGACTTTGAAAATATTTCACACTAGTTTAAGTGCAGTTTTTCCATAATAGTGATAATTATAGTATAAATATGATAAATTATTCGAGAAACACCAATTAACATATGTGCCTTACATTGGGTAATGATGAAGTCGAGGTTAGATACTGTCGCTCTATGTACTTATTTGCATCTGTACCAACATTTTGTACTATTTAAACATTTTGCACCTTTCTTGAAACTAATTTAAAGTATACTGGTTTTCAACCTACTAACCATAAATGACAAAGTTACCCAATCTGATCACATAATACAAACAAATGGAGTGCTTCAAGGGGATCCTCATAGCCCATTCCTCTTCATCTTGCTAACACATGACGTAGTAGCATCACCATCCTCCTCTATGCAGATGATATAGTCATCCTATCCAAAAATAAAGTAGCTCTTCAGACGAACCTGGATAAACTACACAACTGGGCGCACAGGAACAAACTAAAAGTTAACACAAGCAAAACTAAGATTATGAAATTTAGACGAGGAGGAAACGTAAACAGGGATGACAAATTCAACTAGAATTAGCCAACTGCTACAAGTATCTCGGTCTAATGTTACAGGAAAATCATTCACCAAGCACATCCAGGAAAGATGCAACTCAGCAATAAAGGCCACATTTGACATTCGAAATGTCGAAAAGCTGTCAATCAAAACAGCTATAAGACTATTTCATATTAAGATATCACCAATAGCATGCTATGCAATCACCACATTCTGGACTCGGTTAACCATAGCAAATCTGAAAAGACTGGATATGGTCAAAATTGCCTACCTCCGGAGAGTACTTAGGGTTTCAAGGTCAACGAGCTCCCGACTCATATACCATCTAACCAAGACTGACTTCATCAGAGAAATAGCGTTAAAATGTAACCTGCCACACACCCCAGCCTATGAAGCACACATAAGAGAGAGAAGAGAGAGAGAGAGAGAGAGAGAGAGAGAGAGAGAGAGAGGAGGAGAGAGAAGAGAGAGAGAGAGAGAGAGAGAGAGAGAGAGAGAGAGAGAGAGAAGAAAAAGCAGAGGATATAGACCGTGGATTCTTCCTGTCCCCAGCGATGAACACCGAAGAATGGAAGGAACCAAACTTCCCCCTAAGACACGTGTTCACGAGGACCGCGCACACATGGATTCCACTACAGAGTATGTACCATAAAAGGGTTCCCACCTTGCATCGAACCAGTGCCTCTGCAAGCTATGTGACCAGAAATGTCAACAATACCATCTTATTGACTGCATAGCAAGAAGAAAGCCTCTAAAATTCTACGCAGATGACAATAACTTCCAGTAATTGTATTATAGTGTACACAGTGTGTTTAATAAATCTTTATATAAACATTTTGCAACTATACATATATAGCATTCTTTTGCAAATATTTGTTTATCTTCAAAGTTCTGAAGAATTGGGTGCTCATGAAACCACTTGAGGGAAGTTCTGATAGATGGTGGAGATATCTGTGAAATCAGAATGACTAACATTTGAAATATATTTTAAGAAATTGATGTTCCGATGGAACAAGTTAGTGTATATACACTTCATTAAATAATGTGCATGTAATTTATTTTATTATTTTGGAAGGGGGAATTTGGTGTACATCCATTTCTAATAAATGTTTGTGAAAGTTGGTCATACTGACTTCACACATGTCCACCATCTAGTGGAAACATTCACGAGTGTTCACTATGGTTCAATAGAACTTAGGAAATTCTTGGTAAAGGTAAACTTAACTTGTCTTAAATTGAATGTGCTGTAGTGACTTACGCGGGTAATTGAACACGTTTGTCTTCTCTCAAACTAAATGGTTTTAACAGGAAATTGGTTTCATTCAAATGGTATGTATATACCGAGGATTCCTGTATGGAGACAAGAGGCTATGGGAGTGTCATGTTTGTCTCATTGAGACACCTAGTGGGTAACTAAGGTATTACTCTGGAAGTCGAGGTCTTGTAGAAACTATTGAACACTTACTTTCATACACCCCTATCCTCAACAACTAATGTTTTCTATTATCATCATCTCTTGTATAATTCTCCAATGCCATGGCGTGACAGGCCTACCAGCCGGCTGCCTAGCCTCACATCCACATGCGTTAATCTACAGAGTAGGGGTGACATGTGGTCAGCATGTTAGGGGGGAAATACTTTAATGGAGCGAAAAAGATACTGAATAGCATCAATTGCCATACTATAATCAAATCCTCATTGCAATATAAACAGTCTCACATCGAAATGTGCAACATTTTAATTTTCCCTTGTGTGTGTGCAAAGGGTCAGTAACCCTCAAGTTAGGGATACTTGACCCATGTCCTAATTATTTTCAAATAATGCTAAAACAGAGATGACATTAAATGGTTAGTTGCTTATGATAGTTAGTGAAATTGCATTTATTACATATATCATCTGAGAAGAATGGCAAGAAATAGACTTCCAAACATTGGCATTCAATATACCCCAACTGGACAAGGGACCAAGAAGACCAAAACATCGTGGAAAGATCAAGACCAATCTTCGCTAGGTTTACCGTACAGGCCACAAAGCCTAAAACCAATTTGTTCATGATGATGATGATGATGTTATTAACAAAATGTAACTGTTAAACCTACTTAATGAGAAATTCAAACTGAAGTTTAAAATTCTATTGTTTTTTTTGTTATAAATTCAAGAGACTCCAATTAAAAATTTAATTTGCTTTGGATACAACCTAAGGAACATTTTCACATTCTGGTCACTTGAACTCTTGAACCCGTACATTTCAAAAAAACTTCGCCTAACTTGGCCCACAAACCGCACAACGTTTCACAATCATTTCATTAGACTTGGCTCTATGACTTGTGTCTCATCGTTCATTTCAATTCTACAAAATCACTCTGAACAGGTTTCAGATCAGATTCACAACTTCATTTCAGAAGTCCTACCGAATTACCATTTTCCTTTTTTTGTTTTTTATGAAAATAATTTTTCCACGAACTTTTTCTTCAACTTTTCTTTTTCCTTCTTGTATTTGGCATGCAAATCTTTTTATTATTGCCTCACTATGATGGTTGTCCATTTATATAAAGGTGGGTGCCGCGCGACAAGGCTTAACATGCGGAATTATTATAGTGGCAGTAGTGTGGCTTCTTTGTATTTTAATTTTGTGGGCGCCTATAATAGTAAACCCTTTATTGCGCCACCATGCATCATCTTTTGTTTCCATTGTATACATTAGCCTTGAGTTCATAACAATCAGGGTTATTATTCAAAAGCCTTTCCCCGGGCCCATAAGAAGCAAAGATTGATTCATCTTTCTTTTCCAAACACTTAAACATCAATCAACAATTGATCCTAAAACACTTGAGTAATCTATGATATTTAGCTAAACTGGGTGTATCATTATTATTATTATTATTAACCATGAAAGCTAGACGGAGGAAGCTTGTATGATCTCCTAAATAAGTAAGCTTATGTACGGGAATATACTGAACAGCAGCTTGCAGCACATAAATAATTTGAACGTTAAAACATGAGGTATATAAAAAATGATGTTAAAAGTATAAAAAGAAGTGAAGTTAGAAAATATAATCAAATATAAATAGTGATCATTCTGAATTTAAAGAAAAAACAATTAATAATCATTAACATCAAAAAAATATCAAACGCACTCAAACAAATTCACACATACACTCAGTCCAAGCCAGGGGGGCTTTCTCTGGTCCTCCGGACCAAAAACTCAAAAGACGCCACTCTCGTGCTCCAGATGACATAGTTCCAACAAAATGTTCCGATCGAATGATAATGTTATGAATGTGCATATTGTATTTGAGCATTCCGAGGTAGAAGGGGAGATGCGCAGTACAAACAGCGCAATAGGAGAGGTAGAAAGGAGAGTGGGGGTAGTTGCATAGAGAAGGGATATTGGGGGTAGTTGCATAGAGAAGGGATATTGGCACAGTTCACGAATCTTTCAGTTCAAGGAGGATAACGGTTCTGATGTTACGAACCAAAAGTCACAATTTCGGTTCAATTATATATAACAATTGCGGGGAAACAAAGTGAGCCACTGGATAACCATCATAGTCAGGCGATAACATATATCCACAAAGTATTCTCATTAATGCCATTTTGTTTTTTGTTGCAATTGTATTTAGGGCACCAGTAACTAAAACTTCTTAACTGGCTCTTTCTTAATTTCCTTGCTTTTGTGGAGATGTGGTATCTGTAATCCAAACTTTTATTTACATATATTAAATTGGGGCAAGTATCCCTCACTGAGTTCATACACATACTCCACTGCATCTACTATAAAGCATGTGTGAGATACATTACTAAGTTTTTGACCCTCGAAGTAAACAAATTAGACTGAAGAAAATTAAATCACTCAAACATTTACTTATGACAGCACACACACACATTTTTTTCCCCTTCCTCTACTAACCTATGTAAAACAATGTAATTTCTTTCTAAGTAAATGAGAGAGGGTACCAGAGCTTACAGTGGTAGAGACAACCTGCATCCAAATACCCCTACTATGAGAAAGAAGGCCATGGGTCCAGGTATCCTAATTCCCCCTAGAACTGGTCCTTCTCAACCTGGAGTCACTAGCTTATTGTAGCTAAGCAAATGCCTCACGATGCTGGGTGGTACCCCTCTCATACGGACCGAAATTCCATGAGAAAAGTTGTTCCCCTATGGAGACCCAAAGCATCCCATAGCTCAGCATCAAGGCAACTTGCCTTAACGGGACACTCGGTACTAATTTCCTTGCAATTTGGTTAAAATAATTTCCAACATACCAGAATAATTTTTTTCAGCTTATTCTTAAGTTTATGCATGAAAATTAATGTCACTAATTAAACAAGTCTTCCTGAACATAATGACACTCTGGTTAACTTTTTACAACACATATTTCTTCATGAGTAATTTAAAATACAAGAAAATGAAAATGAAAAATCCAACTTCTTAAAAGTATTGTAACAGTTTTCTCACTTCTCAAAAACTACTTACCCATTGTTTCCAAATTTAGTATGTTATTGTCCACAGTTCATTTGACAATAATAAGGTTTGCTTCCTCAGGGGTCCTCATCTAGGGGATATGTGGATGGCGACCACAAGGTGCCCAAGCTGAGCAAAACATTTCATCAATCCATTTATCATCTTATGTATTGCACTCTTTTAACTTTACTATCCAACCTCTCTTGGTTACACTCTTGTTTTTTTCGACTCCCGACGCTATTAGGGCATCCGAGGCTAGGGAGTCTTTCCTTTCTTCTTTCTTTCCATTTCTTCTTTCCTTTATTTTCTTTTTCTTCTCCAGAAAAGCCTGACCAGAGGCTATAAGTTGGCAGCCCCCATCACTGGTCTTGCCTTCCTTTGGCCAGCAACCAATCGAAGGGACTATTATTATGCTTCAAGTCTTATAAGAGAATTTCCCCGAAGGTTTATAATTATATACCAAGAGGACGAAGATCATTGGGCCCTCCTATGAAACGCCGGAGGGAAAATTTTCTATAGGATCGTAACAGCCCTTGGCCTAATACTTGGAAGGAAGAAGAAGAAGATAATAATAAGGTTTGCTTGTGTTCAGATATGGATTGTGATTTATTTAAAAAAAAAATTCAAAGATCAAAATTTCTTTTATTGAAATTTTTGCATACTTTTTTTTTTAATTTCAAACAATATCTATAGCACAAAGATAAATTTTATCTTATTATCATAGAACTCTTTAAACTGCATATCCAAGCCAAAAATTATTCTCCTATATTTCATGGTTCAGAGAAAAGTCTACCAAAATATGAAAAAAATACAAGTTACAGAGAAATGCAAAAAAAAAGTGCACATTAGCAGAACACAGAGACAACCATTTATAAAAAATCATTTTTATGGGTTTAAATGTCTAAAATTGACAAACTAATGTTATAACAACATAATACAGATCTTAGTGGATTAATTGAAGAAAAAAGAGAAAAATCAGTTTTTTTTTTTAATCCATGTAAGTACTGGGTGCCCTTAAACCACTGCCTCAAACCATTCAGATCAGGTAAGAACTGTTTGATAGTTTCAGGGCACAAGTGTAGGCTCAACAGCAGTTTAACTTACTCTTGTTTTTCCATTTATGGTTGTGAACTTATATACTTAATTAAATATGCAAAACACTAACAATATGACACTGTTAGACAATATTGTGATGCTGACTGCTATATTACTTAGTCTATGATTTTCTCTCTTCTCGCTGGTTGCAACAATGTTACAAAGAGATAAGTTAGTGTACATCCATTTTTAATAAATGTTTGGGAATTTGAATATTATTAATATATTTCTTTAAAATAGATTTGGGGATTTATTGCAAAGATTGGTTGTTTAAATATCACAGCAATGTGCTGTATAAACTTTAGTATGATATTGATAATTTGTGGCGAGCAGCGATAATCCACTAGGTAAGGATGATAATCTATATTGGGTTATCGCTGGCTCTATAAATTCTGGTGCATACGCTCTGTTCTATAGAACAGAAAATATATTGAGTAAGTTAAACTGCTGTTTCTCCAAATGCGTGTGTGTTTTTTGTTGCAGGTATCAGAAGAGAGAAATAAAAATTTTAGAAATTAATGTGGGCGGGGAGTTTAGCCAAGTTTTGCTAAATACGGATGATCTTCCTTCCTGTGCAAAAGATGTCGCGACAGGGAACAAGTTAAAGATTACCGATCTTAAGGGGGTGAGTACATTTGTCGTATCTAACACAAGTTTTACTCTTATAAACCTTAGATTTGTAATCTATCCTTTTGGATACATCAGTTGGTTCAATTAATTTAATATTTTTAAATAAATCAGAGGATAACGAACAAAAGAAACCACTTAAATGTGTGTGTAATTACACAATATACCTAATTACGAGATTCTGTTTTCACTGCGGTCTGCCACATTCAAATAACTAACAAAAGAAATTTGTATTTTGCCAATTTAAGGGTTAACTGCCATATTGACATATTTAAACTTTTTTTTCTTGTCATTATTGAATTTTTTTTTCTAATTTCTCAACTATATAGTCACTTCAGTGCTCTGCTGTTCCAACATGCACAAGGATTTTGGAATGACTAAAGACTGGATTTTTTAAGGGGAAAGAATGGGCCTCAAATCTAGTATTTGTGTCACTGACAGTTTTTCATACAACATTCTTATGCCACTGTTGCACTACACACTTTCACCAATTGTAATTGTATAACGTTTCACAGGGACGAGACCACATGAATTCTTAGTGCACATGCGTCAAGTTGCAGGAGTTGCTGTAATGGTTAATGTAGCTTCCAGTAGATGGATCTGAAGTTGGTATTACCAGCTATTGGAATAAATTCCCCAAATGCTAAAAAAATGGACGTAAACCAACTCTTCCCGTTTTTCTAACCTAACAAAATAAATTACATGCAATACTGTTAATAGACTATAAACTAATTTAATGTACACTAACTTGTCCCATCAGAATCTAACAAAATAAGTTAATTTTTTAAAAATATGGTTTGGAATTATTTGCAAATTTTGGTAACACTGATTTGATAGGCCATCTAGCAGATGTTACATTAAGCAATTCCGCATCTGTAGACTCGATTCACAATATTCACGTAATTATATAAATATTTATAATCGTAAGAAATGTTTATAAATGGTTCCAAAATGTTTAAAATAGTACAAAAATTATTATAAAAAGTGTTTAGTGCAACAGTGGCATAAGAATGTTGCATGGATAATTGTGGGACATAGATAAGTTACCTCGCCCGACCATTTAATTTTCCGTCCATTGAAGGCTTGAACGAACCACCTGGACAGGAGCTTAGTGCAGCTATTAGTAATCATGCTTATGCGTGGTGAATGAAAGGAAGGGCTATAAGCACTGAGCTTTGAACCAAATTGATATTTCTTCTTTTTCATATACCAGTTCCTTCTTTAACTTTCCTATCCAGTTTTCCTTGACTGACCTCTTGTTTTCTTCATCCCTGATGATATTAGAGTATTCGAGGGCTAGGGGTTCACATCTATTTCTTTTCCCTCTATTGATATACAACCTCACTTTGATGGGTTAAACCTTGTTATTGTTATGTTAGGTAAACAAGGAACTAAGAAATGTCCACATAGGCTGCGTGTACAACAATGCAAGTTATGGAAAAATTATCAGTTAGGTTTACAGGAGACATAAGTGTGCAGCTGGATACACTTAATGAAGAATGAACAATGTTTCGTACTATTTTGCAACTATTCTTTATACATTTCTTATGATTTATATATATATTGTGAATGAAGTTCTACAGAATTGCAGTCCTCATGCGCAAGATTTATAAATGCTTAATGTAACTTCTGCTAGATGGCTCTGAAATCGGTGTAAACAACTTTTGCAATTAATTCCAAACCATATTTCAAGAAGTTAACTTCATTTTGTTAGGTTCCGATGGGACAAGTTAGTTTACACTTCATTAAATAATATGCACATATTTTAAATGAACACTTTCTAGAATTCGACATAGTTCTGTTTTAGAAGAAAAATTAACGTTTTGAAACAGTTTATCATACTGACGTGTAGAGTCAGATATCTAGGGTCCAAGCATTAATTTTTCTTATCAAAATAATAATGTCCCGGTCCCCCCCGCGTCGTAGCCGAGTGGTTAAAGCTGGAAGCCTTGGCGCAGAGCTACAGTTCGAGTCTCCATGAGGGAAGTGTGACCTGGTACAAGAAATTTATGTTCAATTTCTTCAAACCAACCACAATCAATCATGTACAGCCAAAGTCCCATTATTGTATAATTCTTGTTTTGAACAACACATGAATCACTATATACATTATAAGTTTCTTTAGCACCTTTTTCAATCAGTGGCACAGCTTTTAATAAACAACTAGCAATTTCGTCTGCACCTCTTGAAGCAACTGATTCAGGCCGATATATATTCCTTTCTACTGTTGCGTAAAATGTTCTGCTTCGTTTTATTCCACTCTTACACATTTATTTCTCTTTTCTTATATTTTATTACACTATTTTCATTTGCACAAGAACCTGCCGCATCAGCCATTATGCATTTACTGATATTTGCAGGCAATGCTAGTAAGTATTGCAGCGGACTACAGAGTAGCGGACAATATACGGTCACGTGTCAGCAGTTGGGATGGGCCTTTATTTCCTGCGCGCGTGAAGAAGTTAGAAATTTTTCTTAGACATAAAGTCTCATTTACCCTCTTTTGAGCAAAGTCAGAATTATGAGCTTCTAAAGATTAATAGATGACCATAGGATACATAATCTGCAAATAACTAAAAATCAACCATTGGTTGGGATGGGCCCTTATTCCACTGAGCCCGTCAAATGTTAACATTTGAATGGTGTAGGATTCCATACTGATGTGTAGAACCAGAGGTCCGGAGTGCAAGTCCCGGTTCAAGCATTAATTTTCTTTTCAAAATAATATTGTCCATATTGGAAAGTGTTAATATTAAAAATGTCTTATACTTAATTGAAATTAGGCCTTTTGACCTGTTCTAGTAAAATGGGTGTCCAACACTTGTATGTCATATTGGTTTGTACAGCTCAGGGATTCTATGTGTAGGCATTCTTTTAACATGTTCGTACCAGCTGTTTCTCATGTTGTTAAATTATAAATATTTAAGTCTTTTCTAATATCTTCATTATAACATAAAAAATGTATTTGTTTAATTTACGCAGCACCAGTGGAACAGACCATCCAGTGGAATTTGTGAACCAGACCAGGAGACACAAGCGGTACGTAAAAAATTGTTGCCTCAAGTAAACATCAAAACTGAATACAGGGTGTGCCACAAGTCAGTTGACCACTGCACATGGTTGCAAGGAAAAAAATCAGATTGGTTGAAACTGGGGTTTGAATGTGGGACCTTCAGAATATATTCTCAAACACTATTCATCATTAATTTAATATAATAACATGGGAATTTTTACATTATATATAATAAGAATAAAATGAATCGTGGATTTTTCTTACCACATACCTCTATGGTTTTAACATAGAACTGCAGTATCGGGAAACATATCATTCCCATCTTCACCTGTTTTCAAAAACCACACTAGAATCATGAACTTTGAGTTTCCATACAAACCAAATTTGATTACAAAGTTCTTCAAAAGTATACCAGATGGCAGTTTAGACGATTACTAGCAGAATGAAAAATTGACAGTTGTGAAAACAGCTGAAGATGGGAATGATACGTTTCTCAGTACTGCAGTTCTGTTTGCTGCTAAATTCTAACCAATTTCTAATTTTACTAATTCTAAGACATCATCCTCCCATCTTAATTTTGGTCTTCCAACTTTTCTGGTTATTAATGGTTGTGCCATAGACGCATGGAACTGCCTTCCCATCGCTATCATTATTTAAATCCAAATTAACTGATATATTAAGTTTCACACAATGAAACTAACTATAGTCAGCTTTACTTACTTTATTAAAATTTATTATATTCCAGGTTTTTGCTAGTATTAGATCACATCACCATTGTCTTTTGTTTAGTCTGTATTTTAATAATATTTTAAAATTGTAATAAGTATGTAATTGTTGTATAATTTTACTATTCGCTGGTCAAGTGAAAGAGAAGACCATATGGCCTTAACTCCAAGTATTATTGTAATCAATGGTAAAGAGAAACATTTTTGCCTGAACTGGGAATCGAAAAAAAATTCTCTTTACCATTGATTACAATAATTTAATTGTGTTTATGAATTTACTTATTTCTATCATAGTAAAGTATTATTATTATCATCATACATACAAATGTCTAGCCAATCTATTAATTTTTTATATGCTTCACTAAACTGAGTTCCTTGTATAATTCATACAATTCACAATTTCTCCTTCTCAAAGTCACTACCGTTGAGGTAATTTGCTAACTTTGAACAGTTGTTTTTTGTACAGTTGTTGTAAGCTTCAGAAAATAATATATTTGCATTTTCTGTTAACTGACTTATGTTGCACCCTGTATTTAAGTATATTTTCTCTTTGAATATAGGGAAGTTACTTATAACAATCTGTTCTAATATGAAAATTTGAGAAGGGAAGACCAAACTGATGGCAGGAATTGGCAAACTTATTTTAAGGGTAAAAATTGTCAAATGATTGAACAGATAACTGTTCAATGTTTTTATTATTCATTTCATACATCTCAATGACGGATAAATCATATTTGAAGAGAAAAATTATACACTCAGACTGGGACCTGAACCCAGGACCTTTGACTTTCTAGGCCAATACTCTACCAACTGAGCTACCTGAGCAAGTTGTAATCTAAACACAAATTTTTCTCTTATATACACATTAATTCCCCACACACCAAATGCTATGAAACCTTTGCTTCTATCTTGCAAATGAAGACATTTATTTGGGAATTTAACATTACGTTATAAAGCCAGTAAGGCTTCTTTCGATGTTGTTATTGCTCATTCCATATATCTCAATGATGGATAAATTATATTTGAGGAGAAAAATTATATGCTCAGACTCGGAC
The DNA here is from genome assembly GCA_030220185.1 of Diploptera punctata. Classification (NCBI taxonomy): domain Eukaryota; kingdom Metazoa; phylum Arthropoda; class Insecta; order Blattodea; family Blaberidae; genus Diploptera; species Diploptera punctata. The sequence continues at coordinate 63,137 of JASPKZ010008416.1, forward strand.
TTGAACCCAGGACCATTGACATTCTAGGCCATTACTCTACCGACTGAGCTACCTGAGCAAGTGCCAATCAGATAACTGTTTTTATGTATTTAGAATGTCAAAAAGGCATCTCTTTGAATAGATACATTATTTCGTAAATTAATGAGTCATTTTTAACATGTTCCCTCATATTTTAATGTTTCTTTCAAACACGGAACTAGTTTTCGAGAGAAGATTCTCTCTCATTTTCAACCGATTCTGCAGTGCTGTGTTTAGAAAAACATAGAAGTATGAGCTATCTGACTACCGGATTTTCGGTTGAAAATGAGAGATCCTTCTCTCGAAAACTAGTTCCCGTGTTTGAAGAAACTCATTAATTTACGAATTAAGAACCTCATAATGTTATTTTCCATATTTAACTATAGATACATTATGTGTTAAGATGATTCAGTTATTGAAGATAATATTAAATTAAATTTTGTACGTTGCAAGATATGAAGATGTTTATGAAATAAAATTTTAATTAAAATGCTTTAAACCTCACCTCATATCCAGTCTTCCAATTATACAGGTTTCAAAGCTTATGTAGCTTCTTGTCGACTGATGTTATGTCGATCAGGAGAACTGCTTTTTTCTCCATCTGTTGCTGGACTGATGAACCTCCGGATTGAATCAAAATCCCCGGGAATTTCAAAATTCTTAAGTTTTTTTGTTGTTGAATGAATGAGTCACTTGTTATCTTACCTCATTAGTTTTCCCATATTTATTTAACTATGAAAAAAATTCTTTCTTGTTTTTTTTTTAATGTGAATTTTTTTCCCAACTGTGAGTTCTTCTTGTTTTTTATTTGTTTAATTAAACTGGAAAGAAAAACTTATGAATTTCGAAATTCTCGGTGATTTTGATTTGATTCTGAGGTTCATCGATCCACCATCAGAGGGAGGATTAACATAACATCAGTTAACAAGAAATGACTGAAGATGAAGCTGCCTAAGCTTTGAAACTGGTATAATTAGAAGACTGGATATGAGGTGAGGTATAAAGAATTTTAACTTAAATCTCAAATGAAACCTCATAGTGATTTTTCCTATAAAAATTCAAATTTGATGAAATGTTTGAAAATTGTGACCTTACCTATAAACCCAACCCAGCCCTACCCAACCAAACCAAACCCAACCCAACGCAACACAACCCAACCCAACTCAGCCCAAACCAACCCAACACAAAGCCATCCCAACCCAACCCAACCAAATCCAACCCAAACCAACCCAACCCAACCCAACCCTAGCCATCCAAACCCAACCTACCCCTCCAAACCTATCCCAACCCAAACCAAGCCAATCCAACCCACCCCAACCCAACCCAACCCACACCAATCCAACCCAACTGAACGCAACCCAACCCAACCACAACCCACCCCAGCCCAACCCAACCCACCCCAATCCAACCCAACCGAACGCAACCCAACCCAACCAAACAACCCAACCCTACCCTACCCAACCCAACACAACTAAACCCAACACAACCCAACCAAACAAACCAATCCAACCAGACCAAACACAACACAACCCAAACCAACCCAGCCCAAACCAACCCAACCCAAACCAACCCAACCCAAACAAAGCCATCCCAACCCAACCCAACCAAACCCAACCAACCCCAACCCCAACCAAACCCAACACACAACCCACCAACCCCAACCAAACCCAACCCAACCCAACCCAACCCAACACAACCCAACCCAACACCCCCCAACCCAACCCAACCCAACACAACCCAATCCACCAAATCATACCCAACACAACCAACACCCCCCAACCCAACCAAACCTAACCAAACCAAACCCAATCCAACAAAACCCAACCCAACCCAACCTAGCCCAACCCAACCTAACCCAACCTAACCTAACCCAACCAAACCCAACCCAACCCAACCAAACCAAATTCAACCCAACCCAACCCAACCAAATCCAACTCTACCCAACCAAACCCAACCCAACCAAACCTTACCTATCCCAACCAAACCCAATCCAACCCTACCCAAATAAACCCAACCCAACCGAACGCAACACAACCCAACCTAACCCAACCTAACCTAACCCAACCTAACCTTACCTAACCTAACCTAACCTATCCAAACCCAACCCAAACCGACCAAACCAAATTCAACCCAACCCAACCAAATCAAAGTCAACCCAACCCAACTCAACCAAACCCAACCCAAACCAACCCATCCCAAACCAACCCATCCCAACCCTACCCAAATAAACCCAAACCAACCAAACCCAACCCAACCCAACCGAACGCAACACAACCCAACCCAACCCAGCCCAACCCAAACCAACCCAACCCACCCAACCCAAACCAAACCAAACCACCCCAATACAACCCAACCCAATCCAACCCACCCCAACCCAACCCACCCCACCCCACGCAACTCAACCCAACCCAACCCAACTCAACCCAACCCAACCCACCCCACCCCACCCAACCCAACCCACCCCACCCCACCCCACCCAACCCAACCCAACACAACCGACCCCAACCCAACCCAAGCCAACGCAACCAACCCAACTCAATCCAACCCAACCTAACACAACCCAACCTAACACAACCCAACCCAACACAACCCAACCCAACCCACCCCCACCCATCCCAACCCTACCCAAACCAACCCTACTCATCCAAACCCAACCCAACCCTACTCATCCAAACCCAACCCCCCACCCCCAAACCAAATTCAACCCAACCCAACCCAACCCAACCGATCGCAACCCAACCCAACCAAACCCAACCCAACCGATCGCAACCCAACCCAACCAAACCCAACCCAACCAAACCAAACCTTACCCAACCAAACCAAAAACAAACCAATCCAACCCAACCAAACACAATGCAACCTAAGCCAACCCAACTCAACCTAACCCAACCCAACCCATCCCAACCTAACCTAACCAAACCCAACCCAACCAAATCAAATTCAAACCAACCCAACCCAACCAAACCAAACCAAATTCAACCCTACCCAACCAATCCCAACCCAACGGAACCAAACCCAACCCACACCAAACCAACCCAACCCATCCCAGCCCAGCCCAACCCAACCGAACGCAACACAACCCAACCCAACCCGGCCCAAACCAACCCATACCAGCCAAACCCAACCCAACACAACCCAACGAAACCCAATCCGACCAAACCCATCCCAACCAAACCATACCCAACACAACCAAACCCACCCCAACCAAACCAAACCCAAACCAACCAAACACAACCCGACCAATAACAACCCAACCCAACCCAACCCAACCCAACCCAACCCAACCCTACCCAACCCAACGTTACCAAACACAACCCAAACCAACCCAACGCAACCGAACCCAACTCAACCCAACCCAACCAAACCCTACCAAACCCAAATAAACCTAATTCAACCCGACCCAACCGAACGAAACCCAACCCAACCCAACCCAACCCTACACAACCGAACCCAACCCTACACAACCGAACCCAACCCTACAACCTAACCCAACCCTACACACCAACCACCAACCCTCAACAACCCCAACCTAACCAACCCAACCCTACCCTACCAACCGAACCCATCCCTAACCGAACGCACACACCTTCGAACCCACCCACCCACCCCGCCCAAAGCAACCCACCCTCTCCCAAAGCAACCCAACCCAAACAAGCCATCCCAACCCAATCTAAACCATACCAAACCAAACCAACAACCCTCAACCACCAAATCCAACCTACCAACCCAACCCAACGCGATCCGACCCATACACCCACCCCAACCCCAACCCGACCCAACACATTCACCCGACCACCCAAACCCCGACCCAACCCAACCAACCCCAACCCACCACACCCCATCCCACCCCTCCACCCCGACCCTACCCGACCCAACCCACACCCAACCGACCCAACCCAACCCAACACAACCGAAACCCAAGCCAACCCATCCCAGCTCAATCCAACCCAACCCATCCCAGCTCAATCCAAGCCAACCAAACGAAACCCAACCCGACCCGACCCAACCCCGAACGACCCAACCCGGGTAACACGACCCAAACCCGACCGACCCTACCCGACCCGACCCAACACGACACGACCCTACCCCGACAGCTACCCGACCCCGACCCAACCCAACCCTACGCAACCCAACCCAAACCCACCCTACCCATCCGAACCCAACCCACCCCACCCATCCGAACCCCACCCAAACCCTAACCCATCCAAACCCAACGCACAACCGAACACAACCCAAACCAACCAAACCCAAACCAACCCAACCTAAACCAAACCAACCCAACCTAAACCAAACCAACCCAACCTAAACCAAACCAACCCAACCTAAACCAAACCAACCCAACACAACCCAACCCAACACAACCCAACCCAACCAAACCCAACCCAACCAAATCTTACCCAACCCAACCAAATCTTACCCAACCCAACCCAACCAAAAACAATCGAATCCAACCCAACCAAACACAACGCAACCCAACCCAATTCAACCCTAACCCAACCAACCCAACCTAACCTAACCTAACCTAACCTAACCTAACCTAACCTAACCTTACCTAACCTTACCTAACCTAACCTAACCTAACCTCAACTCACCTGACCTAACCTAACCAATTCCAACCAAACAAAATTCAACCCAACCCACTCCCACCCACCCCACAACCAATTAACACCCACCCCAACCCAACCAGCCCAACCCAACAAACCTACCGAAACCCAACCCACTGAAATCAACCATAACCTAACCCATCCCAGCCCCGACCAACCCAACCCAACCCAACCCCCCCCAACCCCAAACAAAGCCGATCCCACCCCAACCAAACAAACCCAACCCAACCACACGCAACCCCAACCAAAACCATAACGCAACCAAAAACCCTACCCCAACCCAACGAAAACCACCCCAAACAAACCCACCAAACAAACCCACCCAACGCACAACACCCACCCAACCCCACCCAACCAATCCCTTGCAATCCCTAACCAACCCCAATCCACCCAATCCAACCCCAAACCGTAACAACCCAACGCAACCCAAACGAATCCCAACGCAAACCCACCAACCCAATCGCATCCAACCCACCCAACCCAATCCACACCAAACCCAACCCAACTCCCACCCACAACGCACCCAATCCCAACCCAACCCAACCCAACGCAACCAATCCCACCCACCAACCCAATCCCCACCCAACCCCAACCCAACCCAACCCAACCCAACCCAACCCAACCCAACCCATCCAACCCAACCACCCACCCAACCCAACCAAAACCCAACCCAAACCAAC
>JASPKZ010008417.1:0-365460 GCA_030220185.1 Diploptera punctata
CAGTTAATTATTTGACGGTTGATTCTTTTATCAATCATTTAGCGCGGTAATGAAGTACTAATTTTGAACACAAAGTTAACTCATTATTAATTTTATCACATGTAAAAATTAATTATAATGAGCTAAAATTACCCATTATGCTTTCACAACTTCTTGTCGTGCTTAGTGTCAATTATTTCTTCTGAACATGTTTCAAAAATGAAATTGAATATTTTTAAGAAAAGAAAAAGTTATCCAAACTTGGCAGTATGGGTGTTATGTACTCTATAAATTCCTTATATGTGGAGTAGACTCTAATTTAAAACATTTTAATATGGAAATAATACATACAGAAAAAAGCTATTGTATGCATAATTTAATCATTAACACCAACTAAATAGCAAAAGTTTCTGCAGGGACCAGGATGCGAAACCAAGACCCCCCTTTGTGCACTGATTGTGGAAATGAAGCTTTTTACAAGGAAAAAAATACAGGATATATCCCAAAAAAAAATTACAAGTTTAGACTATGTTTCACCCACCGCATCAACAAACAGTAGTCACTGAGATGCACAGAGTAGATGAGCGAAGAGTGTCTAATAATTACTTGCATTTTTTAGAGGAGTACAGGTAATAGTGTAGTAATATAATAATAATAATATAATAATAATATAATAATTTATAATAATAATAATACTAATACTAATAAATAAAATAGTAATAATAGTAAGAGTAATACTAGTAATAGTAATATAGTAAAGTCCCCCACCCTTACTGCACCACAATAACATAAATATAAACAATAATGATAACAATAAACAAAACAATATAATAATCAATAATAATAATAATAACATAATAATATACTAATAATAATAATTAATAGTAGAGTGCCTCTATGGAGGCAGAACATTAATTTTGAGCAGAAAAAGAATTGAAAAATAGTGAAAAAAGAATATGCAAAATATAAGAAAAGTTTTAGGTCCACAAGTCATGGATGCAGAATTAGACCTTGTAGACGTTCAAAAAGGAGAATCATAAAAAATATATACAGGGACATCAGAGAGAATTATTCAGAAAATGAAGGTTAAAAATTTTATGGCCATTATTAAAAACAAAATTGTAACTAAAATAGGCTTACAAAGCAGATCATGGAATTCTACGAAAACAGAAGTAAAAAGCTCCAGTGGATTACTATGAAGTGGATTGATTTTAAGTCAAAAAGGACTTAAAAATTGGCAGGAATTACTAAAGAAGATATCCCAAACAAAGATATATTTAGAATTAAGGTGAATAAGTGGCAGGTTTGACCAAAACTGACAAACCGAAGAAAAAAAAATGGAACAACTTCGACAGATGAGAGAAAGCAAGCTCTTAGCAAAAGAATGAAAGAAATTTGGGCTCAAAGCAATCGCCTCTAAGTGCTTTGTGTAGTCCTACATGGGCTCTACCGCATTAAAAAAAATCATAATACTAATTTCAATAACAATAATAACAATAGCAACAAAAACAATAATAATAATAATAATAATGTAGGAGGTTAAGGCTCCCACTTTTTCTAGACAATCGGCACTTTACGTCAGCCGGGTGTGTCAGCCTGCGTGACGGCCGCTTTTTACCCCCAGAAACAAGCGTCTGGTACTCATTTCAGTTAGAGGCTGAGTCGACTCAGGGCCATAGTGCTGCCAGAGGGTTTGGGTCAGTTTAAAAAATCCGTCACCAACGGACATGAACCCTCGACCCTAATAACAATAACAACATAACAGTAACAATATAATAATAATAATAATAATAACCCCTCCATACATAGTAATTCTGCCCGAGGGCACGTCTATCATGCAATCATAGCATTTTCATGCTATGCTTTGCAGCTTTACTAGGGAATTACAGGTGTGGTAGCTTTCCTGTTGCTTTCCACACCGAGAATGATGATTATGGCTGGATGATTTTCGGGGACCAGTGGGCCCTAAGCTTCCTGACATTTGACTTAAAGGTGAGGAAAAACCCCAAAAAACCTCACCCAGGAGCCTGTCCCGACCAGTAATTGGAACGGGCGGGCTCGCTGCATTACAAGGCAGCATGCTACCTTGAGACCACAGTGGTGGAATATAATATAATAATAATAATAATAGTAATAAAAATAATCTGATATCATGCCATCTGCTGCCGTCTTCCGGAAACCCAATTTTAACAGCAACAAATAAGAAAGGCAGAGGAAATGAAATATTAGGCAATAATAATAACATATAATAATAGAGTAATATAAATTATATTAAAAAACATTACCATACAAATATTATTTCACTTTTTGGGCTGTACTTGAACTTTTGGAACTATGGTATGTAAAAGAGAAAATTAAATATACATCATTTTACAAAACCCTTTAATCGATATCCATAAGTTATACACATTATTAATTCTATCACAACTAAAAATCATTTAAAATGAGCAAAACACTCACCGTCTTCTGGATTTCCATGTTCACGGGAAAGCTCTGGTCTCCAATTAGTGCCATAGCCTCTTTCCAAGGGACTTCTAAAAATAAAATACCATATCCATTTTTAAAAACAAAAGTGATATCAGAGCTTGCAGTACTATACAGTTTAATTTTCATATTATCAAGTAGACTCCCTAATTTAAATATAATATGGAAATTAATATACACCGAGAAGTCATCTGTAAGCTATAGTAATCACAACAAATGAGAAAAATTTCTGCCCCAACCAGGACTTGAACCAAGACCTCTCCAGGTTTATGCATGGTGCTCTAACATTGAGCTACTCAGGCAATGACCCCATCATAATGTCTGCTTGCTCCTGGAGTTGTCTGAGTAGCTAAATGGTAGAGTACCAGTGCACAAAGCTGGAGACCTTGAGTTCAAATCCAATCCCAGGCAGAATTTTTTTCATCAGTTGTGTTAGCTAATTTAAACTAATGTGTAATACATAGTTTCAACACTTAAAATTGTTTGCATAATGACTCAAAGAACATCGTTCTACAATTTTAGGAAGACAGGAAACTAATTAAAGAGGAAGAAATACAATTCTTAGGTTGTTAGTAAATGCAGATGAAATTGCCGTTTGGGAGATTATAAATAAGAGAACGGAACAAATGAATGGTGCTTCAAATTAATAAACTTAGAATTGAAGATAAATTTTTAAAATATGTAGTCAAGAAAATTAGTAAGCAGAAATTAAATATGATCGTCAGATAATATAAAAGTCAAGGAGTTTGGATATTTAAGGAGTAAATTGGTACCAGAAGAAATGTACCAAAGGGAATTACACAAAGAATCCAAGCAAGTGGTAGATTATGTAATTAATTAACTAAAGCAATTAAAAAAAAAAATAAGTAGAACACAAAGTAGTGCCAAATGCTACCAATTAATACAAATTGTGTTGTGGAAACAGGACATGCTAGTGTATAATATACATATATTAATATAATAATGTATATTATATTAATATAATAATACAACAAAAATATAGTAATATAAATTATATTAAAACATTATTGTTCTTCTCAGAGCTTGTCTTCGTTGACGGCTTTGAAGTGCTTCCTGTAAAGGAGATATTAAAAATATATCCATACCTTCATAGTAATTCTGCCTGAGGGCAGGTCTTTCACTGCAATCATAGTATTTTCATGCAATGCTTTGCAGTTTTACTAGGGAATATAGGTGTGGTAGTTTCCCGTGCCTGTCCACACTGGTGAAGAATAATGATGGATGATGATGATGAGAAATGATAAGGATGATGATGGCTGGATGATTTCGGGGACCGTTGGGCCCTAAGTTTCCTGACATTTGTCTTACAGGTGAGGAAATCCACGATAAAAACCTCACCTAGGAACCTGTCCCGAAGGGGAATCGAACCCATGACAAGGAGCATGCTACCTCGAGACCACAGCGGTGACTTTAAAAAATATAATTTTATAAAATAATAATTTTATAAAATATATAATTTTATAAAATATTTAAACAGTAACACAAATTTATGTTTTATTTTAGGAAGTAATATTTTGAGGTTCTTTTAATCAAATCATTTAGAGTCTGTACTCAAAATAATTTGAACACAAAGTTATACTCATAATTAATTTTATCACATGTAAAAATTAATTATATGAGCTAAAATACCCATTATGCTTTCAACTTCTCTGTCTGTGCTTAGTGTCCAATTATTTCTTCTGAACATGTTTCAAAAAATGAAAATTGACATACTTTAAGAAAAGAAAAGTTATCAAACTTGGCAGTATTGTACCTATAAATTCTTATATTGTGGAGTAGACTCCCTAATTTAAACATAATATGGAAATTAATACATACAGAAAAGCTATCTGTATGCAATAATTAACACAACTAAATAGAAAAGTTTCTGCCTGGACCAGGATTCGAACCAAGTACCTCCACCTTTGTGCCATGATTGTGGTATGAAGCTTTTTACAAGGAAAAAAGCAGGAGATATCCCAAAAAAAATACAAGTTTAGACTATGTTTCATTCACCCACCATCAACACCACATGTAGTCACTGAGATGCACAGAGTAGATGAGCGCGTGTCTAATTACTTGCACTTTTTAGAGGAGTAATAGTAGTAGTAATATAATAATAATAACAATAATAATAACAAAATAATAATAATAATAACAACAATAAATAATAATAAATAATAATAGTAATAGTAATATAGTAATAGTAATAATAGTAATAGTAATAATAGTAATAACAACAATAATAACAATAACAATAAATATAACAATAATGATAACAATAACAACAAAAAACAATAATAATAATAATAATAACAATAATAATAATAATAATAATAATAATATAATAATAATAGAGTGCCTCTATGGAGGCAGAAACATTAATTTTGAGCAGAAAGAAGATATTGAAAAAATAGTGAAAAAAGAATGCAAAATATAAGAAAAGTTTTAGGTCCACAAGTCATGGATGAAGCATTTAGACTTAGAAGTAAAAAGGAAATAAAAATATATACAGACATTCAGAGAGATATATCAGAAAATGAAGGTTAAAATTTTATGGCCATATTAAACAAATGAACTCAAATAGGCTTACAAAGCAGATCATGGAATTATACGAAAACAGAAGTAAAAGCTCCAGTGGATACTATGAAGTGGATGATTAAGTCAAAAAGGACTTAAAATTGGCAGGAATTACTAAAGAAGATATCCGAAACAGAGATATATTTAGAATTAAGGTGAATAAGTGGCAGGTTGACCAAAACGACAAACCGAAGAAAAAAACTGGAACAACTTCGACAGATGAGAGAAAGCAAGCTCTTAGCAAAAGAATGAAAGAAATTTGGGCTCAAAGCAATCGCCTCTAAGTGCTTTGTGTAGTCCTACATGGGCTCATCCGCATTAAAAAAATAATCATAATAATAATTTCAATAACAATAATAACAATAACAACAAAAACAATAATAATAATAATAATAATAAGTAGGAGGTTAAGGCTCCCACTTTTTCTAGACAATCGGCACTTTACGTCAGCCGGGTTGTCAGCCCTGCGTGACGGCCGCTTTTACCCCCAGAACAAAGCGTCTGGTACTCATTTCAGTTAGAGGCTGAGTCGACTCCAGGGCCATAGTGCTGCCAGAGGGTTTGGGTCAGTTTAAAAATCCTGTCCCCAACGGGACATGAACCCTCGACCCTAATAACCAATAACAACAGTAACAGTAAACAATTAATAATAATAATAATAATAATAATAACCCATCCATACATAGTAATTCTGCCCGAGGGCACGTCTATCATGCAATCATAGCATTTTCATGTGCTATGCTTTGCAGCTTTACTAGGGAATTACAGGTGTGGTAGCTTCCTGTTGCTTTCCACACCGGAGAATGATGATGATGGCTGGATGATTTTCGGGGACCAGTGGGCCCTAAGCTTCCTGACATTTGACTTAAAGGTGAGGAAAAACCCCCAAAAACCTCACCCAGGAGCCTGTCCCGACCAGTAATTGAACCCGGGCTCGCTGCATTACAAGGCAGCATGCTACCTTGAGACCACAGTGGTGGATATAATAATAATAATAATAATAAAAATAATCTGATATCATGGCAGCTGCTGCCGTCTTCCGGAAACCCAATTTTAACAGCAACAAATAAGAAAGGCAGAGGAAATGAAATATTAGGCAATAATAATAACAATAATAATAATAGAGTAATATAAATTATATTAAAAAACATTACCATACAAATATTATTTCACTTTTTGGGCTGTACTTGAACTTTTGGAACTATGGTATGTAAAAGAGAAATTAAATATACATCATTTTACAAAACCCTTTAATCGATATCCATAAGTTATACACATTATTAATTCTATCACAACTAAAAATCATTTAAAATGAGCAAAAACACTCACCGTCTTCTGGATTTCCATGTTCACGGGAAAGCTCTGGTTTCCAATTAGTGCCATAGCCTCTTTCCAAGGGGACTTCTAAAAATAAAAATACCATATCCATTTTTAAAAACAAAAGTGATATCAGAGCTTGCAGTACTATACAGTTTAATTTTCATATTATCAAGTAGACTCCCTAATTTAAATATAATATGGAAATTAATATACACCGAGAAGTCATCTGTAAGCTATAGTAATCACAACAAATGAGAAAAATTTCTGCCTCAACCAGGACTTGAACCAAGACCTCCAGGTTTATGCATGGTGCTCTAACATTGAGCTACTCAGGCAATGACCCCATCATAACGTCTGCTTGCTCCTGGAGTTGTCTGAGTAGCTAAATGGTAGAGTACCAGTGCACAAAGCTGGAGACCTTGAGTTCAAATCCAATCCCAGGCAGAATTTTTTCATCAGTTGTGTTAGCTAATTTAAACTAATGTGTAATACATAGTTTCAACACTTAAAATTGTTTGCATAATGACTCAAAGAACATCGTTCTACAATTTTAGGAAGACAGGAAACTAATTAAAGAGGAAGAAATACAATTCTTAGGTTGTTAGTAAATGCAGATGAAATTGCAGTTTGGGAGATAATAAATAAGAGAACGGAACAAATGAATGGTGCTTCAAATTAATAAACTTAGAATTGAAGATAAATTTTAAAAATATGTAGCAAAGAAAATTAGTAAGCAGAAATTAAATATGATCGTCAGATAATATAAAAGTCAAGGAGTTTGGATATTTAAGGAGTAAATTGGTACCAGAAGAAATGTACCAAAGGGAATTACACAAAGAATCCAAGCAAGTGGTAGATTATGTAATTTAACTAAAGCAATTAAAAAAAAAAAAATAAGTAGAACACAAAGTAGTGCCAAATGCTACCAATTAATACAAATTGTGTTGTGGAAACAGGACATGCTAGTGTATAATATACATATATTAATATAATAATGTATATTATATTAATATAATAATACAACAAAAATATAGTAATATAAATTATATTAAAACATTATTGTTCTTCTCAGAGCTTGTCTTCGTTGACGGCTTTGAAGTGCTTCCTGTAAAGGAGATATTAAAAATATATCCATACCTTCATAGTAATTCTGCCTGAGGGCAGGTCTTTCACTGCAATCATAGTATTTTCATGCAATGCTTTGCAGTTTTACTAGGGAAATATAGGTGTGGTAGTTTCCCGTTGCCTTCCACACTGGTGAAGAATAATGATGATGATAATAATGATATGATAAGGATGATGATGGCTGGATGATTTTCGGGGACCGTTGGGCCCTAAGTTTCCTGACATTTGTCTTACAGGTGAGGAAATCCACGAAAAAACCTCACCTAGGAGCCTGTCCCGAAGGGGAATCGAACCCATGACAAGGCAGCATGCTACCTCGAGACCACAGCGGTGAACTTAAAAAATATAATTTTATAAAATAAATAATTTTATAAAATATATAATTTTATAAAATATTTAAACAGTAACACAAATTTATGTTTTATTTTAGGAAGTAATATTTTGAGGTTCTTTTAATCAAATCATTTAGAGTCTGTACTCAAAATAATTTGAACACAAAGTTATACTCATAATTAATTTTATCACATGTAAAAATTAATTATAATGAGCTAAAATACCCATTATGCTTTCAACTTCTCTGTCTGTGCTTAGTGTCAATTATTTCTTCTGAACATGTTTCAAAAAATGAAAATTTGACATACTTTTAAGAAAAGAAAAGTTATCAAAACTTGGCAGTATTGTACCTATAAATTCTTATATTGTGGAGTAGACTCCCTAATTTAAACATAATATGGAAATTAATACATACAGAAAAGCTATCTGTATGCAATAATTAACACAACTAAATAGAAAAGTTTCTGCCTGGACCAGGATTCGAACCAACACCTCCACCTTTGTGCACTGATTGTGGTATGAAGCTTTTTACAAGGAAAAAGCAGGAGATATCCCAAAAAAAATACAAGTTTAGACTATGTTTCACCACCCATCAACACAACATGTAGTCACTGAGATGCACAGAGTAGATGAGCGAGTGTCTAATTACTTGCACTTTTTAGAGGAGTAATAGTAGTAGTAATATAATAATAATAACAATAATATACTAATAATAATATAATAATAATAATAATAATAATAATACATAATACATAATAACAACAATAATAATAATAGTAATAATAGTATAGTAATAATAATAATAGTAAATAATAGTAATAATAGTAATAGTAATAATAGTAATAACAACAATAATAACAATAACAAAATATAACAATAATGATAACAATAACAACAAAAACAATAATAATAATAATAACAAATAATAATAATAAATATCAATAATAATAATAATAATAATAATAATAATAATAGAGTGCCTCTATGGAGCAGAAACATTAATTTTGAGCAGAAAGAAGATATTGAAAAAATAGTGAAAAAAGAATGCAAAATATAAGAAAAGTTTTAGGTCCACAAGTCATGGATGAAGCATTTTAGACTTAGAAGTAAAAAGGAAATAAAAATATATACAGACATTCAGAGAGATATATCAGAAAATGAAGGTTAAAATTTTATGGCCATATTAAACAATGAACTCAAATAGGCTTACAAAGCAGATCATGGAATTCTACGAAAACAGAAGTAAAGCTCCAGTGGATACTATGAAGTGGATTGATTAAGTCAAAAGGACTTAAAATTGGCAGGAATTACTAAAGAAGATATCCGAAACAGAGATATATTTAGAATTAAGGTGAATAAGTGGCAGGTTTGACCAAAACGACAAACCGAAGAAAAAAACTGGAACAACTTCGACAGATGAGAGAAAGCAAGCTCTTAGCAAAAGAATGAAAGAAATTTGGGCTCAAAGCAATCGCCTCTAAGTGCTTTGTGTAGTCCTACATGGGCTCATCCGCATTAAAAAAAATAATCATAATAATAATTTCAATAACAATAACAATAATAACAATAACAACAAAAACAATAATAATAATAATAATAATAATAATAGTAAGTAGGAGGTTAAGGCTCCCACTTTTTCTAGACAATCGGCACTTTACGTCAGCCGGGTTGTCAGCCCTGCGTGACGGCCGCTTTTACCCCCAGAACAAGCGTCTGGTACTCATTTCAGTTAGAGGCTGAGTCGACTCCAGGGCCATAGTGCTGCCAGAGGGTTTGGGTCAGTTTAAAAATCCTGTCACCAACGGGACAAGAACCCTCGACCCTAATAACAATAACAACAGTAACAAGTAAACAATAATAATAATATAATAATAATAATAACCCATCCATACATAGTAATTCTGCCCGAGGGCACGTCTATCATGCAATCATAGCATTTTCATGCTATGCTTTGCAGCTTTACTAGGGAATTACAGGTGTGGTAGCTTCCTGTTGCTTTCCACACCGGAGAATGATGATGATGGCTGGATGATTTTCGGGGACCAGTGGGCCCTAAGCTTCCTGACATTTGACTTAAAAGTGAGGAAAAACCCCAAAAAACCTCACCCAGGAGCCTGTCCCGACCAGTAATTGAACGCGGGCCAGATCGCTGGCATTACAAGGCAGCATGCTTACCTTGAGACCAACAGTGGTGGATATAATAATAATAATAATAGTAAAATAATAATGATATCTGATATCATGGCAGCTGCTGCCGTCTTCCGGAAACCCAATTTTAACAGCAACAAATAAGAAAGGCAGAGGAAATGAAATATTAGGCAATAATAATAACAATAATAATAATAGAGTAATATAAATTATATTAAAAAACATTACCATACAAATATTATTTCACTTTTTGGGCTGTACTTTGAACTTTTGGAACTATGGTATGTAAAAGAGAAATTAAATATACATCATTTTTACAAAACCCTTTAATCGATATCCATAAGTTATACACATTATTAATTCTATCACAACTAAAAATCATTTAAAATGAGCAAAAACACTCAACCGTCTTCTGGATTTCCATGTTCACGGGAAAAGCTCTGGTTTCCCAATTAGTGCCCATAGCCTCTTTCCAAAGGGGACTTCTAAAAATAAAAAATACAATATCCATTTTTAAAAACAAAAGTGATACCAGAGCTTGCAGTACTATACAGTTTAATTTTCATATTATCAAGTAGACTCCCTAATTTAAATATAATATGGAAATAAATATACACCGAGAAAGTCATCTGTAAGCTATAGTAATCACAACAAATGAAGAAAAATTTCTGCCTCAACCAGGACTTGAACCAAGACCTCCAGGTTTATGCATGTTGCTCTAACATTGAGTCTACTCAGGCAATGACCCCATCATAACGTCTGCTTGCTCCTGGAGTTGTCTGAGTAGCTAAATGGTAGAGTACCAGTGCACAAAGCTGGAGACCTTGAGTTCAAATCCAATCCCAGGCAGAATTTTTTCATCAGTTGTGTTAGCTAATTTAAAACTAATGTGTAATACATAGTTTTCAACACTTAAAATGTTTTGCATAATGACTCAAAAAACATCGTTCTACAATTTTAGGAAGACAGGAAACTAATTAAAGAGGAAGAAATACAATTCTTAGGTGGTTAGTAAATGCAGATGAAATTGGCAGTTTTGGGAGATAATAAATAAGAGAACGGAACAAATGAATGGTGCTTCAAATTAATAAACTTAGAATTGAAGATAAATTTTAAAAATATGTAGCAAAGAAAAATTAGTAAGCAGAAATTAAATATGATCGTCAGATAATATAAAAGTCAAGGAGTTTGGATATTTAAGGAGTAAATTGGTACCAGAAGAAAATGTAACCAAGGGAATTACACAAAGAAGCCAAGCAAGTGGTAGATTTATGTAATTTAACTAAAGCAATTAAAAAAAAAATAAGTAGAACACAAAGTAGTGCCAAATGCTACCAATTAATACAAATTGTGTTGTGGAAACAGGACAGGCTAGTGTATCATATACATATATTAAATATAATAATGTATATTATATTAATATAATAATACAACAAAAATATAGTAATATAAATTATATTAAAACATTATTGTTCTTCTCAGAGCTTGTCTTCGTTGACGGCTTTGAAGTGCTTCCTTAAAGGAGATATTAAAAATAGATCCATACCTTCATAGTAATTCTGCCTGAGGGCAGGTCCTTTCACTGCAATCAGTGTATTTTCATGCAATGCCTTTGCATTTTTTACAGGGAAATATAGGTGTGGTAAGTTTCCCGTTGCCTTCCACACTGGTGAAGAATAATGATGATGATAATGATAAGGATGATGATGGCTGGATGATTTTCGGGGACCGTTGGGCCCTAAGTTTCCTGACATTTGTCTTACAGGTGAGGAAATCCACGAAAAAACCTCACCTAGGAGCCTGTCCCGAAGGGGAATCGAACCCATGACAAGGCAGCATGCTACATCGAGACCACAGCGGTGAACTTAAAAAATATAATTTTATAAAATAAATAATTTTATAAAATATATAATTTTATAAAATATTTAAACAGTAACACAAATTCATGTTTTATTTTAGGAAGTAATATTTTGAGGTTCTTTTAATCAAATCATTTAGAGTCTGTACTCAAAATAATTTGAACACAAAGTTATACTCATAATTAATTTTATCACATGTAAAAATTAATTATAATGAGCTAAAATACCCATTATGCTTTCAACTTCTCTGTCTGTGCTTAGTGTCAATTATTTCTTCTGAACATGTTTCAAAAAATGAAAATTTGACATACTTTTAAGAAAAGAAAAGTTATCAAAACTTGGCAGTATTGTACCTATAAATTCTTATATTGTGGAGTAGACTCCCTAATTTAAACATAATATGGAAATTAATACATACAGAAAAGCTATCTGTATGCAATAATTAACACAACTAAATAGAAAAGTTTCTGCCTGGACCAGGATTCGAACCAAGACCTCCACCTTTGTGCACTGATTGTGGAATGAAGCTTTTTACAAGGAAAAAGCAGGAGATTTCCCAAAAAAAATACAAGTTTAGACTATGTTTCACCCACCATCAACACAACATGTAGTCACTGAGATGCACAGAGTAGATGAGCGAGTGTCTAATTACTTGCACTTTTTAGAGGAGTAATAGTAGTAGTAATAATAATAATAATAATAATAATAATAATAATAATAATAATAATAATAATAATAATAATAATAATAACAACAACAATAATAATAATAATAATAATAATAGTAATAATAATAATAGTAATAATAATAATAGTAATAGTAATAATAGTAATAACAACAATAATAACAATAACAATAAATATAACAATAATGATAACAACAATAACAACAAACAATAATAATAATAATAATAATAATAATAATAATATAATAATATAATAATAATAATATAATAATAGAGTGCCTCTATGGAGCAGAAACATTAATTTTGAGCAGAAAAAAAGATATTGAAAATATAGTGAAAAAAGAATGCAAAATATAAGAAAAGTTTCAGGTCCACAAGTCATGGATGAAGCATTTAGACTCAGAAGTAAAAAGGAAATAAAAATATATACAGACATTCAGAGTGATATTAGAAAATGAAGGTTAAAATTTTATGGCCATATTAAACGAATGAACTCAAATAGGCTTACAAAGCAGATCATGGAATTCTTCCTACAACTCTAAAAAGAATTTTAATCCAAACATTAGTGATGCCGCATTTTGATAACTGTGACGTTCTACTAACTGACATAAGTGACGGATTATCGGACAAACTGCAGCGTGTCCATAATATGTGTATCAGATTCATATTTAATGTTCGAAAATACGATCACATTTCTCCATTATTCCACGAATTGTCATGGCTACATTTAAATGAGAGAACAAAATTGCACTGTCTAATTCTCCTATTTAAGATCCTACATACCTCGATACCCAATTATTTATCATCCCGTTTCCAGTATCTATCCTCAAACCATAACTTAAACACAAGATCACAACATAGTCTCTTACTTAATATACCGTAACATAGGACATCACAGTACTCCATGTCATATACCATCTCCACTTCTCGCAACTGGAATTCCCTACCACAAGAAATAAGGGGCTGCCGGACATTGGCATCTTTTAAAAGAAATCTAAATTTATATTTGCTCTAAACTTGACTTCATTATTATCCAATGTAAGATATATATATATATATATATATATTAATTGGTGTTTCCCATATAATGTATCATATTTATATTATTATTATTATTATTATTATTATTATTATCGTATCATTATTGTTATTACCCTATAAAATGTTGTTTGTACATGACATTTACGTTGCTTCATTTATTGTATCTTTAACTGTTAATAATTAGTATAGTGTATATCTATATTTGTCGAATATTTATTTGTATTTGTGCTAGTTGAGTGGAAGAGAGGGCCTTATGGCCTTAACTCTGCCAGAGTAAATAAAGTATTATTATTATTAATAAGTAAAGCTCCAGTGGATACTACGAAGTGGATTGATGAAGTCAAAAAGGACTTAAAATTGGCAGGAATTACTAAAGAATATATCCCAAACAGAGATATATTTAGAATTAAGGTGAATAAGTGGCAAGTTGACCAAAAGGACAAACCGAAGAAAAAAACTGAAACAACTTCGACAGATGAGAGAAAACAAGCTCTTAGCAAAAGAATGAAAGAAAAAGAAGAAAGAAATTTGGGCTCAAAGCAAACGATTCTAAGTGCTTTGTGTAGTCCTACATGGGCTCATCCGCATTTAAAAAAAAATAATCATAATAATAATAACAATAACAACAAAAACAATAATAATAATAATAATAATAATAAAAATAAGTAGGAGATTAAGGCTCCCACTTTTTCTAGACAATCGGCACTTTACATCAGCCGGGATGTCAGCCCTGCGTGACATCTGTCTTTACCCCCAGAACAAGCATCTGGTACTCATTTCTGTTAGAGGCTGAGTCGACCCCAGGGCCATAGTGCTGCCAGAGGGTTTGAGTCAGTTTAAAAATCCTAACCCCAACAGGACATGAACCCTCGACCCTAATAACAATAACAACAACAGTAACAATAATAATAATAATAACCCATCCATAGATAGTAATTCTGCCCGAGGGCACGTCTATCATGCAATCATAGCATTTTCATGCTATGCTTTGCAGCTTTACTAGGGAATTACAGGTGTGGTAGCTTCATGTTGCTTTCCACACCGGAGAATGATGATGATGGCCGGATGATTTTCGGGGACCAGTGGGCCCTAAGCTTCCTGACATTTGACCTAAAGGTGAGGAAAAACCCCAAAAATCCTCACCCAGGAGCCTGTCCCGACCAGTAATTGAACACGGGCTCGCTGCATTACAAGGCAGCATGCTACCTTGAGACCACAGTGGTGGATATTATTATTATTATAATAATAATAATAATAATAATAATAGTAATAAAAATAATCTGATATCATGGCAGCTGCTGCCGTCTTCCGGAAACCCAATTTTAACAGCAACAAATAAGAAAGGCAGAGGAAATGAAACATTAGTTAATAATAATAACAATAACAATAATACAGTAATATAAATTATATTAAAAAACATTACCATACAAATATTATTTCACTTTTTGGGCTGTACTTGAACTTTTGGAACTATGGCATGTAAAAGAGAAATTAAATATACATCATTTTACAAAACCCTTTAATCGATAACCATTATTAATTCTATCACATCTAAAAATCATTTAAAATGAGCAAAAACACTCACCGTGTTCTGGATTTCCATGTTCACGGGAAAGCTCTGGTCTCCAATTAGTGCCATAGCCTCTTTCCAAGGGGACTTCTAAAAATAAAAATACCATATCCATTTTTAAAAAGAAAAGTGATATCAGAGCTTGCAGTACTATACAGTTAAATTTTCATATTATCGAGTACACTCCCTAATTTAAATATAATATGGAAATTAATATACACCGAGAAGTCCATCTGTAAGCTATAGTAATCACAACAAATGAGAAAAATTTCTGTCTCAACCAGGACTTGAACCAAGACCTCCAGGTTTTATGCATGGTGCTCTAACATTGAGCTACTCAGGCAATGACCCCATCATAACTTCTGCTTGCTCCTGGAGTTGTCTGAGTAGCTAAATGGTAGAGTACCAGTGCACAAAGCTGGAGACCTTGAGTTCAAATCCAATCCCAGGCAGAATTTTTTTCATCAGTTGTGTTAGCTAATTTAAACTAATGTGTAATACATAGTTTTCAACACTTAAAATTGTTTGCATAATGACTCAAAGAACATCGTTCTACAATTTAGGAAGACAGGAAACTAATTAAAGAGGAAGAAATACAATTCTTAGGTGTTAGTAATGCAGATGAAATTGCAGTTTGGGAGATAATAAATAAGAGAAAGGAACAAATGAATGGTGCTTCAAATTAAAAAACTCAGAATTGAAGATAAATTTTTAAAATATGTAGCAAAGAAAATTAGTAAGCAGAAATTAAATATGATCGTCAGATAATATAAAAGTCAAGGAGTTCGGATATTTAAGGAGTAAATTGGTTCCAGAAGAAATGTACCAAAGGGAATTACACAAAGAATCCAAGCAAGTGGTAGATTATGTAATTTAACTAAAGCAATTAAAAAAAAAAATAAGTAGAACAACAAAGTAGTGCCAAATGCTACCAATTAATACAAATTGTGTTGTGGAAACAGGACATGCTATGTGTGTAATATACACTTTATTAATATAATAATATATATAAATATGTATAATATATTAATATATATAATACAAACAAAATATAATAATATAAATTATATTAAAACATTATTGTTTCTTCTCAGAGCTTGACTTCGTTGACGGCTTTGAAGTGCATCCTGTAAAGGAGATATTAAAAATATATCCATACCTCCATAGTAATTCTGCCTGAGGGCAGGTCTTTCACTGCAATCATAGTATTTTCATGCAATGCTTTGCAGCTTTACTAGGGAAATATAGGTGTGGTAGTTTCCCAGTGCCATTCCACACTGGTGAAGAATAATGATGATGATAATGATAAGGATGATGATGGCTGGGATGATTTTCGGGGACCGTTGGGCCCTAAGTTTCCTGACATTTGTCTTACAGGTGAGGAAATCCACGAAAAAACCTCACCTAGGAGCCTGTCCCGAAGGGGAATCGAACCCATGACAAGGCAGCATGCTACCTCGAGACCACAGCGGTGAACTTAAAAAATATAATTTTATAAAATAAATAATTTTATAAAATGTATAATTTTATAAAATATTTAAACAGTAACACAAATTTATGTTTTATTTTAGGAAGTAATATTTTGAGGTTCTTTTAATCAAATCATTTAGCGTCTGTACTGAAAATAATTTGAACACAAAGTTATACTCATTATTAATTTTATCACATGTAAAATTAATTATAATGAGCTAAAATACCCATTATGCTTTCAACTTCTCTGTCTGTGCTTAGTGTCAATTATTTCTTCTGAACAGTTTTCAAAAAATGAAAATTTGACATACTTTTAAGAAAAGAAAAGTTATCAAAACTTGGCAGTATTGTACCTATAAATTCTTATATTGTGGAGTAGACTCCCTAATTTTAAACATAATATGGAAATTAATACATACAGAAAAGCTATCTGTATGCAATAATTTAACACAACTAAATAGAAAAGTTTCTGCCTGGACCAGGATTTCGAACCAAGACCTCCACCTTTGTGCACTGATTGTGGAATGAAGCTTTTTTACAAGGAAAAAGCAGGAGATATCCCAAAAAAAAATACAAGTTTAGACTATGTTTCACACACCACCATCAACACAACATGTAGTCACTGAGATGCACAGAGTAGATGAGGCGAGTGTCTAATTACTTGCACTTTTTAGAGGAGTAATAGTAGTAAGTAATATAATAATAATAATAATAATAATAATAATAATATAATAATAATAATAATAATATAATACATAATAATAATAATAATAACAATAATAATAATAATAATAATAATAGTAATAATAGTAATAGTAATAATAGTAATAACAACAATAATAACAATAGCAATAAATATAACAATAATGATAACAATAACAACAAAAACAATAATAATAACAATAATATAATAATATAATAATAATAATAATAATAATAATAATAATAATAATAATAATAGAGTGCCTCTATGGAAAGGTTACTTTAATCAGCTATTAAATGTACATACAGAACAGGACATTGAGGAGGATAAGTTACAGACGGCAGAAATGCTAGTCGCAGAGCCAAGTGCATTAGAGGCTGAAATGGCGATTGAAAAATTGAAGATGTATAAAGCATCTGGTTCAGATGAGATCCCAGCAGAACTGATAAAATCAGGGGGAGAAAAATTGATGGACAAGATACGCTGGTTGCTTAGTATGATTTGGGAAAAAGAAGCTCTTCCAGATGAATGGAAGGAATCAATTATCATACCAATTTATAAGAAAGGAGATAAAACTGATTGCAACAACTACAGGGGCATCTCATTACTTTCAACTTCGTACAAATTCTAACAAATATTTTATTAAGCAGACTTACTCCCTATATTGATGACATTCTAGGAGATCATCAATGTGCATTTAGAAGAAACAGTCTACAACAGATCAGATTTTCAGTATAAGACAGATTTTAGAGAAGAAATGGGAATATAATGGTACTGTACATCAACTATATGTAGACTTCAAAAAAGCATATGATTCAATTAAGAGCGAGAAGTTATATAGTATCCTGCTGGAGTTCGGAATTCCTAAAACGTTGGTTAGACTTATACGAATGTGTCTAAATGGCTCAAAGAGTTGGGTGCGTGTAGGCAAACAGTTTTCAGACACTTTTGAAATCCAGAATGGGTTGAAGCAAGGAGATGCACTATCTCCTCTACTATTTAATTTTGTACTAGAGAATGCCATTAAATCTTTAGAGAATGAGGAAGGCTTACAACTGAATGGTATTAATAAGCTGTTAGTTTATGCTGATGATGTAGTACTACTGGCCGATAGCGAGGAGATACTAAAGGCCAACACGCACACACTATTGAGTAACACTAAGAAATTAGGACTGGAAGTAAATATCACTAAAACTAAATATATGGTCACACGTAGAAATTCAGTATATAATGGAAATGGAAAGCTAATGACAAATGAGGGAAATTTTGAGGAAGTGGCTGAATTCAAATACCTAGGAACAATAATCACAAATAGGAATGAGATGCACAAAGAAATTAAACATAGGCTCAATTCTAGAAATGCATGCTATTATGCATTGCAGAGACTTTTGATGTCCCAACTCCTTTCAAAAAACGTTAAGCTGAAAATATATAAAACTATTATTCTACCAGTTATATTATATGGGTGCGAAACATGGACTCTTACTTTAAGGGAGGAAAGGAGATTACAAGTATTTGAGAATAAAGTTCTTAGGAAAATTTTTGGACCAAAGAGAGATGAAACAGACAGGTGAATGGAGAAGACTTCATAACAATGAACTACATGGTCTTTATAGGAAGCCAGATATAATAAGAACAGTTAAGTCTCGTAGACTGCGATGGGCAGGACATGTTGCACGTATGGGGAATGAAAGACGTGCATGGAAGCTTCTTGTAGGAAAGCCAGAGGGAAAACGCCCAGTTGGTAGGCCAAGAATGAGGTGGGAGAACAACATTAACTATGATTTGAGGGAAGTGGATTATACAGGGAATGATTGGAAAGCATTAGCTCAGGATAGGGATGTATGGAGAGCTTATGTCCGCGCGGCCATGAACCTTCGGGTTCGATAGTGCCAGTGAGTAAGTAATAGAGTGCCTCTATGGAGCAGAAACATTAATTTTGAGCAGAAAGAAGATATTGAAAATATAGTGAAAAAAGAATGCAAAATATAAGAAAAGTTTTAGGTCCACAAGTCATGGATGAAGCATTTAGACTCAGAAGTAAAAAGGAAATAAAAATATATACAGACATTCAGAGAGATATATCAGAAAATGAAGGTTAAAATTTTATGGCCATATTAAACGAATGAACTCAAATAGGCTTACAAAGCAGATCATGGAATTCTTCCTACAACTCTTAAAAGAATTTTAATCCAAACTTTAGTGATGCCGCATTTTGACTACTGTGACATTCTACTAACTGACGTAAGTGACGATTTGTCGGACAAACTGCAGCATGTCCATAATATGTGTATCAGATTCATATTTAATGTTCGAAAATACGATCACATTTCTCCATTATTCCACGAATTGTCATGGCTACATTTAAAAGAGAGAACAAAATCGCACTGTCTAATTCTCCTATTTAAGATCCTACATACCTCGATTCCCAATTATTTATCATCCCATTTCCAGTATCTATCCTCCAACCATAACTTAAACACAAAATCACAACATAGTCTCTTACTTAATATACCGCAACATAGGACATCACACCACTCCATGTCATATACCATCTCCACTTCTCGCAACTGGAATTCCCTACCACAAGAAATAAGGGGCTGCCGGACATTGGCATCTTTTAAAAGAAATCTAAATTTATATTTGCTCTGAACTCGACTTCATTATTATCCAATGTAAGAATATATATATATATTAACTGGTGTTTCCCGTATAATGCATCATATTTATATTATTATTTATTATTATTATTATTATTATTATTATTATTATTATCGTATCATTACTGTTATTACCCTATAAAATTTTTTTTGTACATGACATTTACGTTGCTACATTTATTGCAATCTTTAACTGTTAATAATTAGTATAGTGTATATCTATATTTGTCGAATATTTATTTGTATTTGTGCTAGTTGAGTGGAAGAGAGTGGCCTTATGGCCTTGACTCTGCCAGAATAAATAAAGTATTATTATTATTATTAATAAGTAAAGCTCCAGTGGATACTATGAAGTGGATTGATGAAGTCAAAAAGGACTTAAAATTTGCAGGAATTACTAAAGAAGATATCCCAAACACAGATATATTTAGAATTAAGGTGAATAAGTGGCAAGTTGACCAAAAGGACAAACCGAAGAAAAAAACTGGAACAACTTCGACAGATGAGAGAAAACAAGCTCTTAGCAAACGAATGAAAGAAATTTGGGCTCAAAGCAAACGCCTCTAAGTGCTTTGTGTAGTCCTACATGGGCTCATCCGCATTTAAAAAAAAATAATCATAATAATAATAATAATAATAATAATAATAATAACAATAACAACAAAAACAATAATAATAATAATAAGTAGGAGGTTGAGGCTCCCACTTTTCTAGACAATCGACACTTTACGTCAGCCGGGTTGTCAGCCCTGCATGACGGCTGCCTTTACCCCTAGAACAAGCGTCTGGTACTCATTTCAGTTAGAGGCTGAGTCGACCCCAGGGCCATAGTGCTGCCAGAGGGTTTGGGTCAGTTTAAAATCCTGACCCCAACGGGACATGAACCCTAGACCCTAATAACTATAACAACAACAGTAACAATAATAATAATAATAATAATAATAATAATAACCCATCCATACATAGTAATTCTGCCCAAGGGCACGTCTATCATGCAATCATAGCATTTTCATGCTATGCTTTGCAGCTTTACTAGGGAATTACAGGTGTGGTAGCTTCATGTTGCTTTCCACACCGGACAATGATGATGATGGCCGGATGATTTTCGGGGACCAGTGGGCCCTAAGCTTCCTGACATTTGACTTAAAGGTGAGGAAAAACCCCAAAAAACCTCACCCAGGAGCCTGTCCCGACCAGTAATTGAACCCGGGCTAGCTGCATTACAAGGCAGCATGCTACCTTGAGACCACAGTGGTGGATATAATAATAATAATAATAATAATAATAATAATAATAATAATAATAATAATAATAATAATAATAATAATAATAATAATAATAATAATAATAATAAAAATAATCTGATATCATGGCAGCTGCTGCCATCTTCCGGAAACCCAATTTTAACAGCAACAAATAAGAAAGGCAGAGGAAATGAAATATTAGGCAATATTAATAACAATAATAATAATACAGTAATATATATTATATTAAAAAACATTACCATACAAATATTATTTCACTTTTTGGCTTGCTGTACTTGAACTTTGGAACTATGGCATGTAAAAGAGAAATTAAATATACATCATTTTACAAAACCCTTTAATCGATAACCATAAGTTATACACATTTATTAATTCTATCACATCTAAAAATCATTTAAAATGAGCAAAAACACTCACCGTGTTCTGGATTTCCATGTTCACGGGAAAGCTCTGGTTTCCAATTAGTGCCATAGCCTCTTTCCAAGGGGACTTCTAAAAATAAAAATACCATATCCATTTTTAAATAGAAAAGTGATATCAGAGCTTGCAGTACTATACAGTTAAATTTTCATATTATCAAGTAGACTCCCTAATTTAAATATAATATGGAAATTAATATACACCGAGAAGTCATCTGTAAGCTATAGTAATCACAACAAATGAGAAAAATTTCTGCCTCAACCAGGACTTGAACCAAGACCTCCAGGTTTATGCATGGTGCTCTAACATTGAGCTACTCAGGCAATGACCCCATCATAACGTCTGCTTGCTCCTGGAGTATCTGAGTAGCTAAATGGTTGAGTACCAATGCACAAACCTGGAAACCTTGAGTTCAAATCCAATCCCAGGCAGAATTTTTTTCATCAGTTGTGTTAGCTAATTTAAACTAATGTGTAATACATAGTTTCAACACTTAAAATTGTTTGCATAATGACTCAAAGAACATCGTTCTACAATTTTAGGAAGACAGGAAACTAATTAAAGAGGAAGAAATACAAATCTTAGGTTGTTAGTAAATGCAGATGAAATTGCAGTTTGGGAGATAATAAATAACAGAAAGGAACAAATGAATGGTGCTTCAAATTAATAAACTTAGAATTGAAGATAAATTTTAAAAATATGTAGCAAAGAAAATTAGTAAGCAGAAATTAAATATGATCGTCAGATAATATAAAAGTCAAGGACTTTGGATATTTAAGGAGTAAATTGGTTCCAGAAGAAATGTACCAAAGGGAATTACACAAAGAATCCAAGCAAGTGGTAGATTATGTAATTTAACTAAAGCAATTAAAAAAAAAAATAAGTAGAACACAAAGTAGTGCCAAATGATACCAATTAATACAAATTGTGTTGTGGAAACAGGACATGCTAGTGTATAATATACATATATTAATATAATAATGTATAATATATTAATATAATAATACAACAAAAATATAGTAATATAAATTATATTAAAACATTATTGTTCTTCTCAGAGCTTGTCTTCGTTGACGGCTTTGAAGTGCATCTTGTAAAGGAGATATTAAAAATATATCCATACCTCCATTGTAATTCTGCCTGAGGGCAGGTCTTTCACTGCAATCATAGTATTTTCATGCAATGCTTTGCAGCTTTACTAGGGAAATATAGGTGTGGTAGTTTCCCGTTGCCTTCCACACTGGTGAAGAATAATGATGATGATAATGATAAGGGTGATGATGGCTGGATGATTTTCGGGGACCGTTGGGCCCTAAGTTTCCTGACATTTGTCTTACAGGTGAGGAAATCCACGATAAAACCTCACCTAGGAGCCTGTCCCGAAGGGGAATCGAACCCATGACAAGGCAGCATGCTACCTCGAGACCACAGCGGTGAACTTAAAAAATATAATTTTATAAAATAAATAATTTTATAAAATATATAATTTTATAAAATATTTAAACAATAACACAAATTTGTTTTATTTTAGGAAGTAATATTTTGAGGTTCTTTTAATCAAATCATTTAGAGTCTGTACTCAAAGTAATTTGAACACAAAGTTATACTCATTATTAATTTTATCACATATAAAAATTAATTATAATGAGCTAAAATACCCATTATGCTTTCAACTTCTCTGTCTGTGCTTAGTGTCAATTATTTCTTCTGAAGATGTTTCAAAAAATGAAAATTTGACATATTTTTAAGAAAAGAAAAGTTATCAAAACTTGGCAGTATTGTACCTATAAATTCTTACATTGTGGAGTACACTCCCTAATTTAAACATAATATGGAAATTAATACATACAGAAAAGCTATCTGTATGCAATAATTAACACAACTAAATAGAAAAGTTTCTGCGTGAACCAGGATTCGAACCAAGACCTCCACTTTTGTGCACTGATTGTGGAATGAAGCTTTTTACAAGGAAAAAGCAGGAGATATCCCAAAAAAATACAAGTTTAGACTATGTTTCACCCACCATCAACACAACATGTAGTCACTGAGATGCACAGAGTAGATGAGCGAGTGTCCAACTACTTGCACTATATAGGAGTAATAGTAGTAGTAGTAATATAATATTAATATAATATTAATAATAATAATAATAATAATAATAATAATAATAATAATAATAATAATAATAATAATAATAATAATAATAGTACAAATAATAATAACAATTTTTCTTTTTTCTTGGTGCGACATGCCAAGAAGGACCTTAGCCTACCTGCCGGATGCTAGCCTCACAACCACATGTGTCAATCACAGAGGTAGATGATCATCCAGCCAGTGTAGACATGACATGTGGTCAGCATATTGAGTCCCGCAGCTGTTATAGCTGGTCTTCTCAACCTGGGGCCATTACTTATTGTAACTACCCAAATTCCTCGTGATGGTGGGTGGGCATCGATCCCATACTGGTTGAAATACCATGAGAAAATTTCTTCCCACATGGAGACTTGAACAAGCACAAGTCCCGTAGCTCTGTGCCAAAGGTTTCCTGTCTTAGCCACTCGGCTACAGTGTGGGACTACTCATTACTAATTCTATCACATCTAAAAATCATTTATAAGTAAAACACTCACTGTGTACTACACTTCTCAGTTCATGGGAAAGCTCTCGTCTCCGTTTAGTGCCACGACCGTTTTCCAAGGGTACATCTAAAAATAAAAATACCATAACCTTTTTTAAAGAGAAGAATGATATCAAAGCTTGCAGTACTGTACATTTAAACTTTCATATTATGGAGTAGACTCCCTAATTTAAATATAATATGGAAATTAATATACACCGAGAAGTCATCTGTAAGCTATAGTAATCACAACAAATGAGAAAAATTTCTGCCTCAACCAGGACTTGAACCAAGACCTCCAGGTTTATGCATGGTGCTCTAACACTGAGCTACTCAGGCAATGACCCCATCATAACGTCTGCTTGCTCCTGGAGTTGTCTGAGTAGCTAATTGTAGAGTACCAGTGCACAAAGCTGGAGACCTTGAGTTCAAATCCAATCCCAGGCAGAATTTTTTTCATCAGTTGTGTTAGCTAATTTAAACTAATGTGTAATACATAGTTTCAACACTTAAAATTGTTTGCATAATGACTCAAAGAACATCGTTCTACAATTTCAGGAAGACAGGAAACTAATTAAAGAGGAAGAAATACAATTCTTAGGTTGTTAGTAAATGCAGATGAAATTGCAGTTTGGGAGATAATAAATAAGAGAAAGGAACAAATGAATGGTGCTTCAAATTAATAAACTTAGAATTGAAGATAAATTTTAAAAATATGTAGCAAAGAAAATTAGTAAGCAGAAATTAAATATGATCGTCAGATAATATAAAAGTCAAGGAGTTTGGATATTTAAGGAGTAAATTGGTTCCAGAAGAAATGTACCAAAGGGAATTACACAAAGAATCCAAGCAAGTGGTAGATTATGTAATTTAACTAAAGCAATTAAAAAAAAAAAATAAGTAGAACACAAAGTAGTGCCAAATGCTACCAATTAATACAAATTGTGTTGTGGAAACAGGACATGCTAGTGTATAATATACATATATTAATATAATAATGTATAATATATTAATATAATAATACAACAAAAATATAGTAATATAAATTATATTAAAACATTATTGTTCTTCTCAGAGCTTGTCTTCGTTGACGGCTTTGAAGTGCATCCTGTAAAGGAGATATTAAAAATATATCCATACCTCCAAAATAATTCTGCCTGAGGGCAGGTCTTTCACTGCAATCATAGTATTTTCATTAAATGCTTTGCAGCTTTACTAGGGAAATATAGGTGTGGTAGTTTCCCGTTGCCTTCCACACTGGTGAAGAATAATGATGATGATAATGATAAGGATGATGATGGCTGGATGATTTTCGGGGACCGTTGGGCCCTAAGTTTCTTGACATTTGTCTTACAGGTGAGGAAATCCACGATAAAACCTCACCTAGGAGCCTGTCCCGAAGGGGAATTGAACCCATGACAAGGCAGCATGCTACCTCAAGACCACAGCGGTGATCTTAAAAAATATAATTTTATAAAATTAATAATTTTATAAAATATATAATTTTATAAAATATTTAAACAATAACACAAAGTTATGTTTTATTTTAGGAAGTAATATTTTGAGGTTCTTTTAATCGAATCATTTTGAGCCTATACTCAAAATAATTTGAACAGAAAGTTATTAATTTTATCACATGTAAAAGTTAATTGTAATGTGCAAAAATACACAATATGCTTTGAACTTTTCTGTCTATGCTTAGTGCTACTGATTTCTTCTGAAGATGTTTCAAAAAATGAAAATTTGACATATTTTTAAGAAAAGAAAAGTTATCAAAACTTGGCAGTATTGTACCTATAAATCCTTATATTGTGGAGTAGACTCACTAATTTAAACATAATATGGAAATTAATACATACAGAAAAGCTATCTGTATGCAATAATTAACACAACTAAATAGAAAAGTTTCTGCCTGGACCAGGATTCGAACCAAGACCTCCACCTTTGTGCACTGATTGTGGAATGAAGCTTTTTACAAGGAAAAAGCAGGAGATATCCCAAAAAAAATACAAGTTTAGACTATGTTTCACCCACCATCAACACAACATGTAGTCACTGAGATGCACAGAGTAGATGAGCGAGTGTCTAACTACTTGCACTATATAGGAGTAATAGTAGTAGTAGTAATATAATATTAATAATAATAATAATAATACAAATAATAATAACAATTTTTCTTTTTTCTTGGTGCGACATGCCAAGAAGGACCTTAGCCTACCTGCCGGATGCTGGCCTCACAACCACATGTGTCAATCACAGAGGTAGATGATCATCCAGCCAGTGTAGGCATGACATGTGGTCAGCATGTTGAGTCCCGCAGCTGTTATAGCTGGTTTTCTCAACCTGGGGTCATTACTTATTGTAACTACCCAAATTCCTCGTGATGGTGGGTGGGCATCGATCCCATACTGGTTGAAATACCATGAGAAAATTTCTTCCCGCATGGAGACTCGAACAAGCACAAGTCTGTAGCTCTGTGCCAAAGGTTTCCTGTCTTAGCCACTCGGCTACAGTGTGGGACTACTCATTATTAATTCTATCACATCTAAAAATCATTTATAAGTAAAACACTCACTGTGTACTACACTTCTCAGTTCATGGGAAAGCTCTCGTCTCCGTTTAGTGCCACGACCGTTTTCCAAGGGTACATCTAAAAATAAAAATACCATATCCTTTTTTAAAAAGAAGAGTGATATCAAAGCTTGCAGTACTGTACATTTAAACTTTCATATTATGGAGTAGACTCCCTAATTTAAATATAAAATGGAAATCAATATACACAGAGAAGTCATCTATAAGCTATAGTTAACACAACTGACGAGAAAAATGTCTGCCTGAACCAGGATTTGAACCACTGCTTTGTGCACTGATTGTGGAATGAAGCTTTTTACAAGGGAAAAGTTGGAGATATCACAAAAAAACACAAGTTTAGACTATGATTCACCTGCCATCAACACAACATGTAGTCACTGAGATGCACAGAGTAGATGGGCAAGTGTCTAACTATTTGTACTATATAGAGGAGTAATAGTAGTAGTAGCAGTAGTAAAAAAAGGTAAAGTGATCCCACAACAGGCCTCAGGAGGCCCTTGGGGTAGTAGGAGGTTAAGGCTCCCACATTTTCTAGACAATCGGCACTTTATGCCAGGCAGGTTGTCAGCCCTGCGTGACGGCCGCCTTTACCCCAGAACAAGCGTCTGGTACTCATTTGAGTTAGAGGCTGAGTCGACCCCAGGGCCATAGTGCTGCCAGAGGGTTTGGGTCAGTTTAAAAATCCTGACCTCAATGGGACTTGAACCCTCGACCCTTCGGCTTGTAGCTCAGTGCCTTAACCACTACGCTACGGCGTGCCCAGTAGTAGTAGTAGTAGTAGTAGTAGTAGCAGTAGTAGTAGTAGGAGTAGTAGTAGTAGTAGTAGTAGTAGTAGTAGTAGTAGTAGTAGTAGTAGTAATAATAATAATAATAATAATAATAATAATAATAATAATAATAATAATACACAGCGCTGGGGAGCGGAACGGGCCAATAGGCCCATACCTTGAAGTTGATGATGATGATAATAATAATAATATTTTTCTTGCTTCCTGGCACGACAGTCCTAGAAGGACTTTAGCCTTCCAGCTAGCTGCTGGCCTCACATCCACATGTGACAATCACAGAGGTAGATGATCATCCAGCCAATGTAGGGGTTACATGTGGTCAGCATGTTGAGTCCCGCAGCCATTATAGCTTATTTTCTCAACCTGGAGCCGCTACTTATTGTAGTTACCCAAATGCCTCATGATGCTGGTGGGCACCGGTCCCGTACTGGTTGAAATACCACGAGAAAATTTCTTTCCCCATGGAGACTCGAACAAGCGCAAGTCCCGTAGCTCTGTGCTGAGGCTTCTTGACTTAACCACACGGCTACAGTGTGGGACTACTCATTATTAATTCTATCACATCTAAAAATCATTTATAATGAGCAAAAACACTCACTGTGTACTGGACTTCTCCGATCACGGGAAAGCTCTCGTCTACGTTTAGTGCCACGACCGTTTTCCAAAGGAACATCTAAAAATAAAAATACCATATCCATTTTTAAAAAGAAGAGTGATATCAAAACTTGCAGTACTGTACAGTTAAATTTTCATTTTATGGAATACACTCCCTAATTTAGATATAAAATGGAAATTGATATACACAGAGAAGTCATCTGTAAGCTATAGTTAACACAACTATTGAGAAAAATTTCTGCCTGAACCAGGATTAGAACCATGACCTCCTGCTTTATTTGTGGTGCTCTACCATTGAGCTACTCAGGCAATGACCCCATCATTATGTCTGCTTCCTCCTGGAGTTGTCTGAGTAGCTAAATGGTAGAGTACCAGTGCATAAAGCTGGAGACCTTGAGTTCAAATCCAATATCAGGTAGAATTTTTTTCTTCAGTTGTGTTAGCTAATTTAAACTAATGTGCAATATATAGTTTCAACACTTAAAATGTTTGCATTATGTCTCAAAGAACATGGTTCTACTATTTTAGGAAGACAGGAAACTAATTAAAGAGGAAGAAATACAATTCTTAAAATGTTAGTATATGCAGATGATACTGCAGTTTGGGAGATAATGAATAAGAGAAAGAAATAAATAAATGGTCTTCCGAATTAAAAAACTCAGAATTGAAGATAATTTTTTTAAAAATATGTAGCAAGGAAAATTAATAAACAGTTTTCAGCTATTAAAGAAATTAAAAATGATGGTCAGATAATATAAAAATCAAGGAGTTTAGATATTTAAGGAGTAAATTGGTTTTAGAAGCAATGTACCAAAGGGAATTACATGATGAATCCAAGCAATTGGTAGATTATGTAATTTAACTAAAGTGATTCAACAAAAATAAATAAGCAGAAAACAAAGTAATGCCAAATGCTACCAATTAATTAAAACTGTGTTGTTGAAACAGGACATGCTAGTGTATAATATACATACATTAATATAATAATATGTATAATATATTAATATAATAATATAACTACAAAAATAATATAGTAATATAAATTATATTAAAAACATTACCATTCTTCTTAGAGTTCTTCTTTCTTGACTGCTTTGATGCTCGTCCTGTAAAGGAAATATTAAAAATATATCCATCCATCCATAGTAATTCTACCTGAGGGCAGGTCATTCACTGCAATCATAGCATTTTCATGCACTGCTTTGCAGCTTTACTAGGGAATTATAGGTGTAGTAGCTTCCCGTTACCTTCCACACCGGTGAAGGATGATGAAGATGATGATGATAATGATAAGGATGATGATGGCCAGATAATTTTTGGGGACAGTTGGGCCCTAACCTTCTTGTCATTTGTCTTATAGGTCTGGAAAAACCCCCAAAAAAAGGAGCCTGTCCTCACCGGAAATCGAACCCCAGCCTTCCGCATGACAAGGCAGTATGCTACCTCGAAACCACAGCAGGGAACTTTACATATAATTATATAAAATAAATAATTTTATAAATATGTTAATTTTATAAAGTATTTAATCAATAACACAAAGTTATGTTTTATTTTAGGAAGTAATACTTAGAGGTTCTTCTAATCAAATCATTTAGAGTCTGTACTCAAAATAATTTGAACACAAAGTTATACTCATTATTAATTTTATCACATGTAAAAATTAATTATAATGTGGTAAAATACCCATTATGCTTTGAACTTCTCTGTCTGTGCTTAGTGTCACTGATTTCTTGTGAAGATGTATCAAAAAATCAAGGTTCGACATATTTTTTAGAAAAGAAAAGTTATCAAAACTTAGCAGTAATTTACCTATAAATTCTTATATTGTGGAGTAGACACCCTAATTTAAACATAATATGGAAATTAATACATACAGAAAAGCAATCTGTATGCAATAATTAACACAACTAAATAAAAAGATTCTGCTTGGACCAGGATTTGAACCAAAATGCCAGCTTTCTCCACTGATTGTGGAATGATGCTTTTTACAAGGGAAATGTTGGAGATATAAAAAAATACAAGTTTAGACTACGATTCACCTGCCATCAACACAACATGTAGTCACTGAGACGCACAGAGTAGATGGGCGAGTGTCTAACTACTTGCACTATATAAAGGAGTAATAGTAGTTGTAGCAATATAATGTTAATAATAATGATAATAATAATAGTAATTACCATAATAATAATAATAATAATAATTTTTCTTTTCTCCTGGCGTGACAGGCCTAGATGGCACTTAGCCTACAACCCTGCTGCTAGCCTCACATCCACATATGTCAATCACAGGGGTAGATGATCATCCAGCCAGTATAGGGGTGATATGTGGTCGGCATGTCGAGTCCTTGCTGCTGTTATAACTGGATTCCTCAACCTGGGGCCGCTACTTATTGTAGTTACCGAAATGCTGCACGATGCTAGGTGGGCACCGGTCCCATACTGGCTAAAATATCATGAGAAAATTTCTCCCCACATGGAGACTCGAACCAGCGCAAGTCCCGTTGCTCTGCGCCAAATCTTCCTGCCTTAACCACTTGGCTACAGTGCAGGACTACTCATTATTAATTCTATCACATCTAAAAATCATTTATAATGAGCAAAACACTCACTGTGTAATGGACTTCTCTGTTCACAGAAAAGCTCTCACCTTGAGTTCAAATCCAATTTCAGGCAGAATTTTTTCGTCAGTTGTGCTAGCTAATTTAAACTAATGTATAATACATAGTTTCAACACATAAAATTTTTGCATTATGACTCAAAGAACATGGTTCTACTATTTTAGGAAGGCACGAAAGTAATTAAAGAGGAAGGAATACAATTCTTTAAATGTTAGTAAATGCAGATGATATTGCAGTTTGGAAGATAACAAATAAGAGAAAGAAATAAATAAATGGTCCTCCGAATTAAAAAACTCAGAATTGAAATAATTTTTTTTAAAAATATGTAGGAAGGAAAATTACTAAGCAGTTTTCAACTATGAAAGAAATTAAATATGATGGTCAGATAATATAAAAAATCAAGGAGTTTAGATATTTAAGGAGTAAATTGGATTCAGAAGAAATTTACCAAAATGAATTACTTGAAGAATCCAAGCAAGTGGTAGATTATGTGATTTAACTAAAGTAAATCAACAAAAATTAATAAGCAGAAAACAAAGAAGAGCCAAATGCTACCAATTAATTAAATTGTGTTGTTGAAACAGGACATGCTAGTGTATAATATACATATATTAATATAATAAAATATATAATAAATGTATATTATATTAATATAATAATATAACTACAGATATAATATAGTAATATAAATTATATTAAAAACGTTACCGTTCTTCTTAGAGATTTTCTTTCTTGACAGCTTTGATATGTGTCCTGTAAAGGAGACATTAAAAATATATTCGTCCATCCACAGTAATTCTACCCAAGGGCAGATCTTTCACTGCAATCATAGAATTTCCATGCAATGATTTGCAGCTTTACTAGGGAATTATAGGTGTAGTAGTTTCACGTTGCCTTCCACACCGGTGAACAATGATGATGATGATAATGATAAGGATGATGATGGTCGGATAATTTTCGGGGACCGTTGGGCCCTAAGATTCATGACATTTGTCTTATAGGTAAGGAAAAACACCCAAAAAAAATCACATAGGAGCCTGTCCTCACTGGGAATCGAACCCCGGCCTTCTGCGTGACAAGACAGTACGCTACTTAAAGACCACAGCGGTGAATTTAAAAACATATGATTTTATAAAATAAATAATTTTATAAAATATATAATTTTATAAAGTATTTAATCAATAACACAAAGTTATGTTTTATTTTAGGAAGTATTATTTTGAGGCTCTTTTAATCAAATCAGTTTGAGCCTACACTCAAAATAATTTGAACACAAAGTTATTAATTTTATCACATGTAAAAATTGTCTTCTTCTTCTTCTTCTTCCTTCCAAATATTAGGCCAAGGCCTGTTATGATCCTATAGAAAATTAATTGTAATGTGCTAAAATACCCATTATGCTTTGAACTTTTCTGTCTGTGCTTATTGCTACTGATTTCTTCTGAAGATGATTCAAAAAATGAAAATTCGACATATTTTTAAGAAAACAAAAGTTATCAAAACTTGCAGTATTGTACCTATAAATTCTTATATTCTGGAGTAGACTCCCTAATTTAAACATAATATGGAAATTAATACATACAGAAAAGCTATCTGTATGCAATAATTAACACAACTAAATAGAAAAGTTTCTGCCTGGACCAGGATTTGAACCAAGACCTTCAGCTTTGTGCACTAATTGTGGAATGAAGCTTTTTACAAGGGAAAAGCAGGAGATATCCCAAGAAAAATACAAGTTTTGACTATGATTCACCTGCCATCAACAAAACATGTAGTCACTGAGATGCACGGAGTAGATGGGCGAGTGTCTAACTACTTGCACTATAGAGGAGTAATAGTAGTAGTAGTAGTAGTAGTACTATTATAATAATAATAATAATAATAATA
This sequence comes from Diploptera punctata, assembly GCA_030220185.1. Taxonomy (NCBI): domain Eukaryota; kingdom Metazoa; phylum Arthropoda; class Insecta; order Blattodea; family Blaberidae; genus Diploptera; species Diploptera punctata. Next base: position 32,759 of record JASPKZ010008417.1, read on the forward strand.
ATAATAATAATAATAATATTTTTTTCTTTTTCCTGGTGTGACATGCCTAGAAGGCCCTTAGCCCACCATGCGGCTGATGGCCTCACATCCACATGTGTCAATCACAGAGGTAGATGATCATGCAGCCAGTGTAGGGGTGACATGTGGTCAGCATGTCGAGTCCCACAGCTGTTATAGCTGGTTTCCTCAACCTGGAGCTGCTACTTATTGTAGCTACCCAAATGCCTCACGATGCTGGGTGCACACCGGTCCCATACTGGCTGAAATACCATGAGAAAATTTCTTCCCCCATGGAGACTCGAACCACCACAAGTCCTGTAGCTCTGCGCCAAATCTTCCTGCCTTAACCACTTGGCTACAGTGCAGGACTACTCATTATTAATTCTATCACATCTAAAAATCATTTATAATGAGCTTAACACTCACTGTGTACTGGACTTCTCCGTTCACGGCAATACTCTCACCTTGAGTTCAAATCCAATTTCAGGCAGAATTTTTTTTCTTCAGTTGTGTTAGCTACTTTAAACTAATGTATAATACATAGTTTCAACACTTACAATTTTTTATTGTGACTCAAAGAACATGGTTCTACTATTTTAGGGAGACACAAAACTAATTAAAGAGGAAGAAATACAATTCTTAAAATGTTAGTAAATGCAGATGATGTTGCAGTTTGGGAGATAACGAATAAGAGAAAGAAATAAATAAATGGTCCTTCAAATTAAAAACCTCAGAATTGAAGATAAATTTTAAAAAAATATGTTGCAAGGAAAATTAGTAAGCAGTTTTCAGCTATAAAAGAAATATAAATATGATGGTCAGATAATATAAAAATCAGGAAGTTTAGATATTTACGGAGTACATTGGTTTCAGAAGAAATGTACCGAAATGAATTACATGTAGAATCCAAGCAAGTGGTAGATTATGTATTAAGTAATTCAACAAAAATAAATAAGCAGAAAACAAAGAAGTGGCTAATGCTACCAATTAATTAAAATTGTGTTGTGGAAATAGGACATGCTAATGTATAATATATATATATAAATATATATATATATATATATATTAATATAATAATATTTATAATATATTAATATAATAATATAACTACAAAAATAATATAGTAATATAAATTATATTAAAAACATTACCATTCTTCTTAGAGTTCTTCTTTCTTGACTGCTTCAATGTGCGTTCTGTAAAGGAGATATTAAAAGTATATCCATCCATCCATAGTAATTCTGCCCGAGGGCAGGTCTTTCACTGCAATCATAGCATTTTCATGCAATGTTTTGCAGCTTTACTAGGGAATTATAGATGTGGTAGCATCCCATTGCCTTTCCCACCAGTGAAGGATGATGATGATGATGATAATGCTAAGGGTGATGATAGCCGGATGATTTTTAGGAACGGTTAGGCCCTAAGCTTCCTGTCATTTCTCTTACAGGTGAGGAGAAATCCTGAAAAAACCTCACCTAGGAGCCTGTCCTGATCGGGAATTGAACCACGGCCTTCTGCGTGACTATGCAGCGTGCTACCTGGAGACCACAGCAGTGAACTTAAAAACATATGATTTTATAAAATACATAATTTTATAAAATACATAATTTTATAAAATATTTAATCAATAACACAAAGTTATGTTTTATTTTAGGAAGTAATATTTTGAGGTTCTTTTAATCGAATCATTTTGAGCCTATACTCAAAATAATTTGAACAGAAAGTTATTAATTTTATCACATGTAAAAATTAATTGTAATGTGCAAAAATACACATTATTCTTTGAACTTTTCTGTGTGCGCTTAGTGCTACTGATTTCTTCTGAAGATGTTTCAAAAAATGAAAATTCGACATATTTTTAAGAAAAGAAAAGTTATCAAAACTTGCAGTATTGTACCTATAAATTCTTATATTCTGGAGTAGACTCCCTAATTTAAACATAACATGGAAATTAATACATACAGAAAAGCTATCTGTATGCAATAATTAACACAACTAAATAGAAAAGTTTCTGCCTGGACCAGGATTTGAACCAAGACCTTCAGCTTTGTTCACTGATTGTGGAATGAAGCTTTTTACAAGGGAAAAGCAGGAGATATCCCAAGAAAAATACAAGTTTTGACTATGATTCACCTGCCATCAACAAAACATGTAGTCACTGAGATGCACGGAGTAGATGGGCGAGTGTCTAACTACTTGCACTCTATAGAGGAGTAATAGTAGTAGTAGTACTGTAATAATAATAATAATAATAATAATAATAATAATAATAATAACAATAATAATATTTTTTCTTTTTCCTGGTGTGACATGCCTAGAAGGCCCTTAGCCATCATGGGGCTGCTGGCCTCACATCCACATGTGTCAATCACAGAGGTAGATGATCATGCAGCCAGTGTAGGGGTGACATGTGGTCAGCATGACGAGTCCCACAGCTGTTATAGCTGGTTTCCTCAACCTGGAGCTGCTACTTATTGTAGCTACCCAAATGCCTCATGATGATGGGTGGACACCGGTCCCATACTGGCTGAAATACCATGAGAAAATTTCTTCCCCCATGGAGACTCGAACCAGCGCAAGTCCTGTAGCTCTGCGCCAAATCTTCCTGCCTTAACCACTTGGCTACAGCGCAGGACTACTCATTATTAATTCTATCACATCTAAAAATCATTTATAATGAGCTTAACACTCACTGTGTACTGGACTTCTCCGTTCACGGCAATACTCTCACCTTGAGTTCAAATCCAATTTCAGGCAGAATTTTTTTTTTCTTCAGTTGTGTTAGCTACTTTAAACTAATGTATAATACATAGTTTCAACACTTACAATTTTTTATTGTGACTCAAAGAACATGGTTCTACTATTTTAGGGAGACACAAAACTAATTAAAGAGGAAGAAATACAATTCTTAAAATGTTAGTAAATGCAGATGATGTTGCAGTTTGGGAGATAACGAATAAGAGAAAGAAATAAATAAATGGTCCTTCAAATTAAAAAACTCAGAATTGAAGATAAATTTTAAAAAATATGTTGCAAAGGAAAATTAGTAAGCAGTTTTCAGCTATAAAAGAAATATAAATATGATGGTCAGATAATATAAAAATCAGGAAGTTTAGATATTTACGGAGTACATTGGTTTCAGAAGAAAGTGTACCAAAATGAATTACATGTAGAATCCAAGCAAGTGGTTAGATTATGTATTAAGTAATTCAACAAAAATAAATAAGCAGAAAACAAAGTAGTGGCTAATGCTACCAATTAATTAAAATTGTGTTGTGGAAATAGGACATGCTAATGTTTATATATATATATATATATATATATTAATATAATAATATTTATAATATAATAATATAACTACAAAAATAATATAGTAATATAAATTATATTAAAAACACTACCATTCTTCTTAGAGTTCTTCTTTCTTGACTGCTTCAATGTGCGTTCTGTAAAGGAGATATTAAAAGTATATCGATTCATCCATAGTAATTCTGCCCGAGGGCAGGTCTTTCACTGCAATCATAGCATTTTCATGCAATGCTTTGCAGCTTTACTAGGAATTATAGATGTGGTAGCATCCCATTGCCATCCCCACCAGTGAAGGATGATGATGATGATGATAATGATAAGGGTGATGATGGCCGGATGATTTTTAGGAACCGTTAGGCCCTAAGCATCCTGTCATTTCTCTTACAGGTGAGGAGCCTGTCTCACTGGATCTGTCGGAATTGAACCACGGCCTTCGGCCGTGACTATGCAGCGTGCTACCTGGAGACCACAGCAGTGAACTTAAAAACATATGATTTTATAAAATACATAATTTTATAAAATATTTAATCAATAACACAAAGTTATGTTTTTATTTTAGGAAGTAATAGATTATGAGGTTCTTTTAAATCGAATCATTTGAGCCTATACTCAAAATAATTTGAACAGAAAGTTATTAATTTTATCACATGTAAAAATTAATTGTAATGTGCAAAAAATACACATTATGCTTTGAACCTTTTCTGTCTGTGCTTAGTGCTACTGATTTCTTATGTTTCAAAAAATGAAAATTCGACATATTTTTAAGAAAACAAAAGTTATCAACACTTGCAGTATTGTACCTATAAATTCTTATATTCTGGAGTAGACTCCCTAATTTAAAACATAATATGGAAATTAATACATACAGAAAAGCTATCTGTATGCAATAATTAACACAACTGAATAGAAAAGTTTCTGTGTGGACCAGGATTTAAACCAAGACCTCCAGCTTTGTGCACTGATTGTGGAATGAAGCTTTTTACAAGGAAAAAGCAGGAGATATCCCAAAAAAATACAAGTTTTGACTATGATTCACCCACCATCAACACAACGTGTAGTCACTGAGATGCACAGATTAGATGGGCGAGTGTCTAACTACTTGCACTATATAGAGGATTAATAGTAGTAGTAGTAATATATTAATAGTAATAATAATTATTATTTTTTTTCCTGGCACGACAGGCCTAAGAGGACCTTAGCATACGATCCGGCTGCTGGCCTCATTTTCACATGTGTCAATCACAGGGGTAGATGATCATGCAGCCAGTGTGAGGGTGACATGTGGTCAGCATGCCGAGTCCCACAGCTGTTATATCTGGTTTCCTCAACCTGGAGCTGCTACTTATTTTAGCTACTCAAATGCCTCATGATGCTGGGTTGGCACCGGTCCCATACTGGCTGAAATACCATGAGAAAATGTCTTTCCCCATGGAGACTTGAACCAGCGCAAGTCCTGTAGCTCTCTGCCAAGTCTTCCTGCCTTAACCACTTGGCTACAGTGCAGGACTACCCATTATTAATTCTATCACATCTAAAAATCATTTAAAATGAGCAAAAACACTCACCGTGTTCTGGATTTCCATGTTCACGGGAAAGCTCTGGTCTCCAATTAGTGCCATGGCCTCTTTCCAAGGGGACTTCTAAAAATAAAAATACCATATCCATTTTTAAAAAGAAAAGTAATATCAGAGCTTGCAGAGTACTATACAGTTAAATTTTCATATTATCGAGTAGACTCCCTAATTTAAATATAATATGGAAATAAGTCATCTGTAAGCTATAGTTAACACAACTAATGAGGAAAATTTCTGACTGAACCAGGATTTGAACCAAGACCTCCTGCTTTATTCATGGTGCTCTACCATTGAGCTACTCAGGCAATGACCCCATCATAACGTCTGCTTCCTCCTGGAGTTGTCTGAGTAGCTAAATGGTAGAGTACCAGTGCAGAAAGCTGGAGACCTTGAGTTCAAATCCAATATCAGGCAGAATTTTTTCTTCAGTTTTGTTAGCTAATTTAAACTAATGTGCAATACATAGTTTCAGCACTTAAAATGTTTGCATTATGTCTCAAAGAACATCGTTCTACTATTTTAGAAAGACAGGAAACTAATTATAGAGGAAGAAATACAATTCTTAAAATGTTAGTATATGCAGATGATATTGCAGTTTGGGAGATAATGAATAAGAGAAAGGAATAAATAAATGGTGCTTGGATTAAAAAGACTCAGAATTTTAGATACATTTTTAAAAATATGTGGCAAAGAAAATTAGTAAGCAGTTTTCAGCTATGAAAGTAATTAAATATGATGATCAGATAATATAAAAATCAAGGAGTTTAGATATTTAAGGAGAAAAATTGGTTTCAGAAGAAATGTACCAAAGGGAATTACAGACGAAGAACCCAAGCAAGTGGTAGATTATGTAATTTAACTAAAGTAATTCAACAAAAATACATAAGCAGAACACAGAGTAGTGCCAAATGCCACCAATTATGTAAAATCCTCTTGTGGAAACGAGACTTGTTAGTGTACAATATATCTTTCAAACCCATATTAATTAATGAAGATAAAACGTGGACATTAACAAAGAAGTATTTTAAGTGCAATTCAAGGAATGAACAGAGATGAAGTTTTTTAAGAAGCATGCTTGTTTAAACCAGAAGATATAGAATAAAAGAACACTGAAGTAAGAGAAATTTTGTAGTTGGATAAAATGTGAGATGAAATGGAGGACAGTAAAACGATAACAAGACAACCACTGGAATTTAGATTAAGAGAGAAGAGACGAAGTTGTCAGTTGAGTTATAGATGGGAAGAACAAGTTAAAAATAATGTAAACAAAAGAGCATTTGAATGAATATAAATCATGGAGGGAGAGACATAAAATGACTGATAGAGAGAGAGGCTTCTGTCCAAAACTGGCATCTGAAAATGGAGGCATGAGTCTAGATGAAAAGGAGGAAGAATTTAGGACAGCCATGGAAAATAAAACAATGTTAATATACAAAACATTTTGTACTTATGTCATTATTATGCAGCAGAAACTTGGGTATTAACAAAATCAAAGAAAACAGGAAAGTGCTACGGGCAGAGATGAGAATTTTGAGAAGCATAGCAGGGAAGACCAGATGAAATACAAATACAGAAATCAGGGAACAGCTTGGTGTTAGATAATTACAGGAATATATTAAACAAAAAAGTGTATAATGGTTTGGACATGCTAAGTGAATGACATTACATACTACCAAACATAACATTGGAAATAAGAATAAAAACAGGAAGCAGCCATTGAAAAGACCTACTTTCTGGTGGATACTCCAGATAAAGGGAAGTTTACAGGCAAGAGGAGTAGAAGGGAAAACAAACTTGAACAAAAATTCTGGGAGGATCGAGATGACTAGAATTACATAACTCATATGAAAAATGGAAACATCCTATAGAAGAGGAAACTTATGGGTTAAACCCAGACAGTTGGCGATTAGAAACAACAACAAATTTTGTGTAACTTAATGCAGAGTTTTCTTCAATTTTCCTGATTCATATTGGCTATCTCTCAAGAGATAAATCAAAATCACAGTGGGAAGTAACACCATGAGGTAATTTACAATTTACAAATTGAGTCGAATAAGATTTTTTTTTTAATCTTGCCTAACAAAGTTCCATGTCTTTGAGATACCAGTATCAAAGGCCTTTGCCTTCATCTTCAGTCAAACTCTAGCTATTGACATTTTGCTATTACCACCAACTTCCAAACTGCCATTCTGGTGCCGATTTTATGATCTTGGAGATTAAATTTTGCTTGCTGGGAACTTCAAAATTCATGGATCTGTAATTGTTCTTCTGAATGTATATCTTTTCCCAAACTGTTAATTCCTAAGGCTTCTTTAAATATTTCAAAAGTTTAGTTAATCCTTCCAATTATGTGATTCTCTAGCAAACTATGAGCTGCACACAATTCCTGATTTTTCAATTTCACCATTTTTAATATTTCCAAAGTGTTCTTTTGTATGAGTCTCTAAATTCCTTTTAGTTTTTCCCTGTATATACTTCCTTGCAGTCATAGCAACTAATTTGATAAATTCCAGATTTTTTTACTATCTGGGACATTAGCCTTTTTATTAGTTATTAGAAGATTACCCAGACTAAATTTGTCAATACGTGCCAAAGTAATATTGAATTTGATAAATATTTTTTTTTACATTTGCTGTATGTTCCATGTTTATAATTATATACCCTCCTATGAAACGATGGAGGGAAAATTTTCTATAGTTTCGTAACAGGCCTTGGCCTAATACTTGGAAGGAAGAAGAAGAAGAAGAATTGTTTACCTTCCATAAAATCAGATTGTAGGGTGGTGTATCCTTTATGTTGTTTGAATTTCTTTATCTTATTTATTACTATCTTCTTTCCAGACACCATTTAATCTAGCTATGTTTAAATTTTATTGCATTCTTTCTTAAAATTTTTCTTCACTTAATGGAATGTTCGTTAATCTGTATATTAAACTGTTGAATATTGCATGTTATGCACAGTATGATTAAAACCTGAAGATTTAGTGTAATTATCTGTATGGATATCTTTCTGTGGATATTGAATTCAATTTTTTTTTTTGCTGTTTCATTCCTGATTTTATTCAGGATCAAAATTGGAATTTGATTATTTTTCTCCAGTTCAATAATAAATTTCACAGATTCAGTTTCAAGGGTTAAGTAATTTCAATACATCTTCAATATATTTGGAAATTATTACTGAGAAAATATCATCAACATATCTATACCCAACATTTAAGTATCCATGGGTAAGCATTGGTGATGTGACATTCAAGATATCTCATAAACAAATTAACCAAAAATCGGGAAAGTGGATTGCCTATCACCTAACCTGATATCTATTTTTTGTTGTTGAAAGTGAAACAAGAATATTGTCAATACAAAGTTTTGTTAGACTTATGTACTCTTCTATTGCTTCTGTTTTTAATTTTAGGGAAATTAGCCATTTTTTCTTTCAAATTATTATACATTTTATTCAATTGGGATACTAGGAAACAAAATCGAAAGAAACTAATTTATCATTAGGCTCTAGTGAGATGTTACTGAATTCATCCACTTATTTTAAAGAATTTTCAATGCCTTTGTTGCCAAATTGTGTGCTTACAAAGAAATTTAATGACTTCCCATAATTTGACAACAAAGGCCTTGAGAAATTGTTTAAAATAAGTGGAAAAAATTAGTAACATCTCACTAGAGCCTAATGATAGATTAATTTCTCTCGATGTTGTTTGTTTCCTGGTATCCCTACTGAGAAAATGTTAAATATTTAAAAAAATAAAGGCTAATTTCCCTAAAATTAAAAACAGAAACAATAGAAAAGTACATAAGCCTAACAAAACTTTGTATTGACAATTCTTACTTCAATTTCAACAAAAAAAAAAAATATATATATATCCATAGTAATTCTGCCCGAAGGCAGGTCCTTCACTGCAATCATAGCATTTTCATGCTATGCTTGCAGCTTTACTAGGGAATTATAGGTGTGGTAGCTTCCTGTTGCTTTCCACACCGGTGAAGGATGATGATGATGATGATGATGATGATGATGATAATGATAAGGGTGATGATGAAGATGATGGCCATATGATTCCGGGGATCGTTTGGGCCTTAAAGTTTTCCTGACATTTGTCTTACAGGTGAGGAAAACCCCCGATAAAAACCTCACCCAGAAAAACTGTCCCGAACCGGGATCGAACCCAGGCCCGCTGCGTGACAACGGCAGCACGTTACCTCGAGACCACTGATATTAGGTTGGTAGATGGGGATAATCAACTTTCAACATTTTTGGCTAATTTGTTTATGGTTTATCTTGAATATCACATCACCAATACCTACCCAAGGGTTATTTAAATGTTTGGTATAGATATGGTGATATTTTCTTAGTAATAAATTTCTAAATATATTGAAGATGTATTGATATTACTTAACATTCAATATGAATCTGTCAAATTTATTACTTGCTTTGGAGAAAATAATCAAATCCCAATTTTGGACCTGAATATAATCAGGAGTGAAGAGCAACAACAAAATTGAATTCAATTATCCATAGAAAAGATACCCATACATATAATTACATTAAATCTTCAGGTTTTAATCATATTGCACATACTCATGAAATATTCCACATTGTTTAATATACAGATTAACGCGCATTGCATTGTATTCAGTGATGAAAATTTTTACAGAAGAGATTTAAGAAATAATCGATCCATTTTAAAACGTAGCTAAATTAAATGTTTTGAAAGAAGATAATAATAAATAACTTAAAGAAATTAAAAACAACAAAAGACATTTAAAGAATACACCACTCTACACCTGATTTCAAGGAAGGGAAACAATTCAAGAAAATTACTTACCATCCTGGAAATCACAGGAAATTTTTAAAAAATTATCAAATTCAATATTACATTGGCACAAATTAACAAATAATTTAGTCTAGGGAGTCTTCTAATAACTAATAAAAACGCTAATGTCCCAGATAGTAAGAAATCTGGAATTTATCAAATTAGTTGCAATGACTGCAAGAAAGTATATAATATAAAAAACTAAAAGGAATTTAGAGACTCATACAAAAGAACATATTAGAAATATTAAAAATGGCAAAATTAAAAAATTGGCAATTGCAGCTCATAGTTTGGTAAAGAATCACATAATTGGAAGAGGAACTAAATTTTTAAACATTTAGAGAAGCCTTTGGAATTAACAGTTGGGAAAGGAAATACATTCAGATGAATAGATCCATGAATTTTGAAGTTCCCAGCGAGCAAAATTAATCTCGAAGTTCATAAATTGGCCACAAGATGGCAGTTTGGAAGATAGCAGTAATGGCAAAAATTTCAACAGTTGGAGTTTTGACTGATGATGAAGGCAAAGACCTTTGAAAATGGTATCGTTTAAACATGGAACTTTATGAGATGAGATGAAAAAAACATTTTATTTGACTCAATTTATAAAATTTCTCAACATACTTACCATGTTCATGTTCTAATACAAAACATGATGAACTCACAGTGCTCATGCTGGAACTGTCAGACGATGAAGAGCTCACTTCGCTACGAGTATCATATTCACAAAATGTATTCGGTCCCTTTCAGCTCATCACCCATAGCTCTCTTTCAATCAATTTGAAGGTGATCATTTTCCCCTCTTCCTGTCTTCTTTCTTGAATGCTGCCCCTGATATTGCAGAGAAGCTGATTTTTGGTCAGTGCAAGCTGTATTAGCCCTGCTTAGAAAATTATTTGAAGCACAATCGGGGGACAAAGTTGTTCTATCCATAAAGTTTGTATGTGTTGCCATAAGTGGTGGTGTTGATCATGTCCTTGGAAGTCAAAGCTATATGTGTCCCCCTGGGGGGAGGTTTGTTGCATCCATAGTGGTCATAAAACTCTGTGTGTCCTCCTGGGTGTGCTTAATGAACAATTTGATTCACAATACGAAGAACTCAAGTAAAGAAAAGTGATCTTCCAACTCTTATGTACTAGAGTGTGGTAGGATTATTCTCAACCAAAGATGACAGTAGTTAATATGGAAGACACTACTACTAATGCTAATAAACGAAGCAAATGTTACTGATGAAAATATCCAGATTAGAATATCAGTGGATTAAAACAAAACTAGACAAATTTCATGGTGGATTTTATAGCTGCTAAAGAATAATCTAAAAAACAAAATTCAAGTAATACAAAAAATAACAACTGACAGCAGAATTTAGGCATAAAAATGTTCCATAATCTATTTAGGTTTCTGTTGTTCTTTTTGTGTTTTGCTTGGCTCATGGATTATATCGAGTACCAGAGCAAATGTGAATGCAGTTTCTAAAAGTGAATAAAACTTATCTCTTTTCTGAGGGAAGTGTTTCTGAAAAACCCCATTAAGAGCATAGGCTTTTCAGCAAAAACTTCCAGATGTTCCTCATTTTCCAGAATCTGTCCTCACTCACTGTGCAACTTGGCTACAGACAATTGACTATTATTATGAACAATTTGAAGAAATTAAAGGCTTTTTGGAAACATACAGGTTTATGCATTTTGGATATCTGAACCAAGGAAACTGAAAGTTAAAAATATTGTACAGAATGACTTGGCGTACATCAAATCTCACTTGACATTTAAATTTCATTACAAATTCAAAACTTATTTTGAAGGCAATGAGAAGTCTCTCTATGAGGATAGCATATCAAAATATTTCTGAAGCACCCAGAATTGCTGAATAAAAGTGAAAAATAAGTGTAACATGTTGCTGCAGAGAAACATAGGACTGAAGTCATTATTCAATGTCGCTAATATTTTAATGGGAAAGCACACTTAAGATAGAATTGAATTACCAGTTTGATCCATTACAAATCTGAAATATCGTCCCATTTCTTCAGTCAATGTACAATGCTTCTTTGGATTATAAATTTGATATAATTGCATGGACTTCAAAAGAAATGAAGATATCATGTAAGCACCTCAACTACAACCAATCTCACAATTTATAAATAAATATTAACTACAGTGGAAAACTCATGTGTAACGAATGAATATGATGGTGTGAGGAGAGTTTTAGAAAATATTGGAAATGGACATTAGTGTTTATTACTGAAAGTTCACTACAAAGCATGATCAGAAGAAGTTTAAACTTAAAATCTTGGGATAGTTAAAAGAGGAGAACATTGAAAAAATTCCAATACTACATTCAAACATTCAGTAATGAAATAAATTTAGGTGATTGGAAATGGACATTAGTGTTTAGTGCCGACAGTTCACTACAAAGCATGATCAGAATAAGTTTAAACTTAATATCTTGGGAAAATTAAAAAACACATTAAAAAAATTCCAAGACTACATTTAGACATGAAATAAATTTAGGTGATTGGAAATGGACGACAGTTCACTACAAAGCATGATCAGAAGAAGTTTAAACTTAAAATCTTGGGATAGCTAAAAAAAGTGCATTGAAAAAATTGCAAGACTACATTCACACAGGCTGTAATGAAATTAATTTAGGTGATTGAAAATTGACATAAATATTTATTGCTGACAGTTCACTACAAAGCATGATCAGAAGAAGCTTAAACTTAAAATACTTGGGAAAGTTATAAAAAAAAGCACATTGAAAAAGATTCCAAGACTACATTCAGACATGCTGTAATAAAATAAATGGAAATGGGCATAAATATTTAATGCTGACAGTTCAAAGCAAGATCAGAAGAAACTTAAACAAAAAATACTTTGAAATTTAAAAAACACACTAAAACAAATTCCAAGACTACTTTTATACATGGTATTGGCATCATGGGCTAGTGGTCAGAGCTCTTGACTACAGTTCATGGAGTCCTGAATCAATTCCCAGTCAGACCACAGGAATTTTTTCTTCCATGGTCTGGATTTAAGTTAAGTTTAGGTTTAAAGACTTTTGGCGCTTCATTATCATCCATCACCCATCATATCATCAGGGTAACGTAACTCTGTCTGCCTTCCAGGCACCCCAACCTAAGAAGTGAATCAAAATTCAGTCATGCATTGAGCAAATACCAGAAATGTCATAAAGACAATCTGGTGACATTGGTTAAAAAATATAATAAAAATAAAGAAATATAGAAAAAAAATTTAAACATGCTATAATTAAATAAATTTTGCAATATTCTCTATACAATACTGTACAATTCATCTGCAACTTAATGATAAAAGACAGGAAAATGCATATCCCAAAATCCAAGAAACCAACTATAGGATAAGTTTGCCTAATTCTGTGATAATTTTTTACATTTTTGTGCAAATGTAACATTTTAGATAATGGTGACAAAATATGAATACAGGAATACAGAATGAACCTTCCATGAGATTATTTATCAAATTCACTCCAAATCAATGTACAGTTACCCCCAAATGCCTCATTCTTTTCTCCATAACAAGAATTCCTGAATATGTGATATGACTCCTAAAACTATGATAGTGGTATCCTAACACCTTGAGCAAGTTCAAAATTCTGTGACATTAAAAGAGAAGCTTATAAATTAAAAATTAAACTGAATTCACCATTTACTAAAGTTGAAGTCAATTTTAGAAGTTATATAAGGTCAAATACAAAAATTGCATAAGTGATATCAAAGGGCTTTGATATTTGGGCATATTTCCTTCTAAAAATAAATTCAATATTAAATAATAATATTAACAATGTGCATGGTGATAAAAAAGTCTGCAAACAAATATACTAGTCCTACTTTCTAGCAAACATATTGTCCTCTATAAACATCCATCTATAGTAATTCTGCCTGAGGGCAGGTCTTTCACTGCAATCATAGCATTTTCATGCTATGCTTTGCAGATTCACTAGGAAATTATAGATGTGGTAGCTTCCTGTTGCTTTCCACACCGGTGAAGGATGATGATAATAATGATAAGGACGATGATGGTGGCCGGATGATTTTTCGGGGACTGTTGGGCCCTAAGCTACCTGACATTTGTCTTACAGGCGAGAAAAACCTCGAAAATGCCTCACCCAGGAGCCTGTCCCGACCGGGAATCGAACCCGGGCCTGCTGCGTGACAAGGCAGCATGCTACCTCGAGACCACAGCAGTGGAATCAAGCATAAACATGAAATAATAGTAATAATAATAATAATAATAATTTAGAGAAATAACATTGAAAATTGAAAATACAGAAAAACTTGATAATTTAACAAACAATAAAGAAATTATTTTAGGAAATTGGTTTCAATCAAATGCCTACTTAGCCACTGTAGGCTTAATTATTACAGTCCCATTAATGAGGAAATATGACTGATTTCTATGTAATGTAACTAATATGAAAGATTATTAATATTCTTAAGAATTTTCTTCTTGCTGAATGTATTTAGATTGTCAAATATGAAAGACAAAACCATATCAAATATAAAATGATCAGGAAATAAAAAATTTGGAAGCTGTTGTACCATTATTATCCTTTTATGCTGTTGTGACTCATGTATCAGTTGGTTCAGTTGATGTTAAAATACAATATTAAAATACTATATTACTATTAAATAGATACTCATCCAAAATATAGAAAATTTCTACAAGGACAGTCATGAGAGAGAAAAAAAATTATTTCTTCAACCACTGATAAGTTCACGATGGTTTTTAATACTTTGTATTGGTTTTCAAAAGGCAGGCAAAACAATAAAATGGAAAAAAGAATGATTAGGCATAATCCAGGAACTACTTTTTAAAACATTTAATTCCATGTCAATGAATTGAAATTATTTTTCACGGAATTCGGACTTCACAGAAATAGGCATCATTATTCTATATTAGGCATGGGGAGCTGCCGAATGAGGGGTAGTATGACATCTTCCTCATTCCATCTTTCATTGAACTCAGGACTGTTGTTATTGTCATCTCGGCATACCCTGCAGTATCAGTGGCGGCACAACCGTACAGCCTGAAACATATGCACTAATCCCTTCCATTTGTACATACTTTACGTATATCTGTGCAAATGATTGAAGGACGCATAGTAGACCACTGACACTAATTTATCTATAACAGGCTGATAGTACTCGTAGAGAGAAGTAATATTGAGACAAGGGTGCCATCGTTAAATCTGGTGATTGTTTAGATTTTGATATGATTTCTCAGCAATCAATTTTGGAAATACCGGTAACTAGCACGTACTGAATTCTCTGAAAGTTGTTGTCTGCTATCGTTTTGGAGTGTTTACCTGCTTTAGATTATTTAAAAATCCCATCCTTTGTCCCTGTGTAATCAAAACATACAATGTCCCCTATGTCTATTATATTTAATCTATGAATTTGAACTCCATGCATGTTACCTAATGTACTTTAAAAGTATATATCATTAATATGTCCCTGTGAAAATATAGTTATATATTTCTAATCATGCCTGTGACTGTCCATATTGATTTGCATGTGAAGATCTGAAAAGTCGTGGGATATTATAGTGTTTCACATGATGGAACCGCATAGAACACAATAAACAAACAACTTTCGTGCCATTCTGAATGCAAAAATAAGCATTACCCAGTCCGTATTAAAATAATATTGGTGTTTAGAATTTGCCCTGTTCTCACTGTGTACCTGCATCTCCAGTGCAAGTACAAATGAATGGAATGGGTATCGGCAGGGAGGATTTGTTATGAGCTCTCGGAGCACAAGCTCCCCCATGCCTGCTCTATATCATTTTGTACAAAGAAAATAGCTACTCAAAAACAAGCTCGCAATCTTTCTTGAAAGACAACTGAAAAATCAAACGAAACAAAAGACATTACAGTGTGGAAAGAAGAAGTTGTCAAATTTAAAAAAATTATAACAGTATCCTAAGAAAACACATATGGAATAACTTTTTAAGTAAAATGAATTACAAAAGCATTCACATTATTGAATAATTCAACATGAAGTACCCTACTGAAACATTCATCATAAATATTGTGGCAATTACTAATGTTCCATTTCAACAAACACTTCACCTCAGGCAAGTAACAGGACAGAATTATGATAAAACTAGCAAAACAGATTAAATCAACAGAAAAAAAATATTCTACAAGGATTTCTCAATAGAACAACTTGAGGAACCAATAACACTAAAAAAACCAGGTCCAGATATCATTTTTTCAAGAATTTATTAAAAGTTTAGGACCACAGGTTCTTACTATCTATTTAACAAAGTATAATGATATTTGGAATAGAAACAAAGGGATGCAAGTTTTACAGTATTAAGAAAAACAGGTTTAAAGTTGAAGTTGTAGAAGAAAATCATAGGTAATTGAAAATTGTAACAATTATACTTTATTTACTCCTAACACGTACACTTATATCCCTTATGCTTCAAGAATATAATTATGCACCAAACTCGTTTTTTGCAAATCACTCACACCCTTTTGTTTCTAACCACATCAAATGACAAGCTCCCATCAGATTGGACCAAAACTACTGTCACTACTGGGAAAACTAGGAAACTTAACAAATTCATACAGATCAACACTTGTAATAAAAATAGAAAAATCAATGTTTCTTGCTCGCTTAAATTGATAATTAAAAACAGAACATTTTAAATAAGAACAAGTCAATTTTAGGAAGAACCACCACAGCATATCAACCAATTAAACTCATTGAAGACATAAGTCTGTCTTGAGTGACAAAAGAATGTGTTTTAGCAGACATTGTAGATTTCAAAGGGGCTTACAATTACCATATGGAGAAGTAAACTCTAAGTGAATAAACCACATCTAAAACATTTAAGGGAACATGTTAAACTAGTTCAGAAATTTTTTGCAGGAAGAATGTCAGCTGTTGGTTAAAATGCCTCTAGTTCAAAATAAAAACAAGAAAACGTCGGACTTCCACAAGGTGCAGTAATCAGCACAATTTTCTTCATTACATGTATCAATGATCTGCCAGAAAAAAATTCAAGGCAATAAAAATCATTTGACCGAGGGTATGTTTGCTGATGACGTAGTCATTTGTTTTCACAAGCAAAAAACAGGAAGACATAATGGAGGGGGGAAATGAAGATAGTACTTAATACTCTCCAGAAGTGGGTTGTGGAAAACAAAAAAACAAAAATTTACACTTCTAAAAGAGTCTACCAAATTATCTCACTGAAACACAAACAATGATTTCAGTTTGAAATATAATAATGAGGCTACTGGAAAAAGTAAATGCAAAAAATATTTGGGTGTACATATGGACATAAACTGGAACAAACATGTACAAAATGTGTGTGCATACCGGTAATATGAAAAAGGAACCCACTTGACAGGCTTTTAGTGTCCTGTAATTATCGTAAAAACTAGAGGGGGTTTTGTAAAGTGTTGATTTTTTTATTTTATATATTTGTTATCTTCACACTCTAAACTATCAAATGTAGAAATACTGAAGTCCTGAATGAAATGGATCCTCTGATATCTTACTTTAAACAAAGAGAGAAAAAGGTACCTCATGATGGTGAATTATGTTTCACTGTGTCTTTCTACAATTGAGGGGCTCAGTGGAATAAGGGCCCATCCCAATCAATGATTGATTTTTAGTTATTTATAGATTATGTATCCTATGGCCATCTTCTGTTAATCTTTAGGAGCTCATAATTCTAACTTTGCTCAAAAGAGGGTAAATGTGACTTTATGTCTAAGAAAAATTTCTAACTTCTTCACGCGCGCGGGAAATAAAGACCCATCCCAACTGCTGACACGTGACCATATATTGTCCGCTACTCTGTAGTCCGCTGCAAAACTGACTAGCATTGCCGGCAAATATCACTAAATGCAGAATGGCTGATGTGGCAGGTTCTTGTGCAAATGGAAACAGTGTAATAAAATATAAGAAAAGAAAAATAAATGTGCAAGAGTGGAATAAAAATGAAGCACGAACATTTTACGCAACATGTGGAAAGGACATATATATCAGCCTGAATCAGTTGCTTTCAAGAGGTGCAGACGAAATTGCTAGTTGTTTATTAAAAGCTGTGCCACTGATTGAAAAAGGTGCTAATAAAAAGAAACTTATAGTGTATATAGTGATTCATGTGTTGTTCAAAACAAGAATTATACAATAATGGCTGCACATGATTGATTATGGTTGGTTTGAAGGAATTGAACATAAATTTCTCGGTACCAGGTCACACTTTCCTTCCCTGTGTCTGTGGTGCTGACAACAAGTGGTTTTTATACACCTGAACAGTGGGCTCACCTCATAAGAAAGAGTTGAACAAAGAAACCATTCATAGTAATTGAGATAAATGCAGAAGATTTTAAAGATTTGGATAACTTAAATGTTCAGAAAGAGAAATATGACGCTGGACAAGCATAAGATAAACATCAGAAAAGCATCTCAGTTTCGCTTTGTGGAAAACAGACATGTAATGTACGTAAAATCCAGGGAAAAGGAAAGTGTCCTGTATTACGAGATGTAATATTGACAACAAAAATCCTAATGGTAGGATGATAAAGAAGACATCATGACTCTCATGACAATTTGTACCACTTGTACACCAGACTATTTTACAGTAAGCCTTAAATCAGATTGATGATGATGATGATGATGATGATACAAATGCTGCAAAACGTAGAATATGTAGATTAATACAATATTCAGGTTAAAAAGTGTTACTTAATTTGTTTATTTATGTTGTATTTTTTATATTCTCAATTTTTTTTTTGATTAGACATATGAAACAATATAGTGGTCTAGACATTTGCAGGCAGAAAACTATATTTATGTACAAGACACGTACCAAACATTATCAATGTGTGCTCTATATATTTTAATCAATGTAATATTTAATAAAATTCAATTTTTCTCCAAACTTGGTGCAGTTGGGATGGGCCGTTATTCCACTGACCCCCTCAATTGATAAGTGTCTACTAGAATGGGTTGTTTCTTATATTCAGTGACGAAACTTAAAAGTTCAATAGCATTGAAATATCCCAGTAGATACTAGTTATTTACTTACTACTCACTGGCACTATCGAACCCATAGGTTCATGGCCTCGCGGACATAAGCTCTCCATACATCCCTATCCTGAGCTAATGCTTTCCTATCATTCACTGTATAATCTACTTCCCTCAAAACATAGTATGTTATTTTCCCACCTCATTCTTGGTCTACCAACTGGGCGTTTTCCCTCTGGCTTTGCTACAAGAAACTTCAATGCAAGTCTTTCATTCCCCATACGCGCAACATGTCCTGCCCATCGCAGTCTACGAGACTTAACTGTTCTTATTATATCTGGCTTCCTATAAAGACCATGTAGTTCATTGTTATGTAGTCTACTCCATTCACCTGTCTGTTCATCTCTCTTTTGTCCAAAAATTTTCCTAAGAACTTTATTCTCAAATACTCATAATCTCATTTCCTCCCTTAAAGTAAGAGTCCATGTTTCGCATCCATATATTATAACTGGTAGAATAATAGTTTTATATATTTTCAGCTTAACGTTTTTTGAAAGGAGTTGGGACATCAAAAGTCTCTGTAATGCATAATAGCACACATTTCCAAGTTGCTGCAGAGTTTGTGGAGCTTCATGTCGGTTCCTGACCTTCCTGTCTAGAAGATCCCATAAGTGTTCAATAGGGTTGAGGTCTGGGCTGACCACTGGCCACTCCATTACCTCAATTTCATTCCTCCTCAGGAAATCCCTGGTGACAGCCGCAGAATGTGCCCTGGCATTATCCTGCATAAACAGAAATCCAGGGCCTACTCCAATGGCAGCAGGTACTACATGCTCTTCCAGAACGTGCTCGATATACCGGACAGCATTCAGTCGCTGGGGAACAAGTACAAGGTCCGACCAATTGTTGTACATAACTCCGGCCCACACCAATATGGAACCTCCTCCGAATCTATCAATTTCCTGTACAGCCTCTGCAGAAAATCTTTCTCCTGGCCGTCCCCACACCCTCAATCAACCATCACAACGTGTAAGACGATACCTGGATTCGTCCGAGAAGAGCACAGACTCCCACTGGTTCACCATGGTTTTCAGCATATGTACATCTTGCTGCCTTATGCCCATTTGTTAAGCATGGTTTTTTAATGGGCCTTTTTCGGCGAATATTCTCTTTCATTAATCTGTTCCTTATGGTTTGGTCTGAAACCCGGATTCCGGAAGCCATATGAAGGTCATTCTGCAGGTCTTTTGCAGTTTTTGTATGCTGTCGAAGAGCAGAAAGAACAACGCACCTGTCATCCTGGGGGCTTGTTTTAAATTTACGGCCCTGGCCACGTCTTCTACAATACTGACCTGTCTCTCTGTGCCTGTTGCGTAACCTGGACACCACGGAAGGAGAGACCCCAAGCTCTCTAGCCACTTGTCGCAGATATTGACCTTGTCGTAAAAGATGTAGAGCATGATACACTTCAAACTCATTTAAATACCTCATTTTGTCAGAGACTTCAATAAACAAGGCAATAATCAACATTCGTCACTATAGCAACATCAGGAAGCTTACCAATTAGAAGTGGCCAGTGCCTTCCAAAATAAAAAAAAATCTCTATATTTGTTATTTGACGTAATTTCTCTGTATTTAGGCCATGGATCTTTAAAATTTGTATCCAATGATAAAATTAATAATTCAATTTACATATTGTCCAACTTTCAGCATCACAGCATTAAAAAACAATTACTTATTCAATTTATTACAAGTGTTCCTCTAATTGTTTTGAGCAGTGTATTTAGTTTTATTGATATTTACTTCCAGTCCTAATTCCTTAGTGTTACTCAATAGTATGTGCGTGTTGTCCTTTAGTATCTCCTCGCTATCGACCAATAGTACTACATCATCAGCATAAACTAACAGCTTATTAATACCATTGAGTTGTAAGCCTTCCTCATCCTCTAAAAGATTTGATGGCACGCTTTAATACAAAATTAAATAGTAGAGGAGATAGTGCATCTCCTTGCTTCAACCCATTCTGGATTTCAAAAGTGTCCGAAAACTGTTTGCCTACACGCACCCTACTCTTTGTGCCATTTAAACACATTCGTATACTATTGTACATAGCAAAATTTTAAAGGGCTACACCCTGAAATTGAATTTTCAAAATAGTCAATATCCTCATTACTTTTGGAACTTTAAAATGTATTGTAACCAGCCATTTTCACTTTTATTATCAAAAATATATATCAAAGACTAGCTAATACCCAGTGTGTGCTGCTACGTCTAAATAAATTAAATGTGTTTTTATGTTTAATTGAATAAGTAAAAAAAAAATTATAAATATATATCATCATTATTTTTAGATACCCCCATGATGATTACCTGGCATTAACTTGGGAATCTACTCATCCCAACCTTCTTCGCATCTAAGAGCTGAGAGACAAAAATGGTTATTGTGAGTTATCCGTAAAAGATAGACATATGCTGTTGCAGACTTTCTTTTTATAGAATTTTTCAATATATTCAATTCTGTGTACATTAGTTATTATGCATGTTATTATGCATTAGAGAGACTCTTGAGTCCCAACTCCTTTCAAAAAAACGTTAAACTGAAAATATAAAAAACTATTATTCTACCAGTTATATTATATGGATGCGAATCACGGACTCTTACTTTAAGGGAGGAAAGGAGATTACGAGTATTTGAGAATAAAGTTCTTAGGAAAATTTTTTAACCAAAGAGAGATGAACAGATAGGTGAATGGAGAAAACTGAAAACAGTGAGTAACATGGGCTTTATAGGAAGCCAGATATAATGAGAACAGTTAAGTCTCATACACTGTGACGGCAGGACATGTGGCACAAATGGGGAATGAAAGACGTGCATGGAAGGTTCTTGTAGGAAAACCAGAGGGAAAACGCCCAGTTTGGTAGACCAAGAATGAGGTGAGAGAATAACATTAACTATGATTTGAGGGAAGTAGCTTATACAGGGGATGATTGGAAAACATTGGCTCAGGATAGGGATATATGGAGAGCGTATGTCTGCATGGCCATGAACCTACGGGTTCGATAGTGACAGTGAGATAGTTAGTACATTAGTTTAGTGTATTTGTTATGGTTTTTGGACCAAAGAGAGATGAACAAACAGGTGAATGGAGAAGACTGCATAACAGTGAATTACATGGTCTTTATAGGAAGCCAGATATAATAAGAAAAGTTAAGTCTCGTAGACTGCGATGGTCAGGACATGTGGCACGAATTGGGAATGAAAGACATGCATGGAAGAATCTTGTAGGAAAACCAGAGGGTAAACACCCAGTTGGTAGACCAAGAATGATATGAGAGAATAACATTAACTATGATTTGAGGGAAATAGGTTATACAGGGAATGATTGGAAAACATTGGCTCAGGATAGGGATATATGGAGAGCTTATATCTGCGTGGCCATGAACCTACGGTTTGATAGTGCCAGTGAGTTAGTTAGTACATTAGTTTGGTGTATTTGTTACGGTTTTTGGACCAAAGAGAGATGAACAGACAGGTGAATGGAGAATACTGCATAACAGTGAATTACATGGTCTTTATAGGAAACCAGATAAAATGAGAACAGTTAAGTCTCATAGACTGCGATGGACAGGACATGTGGCACAAATGGGGAATGAAAGACGTGCGTGGAAGATTCTTGTAGGAAAACCAGAGGGGAAAACGCCCAGTTGGTAGACCAAGAACGAGGTGGGAGAATAACATTAACTATGATTTGAGGGAAGTACATTATACAGGGATGATTGGAAAACATTGGCTCAGGATAGGGATATATGGAGAGCTTATGTCCGCGCGGCCATGAACCTATGGGTTCGATAGTGCCAGTGAGTTAGTTAGTACATTAGTTTGGTGTATTTGTTATGGTTTTTGGACCAAAGAGGGATGAACAGACAGGTGAATGGAGAAGACTGCATAACAGTGAATTACATGGTCTTTATAGGAAGCCAGATAAAATGAGAACAGTTAAGTATCGTAGACTGCGATGGGCAGGACATGTGGCACAAATGGGGAATGAAAGATGTGCATGGAAGATTCTTGTAGGAAAACCAGAGGGGAAAACGCCCAGTTGGTAGACCAAGAATGAGGTGAGAAAATAACATTAACTATGATTTGAGGGAAATAGCTTATACAGGGGATGATTGGAAAACATTGGCTCAGGATAGGGATACATGGAGAGCTTATGTCCGCGCGGCCATGAACCTATGGGTTCGATAGTACCAGTGAGTTAGTTAGTTAGGCAGCATAAGCCAATTAAGCATCCAAAAAGTAACTTTTTTAGTGCAATGATGTATTTTTTTTACTTTTAGCTCTGGCCCTATAGTATGTATGGTAATATGTTATATACATCAATTGTCCCAGAAAAATTCTCTAAATGATGGTAAAAACCCCATTCAAATCAGTCAAGTAGTTTTTGAGTCCATAAAAGACAGAGAGACAAACAGATTTACACTCATTTGTATATATAAAGATTATAAAAATATCTTTAACTCATCACCTGGCAAGTGGCCCCTTCTCATGGGTATGTACACATATAGTGAACCCGGCAGGTATAAGATTGAGTCTGATGAAACAATTGGTAGAAGCAACTTGGTGAAATAGTCAAAAAACAATGAATACCACACAGAAAAAATGTGTAAAATGAGTATTGAAATATGGCAGCGAAATCGTGGCATTGCAAAGTCTTCTATAAAGGCAGTTCTATAAAGAATGGTCTCAAAATTTTGATGGTCCTTCTCAAAGCAGTCTCCGACCCATCAGCACATTGTCCTTTATATCCCTCCTCATCACACTGTATATTATTCATTATCTTTTACGGTTTCACTTGCCAAAACATGGAATTCCCTTCTGCCCTATGTCAGAGACTGTCTTACTATAACATCCTTCAAAAACAAACTAAAGAATTATTTAATAACAAACTAACTTATACATCTCACTGATAGTATTCTTTTAACCATTAATAAATTAAATTATTTATGAAAGTAATATTAAGACTAACAAATATTTTTTTTGCTTTGTTTTAAATATTGTATAATCGTAAAATTAGTTTTCTATATCTCATTATTTTTCTTTGTTTTTTATATACATTAGACAGGGACAATTTAATAGGTTTTGCTTGTATACATTTTATTATTAATTTTAGTCTTAATTTTAACTAACATTAACTGGTTGCAATTAGATCATAATATAATAGATATCTTTTTGATCAAATTTTTATTTAGTATTTAATATCATCATCATCATAGTACATTCACGAATTTAGGCCATTTGTTGACCTGTTTTGGTCTCAAGAGAAACACCATCCAAAAGTCTTTTGAGTGGACGTCCTGGTCTTCTTCTTCCTGCAGGTTGATATCTTAACATTTGTTTGGGTATTCTGTGATCTTCAATTCGATGAACATGTTGCATACATCTTGACTTATAATCAGAAATTTTGTTTTCTAAAGGTTCCATGTGTAATTCTTCTAAGATGTCTTCATTTTTTTTGTGATCTAGTAGCGTGTATCCTGCAGTCTTCCGAAGGTATCTCATTTCAGCAGATCTAAGTCTCTGTACATCCTTCTGTTTCAACGTCCATACTTCGCTACCATACAAAAGAGTTGGAAGAGCCAGTGTTTCATACACTTTTAATCTTGAATGCTTTTGGACTAACTGTGGCTTGAAGATAGAATTTATTAACCCTAAAATTCTTAAAAATTTAGATATTTTTGCATTTACATCCTTTTCTTCTTCATATGAGATATTGCATCCTAGATATGTAAAATTATTCACCTGCTCCAAAATTGTATTGTCCAGTACAATTTTACTTCTGACAGGATCTACACCTTGAAATGCCATAATTTTTGTTTTTTCTGTAGATATCTTCAAACCATATTCTTCTGTAATTTTGTTAAGTTCATACAAACCTTTCTGTAGATTATCTTCTGAATTTGCTATTATTATTTGGTCATCTGCAAACAATAGGGTGTTTAATTTTCTATTTTTTGATATTCTTATTTCAAATTTATATGTCTTGTTCCAGCAAACATATTACTTCATTAATATAAATTGCAAACAGTGTTGGCGATAGGGGGCAGCCTTATCTCACACCACGATTTATAATTCCTTCTATAGAAAATCTGTTATTCAATTTAATCTTTATGGCGTTGTCTTTGTAAATATTTTGTATGTTCTGCAGAAGTAAATATGGTATATTTCTGTCTTCCAATATATTTAAGAGTTTTGATCTCTTGACTGTGTCGAATGCTTTTTCAAAATCTATGAAAGCAAAATGTGTTTCTAAGTTGAATTCTAATAGTATTTAATATTAGAGTTAATTCAAATTGTTATATTCTGATGTAATATATGTTTGTCCTGGTGAGTGGAAGAGAAGGCCACATGACCTTAACTCCACCAGGCTAAATAAATCTAATCTAATCTAAATCTAATCCTTTGGATGCAATGCATTTGCCCCAGGTTTTTTGTCAGTCTGTAGTCCATGTTGAAAACCGTTTTTTTACATATCTCTCAAAATCACCTCCATAGCCTTCTTACTGCTTCTGAAGTTGAAAAACGCCTCCCGCAATGGTATTTCTTCAAATTAAGGAATAGAAAAAGTCACATGGGGCTAAATCCAGACTCTGGAGAGGCGAGGGATGCACTTTATGATTTTTGCAAGATATTAAGCAACAATACTAATAAAATGCATTATTAAAACCGTTGAGGTGGAGAGCCATAAAATAAAGTAAGTTAAAATATACCTTCTTACGTAAGACCCGTCGTCCTCAACTTATAAATATGTATTCTTTACACCTGTAAGACTTTCAGAACATCCGTTACATCTTCAGCAAGTCCTTGTTCGCTACAATATCCAGTATGATGGCAGATGCTGCTGGTCGTAATGTGGTGTTGTCACGACAACACATTACGACCAGCAGGGAAAATAATGACTTTAAAAGAAAATGTTATGAATACATTTTTGTTAGTTGTGTACTGGTAATGTAGAATCCAAGAGGAAATTTTAATCCATCAATTATTATGTTATGTACAGTAATTTTTATATGTTTTCTGTGACTGATTGACCATAGGTTACAATTAATGATTATAGGACACATTTAAGGTAACAGAACATTAGAAAGCAATTAATATTATTACATTTATGACTAAGGAGGACCAAAGTATGGTTTATCAAAAGAGTTTGTGAAATAAAACAAATTATTACAACAAAATCATTAAACAACAAATTGGTAAAATTTTTACGTGTTTTTACAGGTTTGGAATATGACAAGTTTTACCACTAATATTAGATTAAAATAATACACATTTGAAACATTATCTTGTAGAATCAGAAAATTTGATCTTTATAGATATATATTACATCAACAAAATTATTCCTGCGTCAATTAAAAAATGTTCATCTCAGTATGATATTTTCATGGAATCGCTGTATAATGTTATATGGAACGGAAGTTTGGACAGTGACACAACAACATGTTAACAGAATAACTGCAGTTGAAATGGACATTTGGAGAAGAGCTGCCAGAAAATCTTGAATGGAAAGAATTAGAAATACAGAAATTAGAAAAAGGATGAATGCAGAAAGAAGTAAAATGGATGAGATTGAACACAGAAGGCTAATATGGTATGGACACGTAAGAAGAATGCAGGATGGAAGACTACCAAAGGTCATCCATACATGGAAAATTGAAAGAAGGAGCAGAAAAAGAAGACCAAGAACTACTAGTCTAAGATCCGGCTGCAAGTTTACTACGTTCAAGTGTATGAACATCATGTATTTTTTTGTAAAGTTGTGAATGACTAAATACACTTTTACCGAGTTGCCTATTAAAATTTGGCCGCCAGTATGTTTAATTAAAATATTATTTATTTATTTATTCTAAATAATTTGATTCACTTGTTATTAAAATAAATTATAATCCATTTTCAGAAATCGATGTAGAGCTTGATAAGTTTTGGTTGCCATTGCACACTTGGCCGTAACCTTCTCGCAGCCAGGTGTAAACAGCCATTACTTTGTTACATTTATATGTTCATGGCGTACATACTCGACTGTTATATATTATTAAAGCTAATTTTTTTTGTGCATGATAGAATGCCTCTGCCTCTGGTAAATATGGCTGCAAGTAAGGGTTGCTAGCTGTTAAAGATAGAAAGAGTTAGTGAAAAAGAGCGCTTTACATCACTCGCCAGACAAAGACGGTGATAGTCAGCTGCGTGAGTTTTTAGCGCTATTGCACATGCGCCGGTAGTAGTGTTCTCAACCCATGGCACTAGTAGGAATGATTAATGCTACTCCAAAAGACAATTATAGGCTGATAAATTAATAAAACTACATATTCATTTATAAATTAGCAAACTTAATTTATTGTTTATTTTTTATTTCACTCACCTCATACTTCATAACTCCTCGCAAACCCAGGGTTTCGTCACATCATTTGTGACAAAACCCTGGATTTGCAAGGAGTTATGAAGTATGAGGTGAGTGAAATAAAAAATAAACAATATTAAAAAACCTCATAGTGTTATTTCCTATCTACATAACTTAATAAACTTAATTTAATTTATTAACATTTTTATAATAGGTTACAAAGTAATTATGTATATTAAGAATACTGCAGCCTCTTTGAGATGTACAAATTGGTTACAAAATTATAATACATTTTGGTGTCATTCATTCAGCATCCGATTCATCACTACTGTTACTTTCATCGTAGCTATCACTAACATCGCTACAAACATCAGAATCATCTCCATTACCAGGATTTTTGTTCATGGATTTGTTTATCAATAGCACACTCTCAACTTGCGCTGGGATTGAGCTTGCTAGGAACCATGTTGGTTTTAGAAAACCATCTAGAATTCAGCCATTATTTTCTGGGCAATGTGGCATTTTTAGCCACATTGAATTAACAAAGATTGTCCACAACAATTTTTCTTTCAAAGATTTCCGGCACGGTAGAATATGATTTGAGTCGAAGCCTTTAATTCTCTTCATAAATTTTTCACTGTTATTTTTCGAAGCATAGATTTTTATCAAACATAGTGTATCTTGCAGCATTCACAATTAGACAATTTGCGATTCCATACATGAGGCACGTAAACTGTTGAACTGCCTGTTCTGTCATCAAAATGTCTTTTGGGTCAGTCAATGACACGAAAATTTCTTGAATTCTCGGGTGCTTAACAAATATATTGAAGGACCGAATTTTGTTAAAAAATGCAGCCATATAGTCGCAACCAGTAAATGCGTGAAATGCTGGCAGTGAAAGACATAAAGTTGGCCCTAATGTTTTTGACAATTCCATGTAATTTGTACAAACTTCATCTTTGTTATTCCTTTTTTTTTTTTGACGCACTGTTTGCCAACCAAATTTCTAAATGAGGAAATTTATGTATATTACCAAGTAAAATTATCAGGATGTCAGTGTCAGTTGCTTTTAACCAAAATTTTAGGCTCTTCATGAACTTTACTTATATGAAATAAAATTCTTGTGTCTGCTTACTCATGCTGACATGTCAATTCAGTTTCTTCATTTCTCAAAACAGTGTTTCCAACAGCACAATATGAAAAACATTGTTCCCAACAGTAAGAACAATTTTTTTGTTTCCCAATACTGAAACAAGAGAGTCGTCGTCCCAGTGATTAGCTAAGTATTTAACCAGGGCTTCTTTGAAACGAAAATTCTTCAAACTTTTTAGAAAATCATTTGGTCTCGTTTGCAATGGACCATCAATTGCATACGGAATGTCAATTCCCTCTCGACTTTGTCTTTCACAATCTTTAATGGAGGGTGTTAAATATCTATCAAAGATGATGTGTACTTCACGAGCTTTTTTTGAACAAAGCTTTATCAATATTGATCCAGCTAGCTTTCCAAATGTTTGTGGCAAAGTCGAGCCAATTTGAAACATGTAATAGGAACCACCAATTATTTCTATATCAATTTGTCCGGGATTAGCTGGTGTAATTTTTGATGTTAGTTGTTTACTCAAAGTAGACTTGTCCGTCTTCAGCCTGAACAGTGGAATAGTACAGGAGGATATGATAAGCAGTACTCAATATCAACTTTCTTATTTATTGCAATTGCTAACAGTCGTCCAAAAATATCTCATTCCATTTTCATTAATGTTTTGTTGTCTCCGGTGTTACTTTTAATACTTTTTTTAACATAGTCAGATGCAAAGTTATATATCTTATTACGTTTAATTGGTTTTACAAATCTTGTATTGTCCTCAAAGCATTCTTTAAAGAAATTTAACTTTTGTTCTTGGCCTAATGATGTGATATTAAGTAAACAATGTTGAACATTTAAGGATGCCGCTTTACCAGTTGGATATATTGAACCAAAATATATTTATCCAGGTTTGTAGAGAAAAGGATTCATTGTTTTTTTTATAGTCTCAATGATACTGCTCAATGTTTTGTTGCCTTTTCCAATTTGATTCTTTTGTAATGAATGAAAAGTATCATCTGCATGTGATAACCCGATTTCTGCTTTTACTACTGACAAAATTTTAGTCCTCATGCTATGACTGAGAGCCCATCTCTGTCGTGCAGATATTGAGTTTGTAAAATGGCTAACACCAGTCAAGGTATTACCAGCATCAGCATTGATCATCTGTTAACTTTTACAGGAATTAATCACTATGAGTTTATATATTAAATTTGGGGATTTTTAACATTATGAGGTTCAATTCATAAGAATTAAATGAATTGTGATTTCTTCTTACCTCACACTTCTATGTTTTTTAAAAACAGCACTGCAGTATCAGCGACCCATTGTCACCATCGTCAGCTGTTTTCACGATTGTCAATTTTTTCTTTTGCCGGTAATTATCCAAACTGCCATCTGGTGTTCTTTTGAATGAATCATTTTCTAAACTGCCATCTGTTGTATTTTTTATGAACTTTGTAATCAAGCTCGGTTCAAAAAAACCATACTAGAACCATGAACTTCGAGATTCCAGACAAACCGAGCTTTATTACAAAGTTCTTCAAAAATACAACAGATGGCAGATTTAGAAAATGATTCATTCAAAAAAACACCAGATGGCAGTTTAGAAAATAATTCCTTCAAAAGGACACCAGATGGCAGTTTGGATAATTACCAGCAAAAGAAAAAATTGACTGTCATGAAAACAGCTGACGATGGTGACAATGGTTCGCCGATACTGCAATGCTGTTTTAAAAAACATAGAAGTATGAGGTAAGAAGAAATCACGATTCATTTAATTCTTAATCACTATGAGGTTTAATTTATGGTAAAATTAAATATTTCTTACCTCTCCTCATATAAATTTTCCAAGTAGAATCGCAATTTCGAGACCATAACGGTCTCATCTTCAGTACTGAATGTTCAGCTTAACTTTGACAAATGTAATAATATGTAGAGTTAAATAAAACAACAATGTTCATTATGAGCTCCAAAACATGTGGTTAGCTATCAGTGCATGTGCAATAGCACTAAAAACTCACACAGCTGACTATCGCCATCTTTGTCTGATGAGTGATGTAAAGCGCTCTCTTTCACTAACTCTTTCTATCTTTAACAGCTAGCAACCCTTATTTGTGGCCATTTTTACAGAGGCAGAGGCATTCTATCATGCACAAAAAAAAAATAGCTTT
Source organism: Diploptera punctata (assembly GCA_030220185.1). Lineage (NCBI taxonomy): Eukaryota > Metazoa > Arthropoda > Insecta > Blattodea > Blaberidae > Diploptera > Diploptera punctata. The sequence goes on from JASPKZ010008417.1 coordinate 63,146, forward strand.
AATAGTATATAACAGTCGAGTATGTATGCCATGAACGTATAAATGTAACAAAGTAATAGCTTATATTTGAAGAGAAAAATTTTCGCCTAGACTGAGACTCGAACCCAGGACATAAAATGTCTTCTTAACTAAGAAGCCGCCATTTGCAAAGATAGAAGTTACGGTTTCAAGCATTTGGCATGAGGGAATTACAATGTATATAAGAGAAAAATTTGCGTCTAGATTGCAACTCGCCTCGGTAGCTCAGTTGGTAGAGCACTTGGCCTGGAAAGCCAAGGGTCCCGGGTTCGAGTCTCGGTCTAGGCGAAAATTTTTCTCTTCAAATATAATTTATCCTTCAATGAGAAGTGTTAAATTAATATTAAAATCGTCAATAGAAGCCCTACTGGCTTTATAAAGTAGTGTTAAATTCCCAATAAAATGTCTTCTTAACTAAGAAGCCGCCATTTGCAAAGATAGAAGCTACGGTTTCAAGCATTTGGCACGAGGGAATTACAATTATATAAGAGAAAAATTTGCGTCTAGATCGCAACTCGCCTCAGTAGCTCAGTTGGTAGAGCACTTGGCCTGGAAAGCCAAGGGTCCCGGGTTCGAGTCTCGGTCTAGGCGAAAATTTTTCTCTTCAAATATAATTTATCCTTCAATGAGAAGTATTAAATTAATATTAAAATCGTCAAAGTAATAGCTGTTTACACCTGGCTGCGAGAAGGTTACGGACAAGTGTGCAATGGCAACCAAAACTTTTCATGCCCTATACATTAATTTCTGCAAAATGGATTAAAATTAATTTTAATAACAAGTGAATCAAATTATTTTGAATAAATAAATAAATTATATTTTAATTAAACATACTGGCGGCCAAATTTTAATAGGCAACTCGGCAAAAGTGTATTCAGTCTTTCACAATTTTATGAAAAAAATACACTTTGTTCATACACTCGATGAACGTAGTAAACTTGCAGCCGGATTTCATACTATACCTGGAAGAATAACATTCAACAATCAATGAGGAAATTTGGTATAATGGATCAAGACACAGAGGACAGAGAACGATGGAGAACTATAATTAAGGGAAATTTGTGAATGTGTATTACAAACTGATAATCTACAAGTCCGTAGTCATTTATATTTTCTTAACTCGCGTTAATTATTAACCCTTAAATTGACAAAACACAAATTTCTTCTGTAAGTTATTTGAATGTGGCAGACTGCAGTGAAAACGGAATCTTGTGTAACTGTTATTATTAGGTATATTGCATAATTAGACATACATTTAAGTGGTATGTTTTTGTTTGTTTACTTCAGATTTGTTTAAAATATTAAATTAATTAAACCAATTTATGTATCCAAAAGGATACATTACGAATATAAGGGTTAAGATTAGTTGGAGAAAAACCTTATTGATGAGGAAAATTCTCAATGATTTAAAAAATCATTCTTTATTGAACAGCCTTCATATTATAAAAAAACTGGAAAACACACAAAGCAATGCTGTAAGCAGAGAAGCTCTGATCCCATAGAAATAAACAGCAGCAACATTCCTCAAACTCACACGTCCACAATAAACAAGTTAGGATTAAACAATTAAAAAAAAAAGATAACTCTAAAAACTCGTTCTCTACCAACACCAAGAGCATCATGCATTGACACAGTCTCCATATACTCACACCTGTAGAATCATTTTTGTCCAGCAATTAATCCAATAGAATGCCCATCCTATAAAATAAATCTGCACTTAATATAAGACATCGAAAGGGAGAACACAAAATATATATTTGAACAATATGAATCACCCCGGGTGGGTCATTTAAACAAACAGAAGGAACAATAAGTAAAAAAAAAACTCCAAGTGCGACAGGCCTAGAAGGCCCTTGGCTGACCATCCGGTTGCTAGCCTCACATCCACATATGTTAATCACAGAGGTAGACGTTCATCTAGCCAGAGTAGGGGTGACATGTGGCCAGCATGTCGATTCCCCCAGCCGTTCTAGCTGGTATTCACAACCTGGAGCTATATTTTACCTGGGACTTAAGGCCTCTCAAGACCTTGTCGAACAGTCAACCAAGGTACCTAAAATTTACAAATAATTAGTCTCATTACTAAGTTACAATAGTTAACTCATTGGCTTACACAGACGGCTGATCAAGTGAAGCCCATTCTTACACAGATGGCTGTGAGCCAGTTGAACAGCTGTAGCTTCTTCTTTGTGTTTCTTTAGTTTTGTCAATAGATGGCACAACATGTTTTATACCGTTGGAAAGCTGAGAGAATGATCTATTCAATGGTGTACAACGTACTTGATTTCTCTTGATAGATCGCAAGTTATAAGCCATTGTTTTTCGGTTATGCTAATTTTCTTAGAATTAAATGGTAAATATGGGTGCAACTATGGAGGAAATATTAATAATTCAATGGGCTAAGTAAAATATTACAATAGTAGGCCTAAAATACAGGGTGTCCACATAGTCCTGCTACCAAAACAATGTAACTTAGCTCGTAAACTATTTGAGATAGAGGCATGAGGTTTTTTACAATGTATTCTACATCTCTCAAAGTTTTGTTTACATTAGTTGCAGATTGTAATTTAAACAACAATGATGACACCACAGGAAAAAACACAACGTGTATGGTGATATGCTGAGTCTGGTAAATCACCAGTAACTGTTCCGCAAAATTCCCGCCGGCTATATGGAAGGGATACTCCATCCAAATCATCTATAATTAGATGGGCCGAGGAATTTCTAGCTACTGACAGCATAATGGACTTGCCACGGAGTGGACGACCAGGTGTGAGCCAAAAATTATTGACAATATGTAACTTGCATTTGAACGCAGCCGTCAAAAATTGTTTCGTCATGCTTCACGGGAACTGCATTTACCAAAATCAACCATTGATGAAGTCCTACATAAGCGACTACATCTTCAGGTCTATAAAGTGCAAATTATGCAAGCGTTGCTGCCAACTGACTTCCCTCAGTGTGCTGAATTTGCTGATTCCATGCTGAACACAATTGACGAAGACACTGAGTACCTGCAGAGAGTGATGTTCTCTGATCAAGCGACTTTCTTTGTGTCTGCACATGTTAACTGCCATAACGTTCGGATATGAGGATACTGGTATTTATCAGACTCAGCATACCAAAAAATTCTAGGAGTATTTATTGACAACAACTTAAATTGGAATATACAAATAAACCATACATGCAAAACAGTCTTCTCAATAATATATTCATTAAATAGCGTAAGAAATTGTCTGCCATTCGCTCTTAGGAAAATGTTAGTAGAAGCACTTGCAATGCCCCATTTTGATTATTGTGACACTCTTTTTACAGACTTAAATATTATTTTCACCCAAAGACTTCAACGTGTTCATAATTCTTGCACACGTTTTATTTGTGGTATTCGCAAATTTGACCATGTTACACCGTCCCTGGAACAATTATCGTGACTTCGTCTAAGAGATCGTAGAACTGTCCATTCCCTACCCCTTCTCTATATAATACTTCACACATCATTGCCTAATTATTTATCATGCCGCTTCATCAGACTATCCAACACACATAATCTTGACACTCGATCCCATCAGCACATTGTCCTTTATATCCCTCGTCATCACACTGTATATTATTCATTATCTTTTACGGTCTCACTTGCCAAAACATGGAATTGGTTGCATTATAGATCATAATATAATAGATATTATCTTTTTGATCAAATTTTTATTTAGTATTTAATATTAGAGTTAATTGAGATTGTTATATTCGGATGTAATATATGTTTGTGCTGGTGAGTGGAAGAGAAGGCCACATGATCTTAACTCCACCAGGCTAAATAAATAAATCTAAATCTAAATAAAATAAACACATTGGGCCTTTTCCTGTGGTGTTGTCTTTGTCATTTAAATCGCAATCTGCAACAAATGTAAATAAAACTTCGAAAGATGTAGAATATGTTGCAAAAAACCACTTACATCTATCTCAAATAGTTTACGAGCTAAGTGCAGGACTTTGTGTATAATTAGTAGATATACTATATTTAACTTTTATAGAAATTAATCACTATGAGGTTTAATTTATGATGAAATTAAATGTTTCTTACCTCTCCTCATTTAAATCTTCTAAGTAGATCGCATCCTCAGAACTTTCTTGGCGACTGATGTCTGTCATAACATCAGTTGCCAAGAAAGTTCTGAAGATGAGACCGTTGTGGTCTCGAAATCGCGATCTACTTAGAAGATTTAAATGAGGAGAGGTACGAAACATTTAATTTCACCATAGATATACTATATGTTGATCAACTCTAAATTTAACAAATAGAATAGAAAAGCACAGTATAGAAACATTTAGATTGAAATAAAACTAATGACATAGATTAATATCTTTGCTTGACAGAAGGAAATTGATTATCTAAAAAGTAATTGCATAAGGTTGACTTAAAAGAATGTGCGGAATTTACACAAATTCAAAAAAGCAGTGTTAGTTGATAGATTCTAGAGCAGAAATCAAACAATTGCTGCAAATAAGTACCTACCTTCTTTAATTAATTATGGAATCAAGGAAATTAACAATTAAAAGAAGAAGTAGTACCATAATGTCCAGTATATTGGATGAAGGTCATCCAACATTTCGGGCAATATACTACTGTTCTTATTGCTACTAGTACAACTTTTTTGTAAATTAATAGTACATTTTGATTAAAAAAATACATAGAGTTGCCCAGGATCTTTTTGCAAATGGTTTTTTTTTTTTTGCACAATTCAAGTATTTTGGTCTGCAAGGAAACCTTTGGAATTTTCAAGGGCAAATGACAATTTCTTTTAAACCCCTGCCTGTCTGGTGTTCATCGTCATTTCTTTGTTTCAAAGAAATGTTCTGTGTTGCTGCAGGAGAAGCTTTTGTCAACCACTGTATGTATTATTTGAATCATGTATCTGATTGAATAGCTTATACATCTCACTGTTTAAGTTATACAGATTAATGTATATCAATAATTACTGCTAATAATAATTAAATGAATCGTGATTTTTTCTTCTTACCTCATACTGAGGTAAGAAAAAAATCACGATTCATTTAATTATTATTAATTGAACCTCATAATGTTAAAAATTCCCAAATTTAATATATAAAAATAATTACTGTACTAATTTATAATAAATGTTTGCAAATATGAAATCAGTTAATTAAATTTAGAATGTGTTAGTTGTTCTGAAATTATACAGTTTTATTATAACTTGGTAATTGGGGGCTATTTTGCACACAACAACAGAGGCTATTCCATACAGCTCTTAAAATATAGTATAATAAAATGTAAGTATAACAATTAGGAGGGATTTCTTAAAATGGTGTGCACAATAAATCAAAGTGGGCCTACATGAAGTGGAATGAAGAACATATGGAAAACATAATAATTTCCATATTGGAAACTAATTTAGGACTTAGGGTCGAATCTATGAACGCATTAGACCGTAAAAGGCATTCTCTGCTGAGAAAGTTGTATCCTAATACGATTTTACTTACTCAGAAATCTGTTCATGCAATAATAATTGTTGAAATTCATAAGCTACCTGACGAGGTGACTTAAGAGAGAAACGAATCGTGAGAATCCCGAAGGGAACCGATGGTAACCGATGTAGTTTGAAACCTTGCCGCGTACCTTGCTGCTTTATCCAAGATGTCGGACCTTGAAGACTTCGATCATGTTTTCGGTATACGGGTATAAGCGGAGAAGAGGAATTTAATAGAGTCTACCAAAGAATTCAACTGGAAGAACAGAAGAATCGGTGTAATATTGCGCGATGCAGACGTCGTTCTATACGATATTATTTGCAGGACGCAAGCTTGAAAATGTGTTCCTCTAGCAGACGAAAATAACGGAGTGGTTTTATCACTGAGAATTCTGGGTAATTTCTTGCCAATATTATGAAAACGACGACTTTCATGCATGACCACTTGCTCACGGTGAGTCAGCTCACCAGTGATTGGAAATAATTTGAGTAGAGACTAATGTATTTGCATGCGACCCTTAGAGGGGCTGCAGGACAGTTCAAAATTCCTCCCTCAACTTTAAAAGGTAGATATTCAATTGCCAGGGGAAAAAAAATGGAGGAAAATTAGTCTTCAATCATACCAGCCATCCAACAATATTTTCTAAGGAGGAAGAGAAAGCTCTAGTTGATAAGACTGAAAGATATGGTAAGTAGGGAATTTGTTGTGCACATCAGAGCGTGTGAGAAGACTGGCGTTTTTGTTTGCCAATAAGTTGGACTCAAACATCCATGGAGTGACCTTGCTGGAGTTGACTGATTCACTGGCTTCATGAAGAGACACTCAAAATGACATCTATACGAAAACAAGTATAACTAAATTAGTATGGTTCAAATTCTTCCCTGTAGGGGGAGAGCGCCTAAATCTCTGTAAAGGGAAAACATGGGCTTACAATACATGAAGAGACATAAAGACCTGTCACTGAGAAAACCTGAAGGACTCTCCAGAGAAAGAGCCGAGGGCTGCAATAAGGCTGCATGTGATGAATTCTTCTCTCTTTATCGGAAAATTGCAGAGGATATCTGTATTCAAAATAAACCTGAATCTGTGTGGAACATGGATAAAAGTGGATTTCCTCTCAACAACTCTCCTGGAAAAGAACAAGAGAAGTTGTAAAATTAATTAATGTTGAGAGAGGACAAAATGACACCACTGTCTTGTGCTGTAGTGCCACTGGATTTTTCATATCCACAATTGATAATATTTAAAGGTGTCAGGGATAGACAAACATACGGTGAGAATTTGCCAGCAGGATCTATTGTTAAATTGTCAGAATCGGGGTACATTAATGAAGATCTGTTCCACCAATGGTTGATACATTTCCAGAAATTCAGAACTCCTGAAAATATCTTCTGATTCTAGACAGTCACAATTCCCACTACTCTCTTGCTGCAAAAAAATATTGTCGAAACCATGGTATCAAAATGCCATTCCTTCCACCCCATTCAACACATGTGTTGCAGCCCCTCGGACATTTTCAAAACTCTAAAATCCTTTTACCACAAGGAGGCCGCTACCTTTATCCACAACCATGAGACTTCCGTAATAAAAAATGTAATTTTGGCAAATAATCAGTGCAGCATGGAACAAGTTGGCATTGTTGCTAAAGAATTTGAGTGTTTTTTTTTATTTTCTATGTATTTCAGGATGGTAAATATTTTTTTACCAATACCATGTTTACAATGGCACAAAGAAATAAATTTAGTCTGGATAATCTTCTAAGTGCTAATAAAAAAGTTAATAATATCCCAGAGAGCAAGAAATTTGGAATTTATCAAATAAGTTGTAATGATTGCAGTGCCAAGTATATATAGGAAAAATCAAAAGAAGTTTGGAAACTCATACTAAAGAATATTTTAGAAATATTAGAAATTATGAAATTGAAAAATCGGCATTTGCAGCACATAGTTTACTAGAAACATCACAAAATTGGAGGAGAAACAAAACTTTTTAAAAGAATTGGATAAACCCTTGGAATTGACAGTTTGGGAGAATATATACAATCAGAAGAATAAATATAAATCGATGAACTTTGATATTCCTAACGAACAAAATTCATAAACTCGTGCATAGATTGCAGCTCAGAAGATATTGATGGTGAAAGAATTTCATCAGTTGGAGTTGTGACTGAAGATGGACAGGATTATGTTTGAAACCATGGTATCGTGAAAAAAATTAAATTTATGAGGTGAGCTTTTAAAATTTACTCCGACTAATGTTAAAATTTCAATACATTTAACATCAGACTCCAACTTACATGGATGTGGCAGCAAAGAAGAAACTAACTGCAAACAAGCATCCTATTTTGAAGAAAATTAACAAACATTCCTCATCAGATGAAGACGGTCCACTTCCACTTCAGTCAACAGTGAATGTAGAGGAAGATGAAGTGCCATGTTCGTTTTGTGGTGTAGGAAAAGTCTAAGGCTCGAATCTTTGAACGCATTAGACCGTAAAAGGTGTTCTCTGCTGAGAAAGTTGTATCCTAATATGATTTTGCTTACTCAGAAATCTGTTCATGCGATAATAATTGTTGAAATTCATAAGCTACCTGACGAGGTAACTTAAGAGAGAAACAAATCGTGAGAATCCCGAAGGGAACCGATGTAGTTTGAAACCTTGCCGCGTATCTTGCTGCTTTATCCAAGATGTCGGACCTTGAAGACTTCGATCATGTTTTTGGTATACACGGAGAAGAGGTATTTGATAGAGTCTACCAAAGAATTCAACTGGAAGAATAGGAGAATTGGCGCAATATTTCGCATAGCAGACGTCGTTGTATACGGTATTATTTGCGGGATGCAAGCGTAAATGTGTTCCTCTAGCAGACAAAAATAACGGAAGTGGTTTTATCGCTGAGAATTCTGGGTAATTTCTTGCCAATATTACAAAAAACGACGACTTTCATGCATGACCAGTTAGTGGATAGCTAATTCGATCTTTGCACTTTCTCACGGTGAGTCAGCTCACCAGTGATTGGAAGTAATTTGAGTAGAGACTAATGTATTTGCATGCGGCCCATAGTGTGTGGGGGAGTGGATCAGATGTCAGAAATGTATAAAATGGTTTCATGAGGCATGTGTTAGTGCCTTTGACAGAAAGCAACTCACGTGTGGCAGGTATTTATAATGTTAACAAGTGGATAGAATAGCCCCCCTGTCTGTGCAAAAAATATTACAGTTAAGGGGACCCGGAAGGCCAGATGTGATGAAAAAAAGCATTTTCATTTTTTTATCAATTAAAATACTAGAAAAATTCCTCTTTAAAATGGTATGATTATCTTGCCTGTACCTTGTTTCTAAGTGTGTTTATTATTTGTTTTAAATATTCCCCGTCCCTTTAAAATGTTGGCGTGAACCACCAACTCTCTCCCATAGTTAGCATTCATTTTTTCAATATATAAAGAACATTTTCTTCTAAACTATTAAAGCTGAAATTTTCAGGGCTTCAATATAGTGCTCATATACAATTTTTACCATATTGATGCTGTGATAGCTCAGTAATTAGAGAATTTAGGTTGCAAAATACAGTGTAAAAAACTCAAAGAAAATATTTGTAAAGAAAAAAAAATATTTTTGATATAAATGCATATCTATATAAATCCTTATGGTAGAAGACTCTAAATATATGAACCTTTCCACTGTAAAAATTTCAACTTGATAGGATTAATAGTTCAGGAGAAAATGTTCCTTACATTTAACATTATAAGTATAGGATGTTCCGAGTCCCCTTAAAACAATAAAATTCCTAGGGCCAATTTCAAATCATAGTGACTACTTACAGATAAAATGCCACTATCTTATAAGTTATAACAGAAGATGAGAATATGGGTATGCAATGCCCAAACTTCAATTATTTAAAAGTTAATATAATAAATTTGGGAATTTTTACATTATGAGGTTTTCTTAATAAGAATCAAATGAATCGTGAATTCTTCTTATGTGACCAGATGGCAGTTTAGAAAAATTACTTGTTCAAAAGTAAACCAGATGGCAGTAAACCAACAAAAGAAAAAATTGACAGTTGTGAAAACAGCTGAAGATGGAAAGGATGTTTTTCCCGATACTGCAGTCCTGTGTTTAAAAAAACATAGATGTATGAGGTAAGATTCATTTGATTCTTATTTAAAAGTTAATTTAAGTTGAATTGTTTTAAGCAATAAAAAAATACATAAATATATCCTTAATTAACACACTATTTATATTGTCAGGTAATTAGAATCAGATTTATAAATTTTTTGATAACACATTATTATATAATAAATTTGGGAATTTTTAACATTATGAGGTTTAATTCATAAGAATTAAATGAATAGTGATTTCTTCTTACCTCATACTTCTGTTTCTTTTTAAACACAGCACGATTCATTTAATTCTTATAACACATTATTATTTACCCCTCTTCAGAGTCTACCCCTAGCATAAGGTTTTAAAAAATCCCTATGAGTAAAAATGCAAAAATGTTATAAATACATCTAATTGAATTTAAAACTACATGAGGAAAACATTTCCAGTGTAGTGATTGATAAAAGAGAACAGCCCCACTAGAGCCAAAATGTATCTTAATAGGTGACCAAAATTGGTATCACTGCACAAGGATTTACCTGGACCACCATGTCGCAAGGATCATAAATATGGATTCTGATCTTCAGGTGAGAAGTTAAGTTTGTAATTTTTATGTTTTAAAAAATGATTAATAATAATTTGGTCATAATAGCTAACAACCCTGTCCTGTAAAAAAATAAGTTCAAAAAGCTTATCAGTGCAGAGCTAAAGTAAAGAATAAGAGCAAAATAGGCAATGTAACATGTATAAATACACATCTAACTCACTGGCTTTCTTGCCTGCTTTCTCAGCATCTTCCTTGTCACACCACACAAAATCAATCCCATTTTTGGAATATAGATGCTCACCTTCTCGTGCTGAAAAACATAACATTTAAATTTAAACTAAACATTAATTCAAAACTTCATGTCTTTTTTACAAATAACAGGAATTATAAATAATGTATTAAAAACACTCTCAAGTTCAAATACCCACAAGACAAAAAATATTATTCCTGCATCACAGCAGCTGGGATTAAATTCATAAAAACATCAAAATGCACATGGCAAACACAGATATATAATCACTATTCATAGTTAAATATGGGAAATAACATTACGAGGTTCTTAATTTGTAAATTAATGAGTCATTTTTTAACATCTTACCTCATATTTTATGTTTCTTCAAACACGGGAACTAGTTTTCGAGAGAAGGATGTCTCCCATTTTCAACCGACATTATGACTACCGGATTTTCGTTGGAATTGTTGGAATCTCCATCAATAATGTTGCCATCTGGTGTTGATTTGATGAACTTTGAGATGAGGTCACGTTCATCAGGAATCTCGAACTTCATGGATCTAAATTGTTCTTCTGAATTATATCTTCTCCCAAATTGTCAATTCTAAAGGTTTTTCCAAATGTTTTAAAAGTAGGGAAGAACAAATTTAGATCCATGAATTTCGAGATTCCTGATGAACATGACCTCATCTCAAAGTTCATCAAATCAACACCAGATGGCAACGTTATTGATGGAGATTCCAACGAAAATCCGGTAGTCATAATGTCGGTGTTGAAAATGGGAGACATCCTTCTCTCGAAAACTGGTTCCCGTGTTTGAAGAAACATAAAATATGAGGTAAGATGTTTAAAAAATGACTCATTAATTTACGATATAAACAGTAGTTAAAATTAAGCACATTATTGGAAATACACAATATTATAGATCTGTATGTTGGAAGAATACCTAGAGCAAGACAGCACAATTTAATAATAAAACACCATCCAGTTGGGAAATGGAGCCAAGATCGACCACTAAGAAAAGCATTGGATGGACAACAAGACCAGAACAGGACACTAGGCTCTATTTTTGACTGGTTGATGATGATAATGAAAATTAGAGCTCCCTGGGTGCCTAAGAACCTGACGGAAGACCACACGGGCCAGCGTTACACTGCAGAAGGGCATCACTTTCTGAAAGGAATCGTCATGGTCATACCACTACACGCCCAAAACAAAGCAGGCCTCTATGGAATGGAAACATGATGGTGACGCAATTTACTGGGAAAGTGCCTGGTGTTTTATTGATGGACTTTGCTGAACATTTAGAATTTAGAATAGAATAGATTTATTTAGCCTGGTGGAGTTATGGCCATGTGGCCTTCTCTTGCACTCACCAGGACAAACATATGTTACATATGAATACAAAAAAAATTACAATAATAGTCATATTAAACAGGACAAACATATGTTACATATGAATACAAAAAAAATTACAATAATAGTCATATTGAATAATAATGAAAATAATGTCTAATAATAAACATGGAACCACTGTGAATTCTGCAGCCTCCATTAAAACTTTGGTTAAGTAGTGTTGTGCCCTCCATAACAAATGCCATAATATTAATGCTGACGATATGAAACTTCTTCATGACAATGCTTGTCATTATGTTAAAAACGGAGAAACCGAAAAGTCTGCAATAGCTGCACATGCCTGGTCAGAAAAACATAGAATAGAAACCAAAACAAAATTACTTAAACAAATGGAAAAACCGAAGGAACTCACAATTTGGGAAAAAATTTACATATGCAAGAATGAAAATACAACTATGAATTTTGAAATACCCGGTTATAAGGAGAGAGGACTGATTTGGAAATTCGTCGGTCAGCCATCAGATGGCGCGGAGGTCAATCTGCAGGATAGAAGGCCGTCAATTGTGAACGTGACACAGCATTGAGAATGTCACAAATGATGTGACGAAACCCTGGGTTTGCGAGGAGTTATGAAATATGAGGTGAGTGAAATAATAAAAAATAAACAACTCTTAGATTAATAATTAAATTAATGTTTTTATTACCTCACCTCATATCCTTTTTCTTCTATACTGCAGTTTCGGAGCTTATCTCCATCGTCAGTAGCCTCTGGTCGACCGGTGTTATGTCGTTTCTTGGCGGTTTCTCTTCTTACTTCTATCGGTGGACCGATGAACCTCTGGATCAGGTCAAAATTTGCGGGAGTTTCAAAACTCATGAATTTTTGAAACTCCCGCAAATTTTGACCTGATCCAGAGGTTCATCGGTCCACCGATAGAAGTAAGAAGGAAACCGCCAAGAAACGACATAACACCGGTCGACCAGAGGCTACTGACGATGGAGATAAGCTCCGAAACTGCAGTATAGAAGAATAAGGATATGAGGTGAGGTAATAAAAACATTAATTTAATTATTAAATTAAACCTCATAGTGTTCTTTCCCTGTGAAAGTTAAATAAACTCTTAGATTATTTAGATCTGATGACTATTTGTATTGCCTATATGGACAAGGGCATGGAAACTAATTATACGAATACCAGATGGAAAGTGTCCAGTATATAGGCCAAGAAAGAGGTGGGACATTAACATTAACCATGAATTGAGAGAGCTAAATCTTTTATCTGGGCTGCATGGACTCTTCTGTTGAGGAAATTACTATTTTATTACACTTGGCGAGATTAAAGATTTTTATGATCTGTCCAGTTCCTGGTCATATTTGAAAACAAATGAATTTATATATTCTTATTGTAAATTATAATAGGTAACAAAGTTTTAGACAAAAAAGATCTAAGCATTTTAGAAAACAATGTTAAAAAAGGAGAATTTTGGAAAAAATAAATCAGTCAAACAGAGGTCTTATAGATGTTGACGCATTTTAACCATCGTGTCTCTCTGTCATTCCAATCAACTTCTCCAACTGTCCTGTCGAGCATAGTCATTCCAATCCATCTTCCACTTCTCCAATTGTCCTCTGGATTATAATTCAAAGCTCTTTCTTGCTATCTCTCCTCTCCCAACCTTTTCACATGACCACACCACAGTATTTGCCTAGTTTCCATCATCCTCTCTGAAGTTGTAAATATCCTTCCAGTTCTCTTCAAAATAAGGTATTCAGTACATGTTCCAGTTTAAAGATCCTGCATGCTCTCCTTAAGAAGTTAATTTCCACTGCTTCAATTATCATTTTATCTCTGCCAATAGTTGCCAACATTTAGACCCATAAGATCACTACATATCCTCTTCTTTGCATTAATGTTCATTCTATTAGATATTAAAACCTGCTTTAAAAAATAAAAAGCTTTCTTCCTATATTACACTAGATTGTGAATGTCCTTCTCGATTCTTCCCTCTCCTGAAATAATGCTTCTCATACATTTAAATTCATTGCATTCCCTGGTATTTCGAATGTAGAATTCCAACCTTTTTGTCCCTCTTCTACCCTCAGATATTCTATTTTCACCATGTTCATGCTGAAGCCTCATTTCTTATATTCCTACTCCAATTTCCTCTGTGTAATCAACTCAGGTTCTTCACCACCCATAATTGCTTGATCATCCACATAAAATAGCATCATCAAACAAGAATCCTCCATCCGAATCCCCATTCCTCGGATTGTCTTCCTCCATTCATTAAATGCAAAAAATTAAATATTGTGTAATAACATTTGTTGGTGAGCTTAAATCAAAGTATACTGACAGGTTTTATAAATAAAAAAACAAACACTGAAAAACTCCAAAAGTCTGAGAAGAAATACTAAGAATTCAAAAGCTAGAAGCAATTCATAAACCAAAACTGTGGATACTACAATGTTTGAAAATTGGGAACATTTTCAACTGTCTCTGAAAAATAGTCTGTTATCTTAATTTCACCAATTACATGATATATAGAGCATTATGCTGTGCATTGCAACTTTAGCAGTGATTTTACAAGTGAAGAAACATAAAATATATGCACTGCACATTAATGCATCCACATCTCATCATACTATACTGAGTGAAATCCAATTTCTTTAACTCAAAGAAGTATCAAAAACTTACCAGGAACTACTTTACCGTTGACCTCTTCCATGTCAGTCACCTTGTTCTCTTCACCTAAAAACAAATTAGATAATAGACAAAACCAATATATTATATAATAAGTCAATTATTAAATTACAGGTATCCATAAAAAAATTAAAGGCTATTCCATGCCGCCTTGCCACCAGTGAATATTTGTTCACAGAAAAGTGACATTTAGCTTTCTGTTGGCCTATGTGATAACATGTGTTCCCACTAGAGTCAATAACCAACATGTCTCTTTATATATAAGTTGGGGAGTTAAGGTCAGAAAATGGGCGAGTTAGTACACCAGATCAGTTTAGTGTTCACTTGTTTGATAGCAGTTTTTTCATAAGTTGGCTACACTGATTGAACAATGACAAATAAACATTTTACATTGAAAATATACTGATTATAGCTTACTTTGAGCTCAAATTCTCACTTTATTTTAAGATGTTTTCACTTTTTTTTTTGGCAAAAATCAACACATATATACTGGTATTCAAAAGAAATAAATGAATCGTGAATTCTTCTTACCCATTACATCTATGTTTTTTAACACATAACTGCAGTATCGGGGAATATAACATTACCATCTACAGCTCTTTTCAAAACTGTCAATTTTCATTATGCCAGAAATGTATTAAACTGCAATCTGGTGTACTTTTGAGGAACTCTGTAATCAAATTAGTTTTGTATCGAAACTCTAAGTTCATGTTTATAGTATGTTTTTTTTTTAATGTATATATTTTCCTAAACTGTTAATTCCAATGGTTTAAACAGATGTTTCAAAAGTATTGCTCCTATTTCAATTCTATAATTCTCTAATAAACTATGTGCTACTATAGCTGATTTTTCAATTTCACAATTTTTTATGTTTCTGAAGTGTTATCCTTTGCGAGTGTCCAAATTACTTTCTTGTTTTTCCTATAAATATTTTATTGCAGTCTTCGCAATTAATTTGATAAATTCCAGATTTTTTATTGTCTAGAATGTTAGAAGATTGCCCAGGATGAATTTGTTAATCGGAGCCAATGTTATTTTAATTTTTTTCAAAAAAAATCATTTGAAAATTTTTATGAACTTCACATGGCAAGTAAATTTCTTGAATTTACTACCTTTCTTCGAATTATGTTGCAGTGTGTGTGTATTATTGCAAACTTTTTTGTTGTTTAAATTTCTTTAAATTCTCCTTATGTATTCACCAAAAGCATTTCAGTCAGCTATATGTACAATACGTTTCACATAAACATGCAATTTACAACAGTCTATTACACAGATTAATAAATATTCCACTTAACGTAGAGGATTTTGAGAATGAATATAAATGTATCCTACACATTGCTAACTTAAAATTGTTTTTGTGAAGACATAATAAAGAAGACATCATCATCATCATGAACAAATTCGTTTTAGGCCATGTGGCCTGTACGGTAAACCTAGTGAAGATGGTCTTGATCTTTCCACCGATGTTTTGGTCTTCCTTGGTCCCTATGTCCAGTTGGGGTATATTGGAATGCCAATTTTGGAAGTCTATTTCTTGCCATTCTCCTCAGATGATTTTTCCATTCTTGTTGGTATCTTTGTATATAAAAGACATTACAGAAATTTAAACAACAAAAAATGTTACTCTGCAACATAATTCCAAGAAAGATGAAAAATTCAAGAAATTTACTTACCAGCCAGAAGTTCATAACAAATTTCAAAAGATTTTCAAAAAATTTGATACAACATTCGCTCCGATTAACAAATTCAGCCTGGGTAATCTTCTGTTAACTAATAAAAATAATAAACACACCAGACAATAAAAAATCTGGAATTTATCAAATTAATTGCAAACATTGCAATAATATATATATATATATATATATATATATATATATACATATATATATATAAATAATATAAGAAAACAAATAGTAATTTCGACACTCACAAAAAAGAACACATTAAAAACTTAAAAAATGGTAAAATTCAAAAATCTGCAATAGCAGCACATAGTTCATTAGAGATTCAAGAATTGAAAAAGAAGCAAAACTTATCAAACATGTATCTAAACTTTTGGAATTAACAGTTTGGGAAAAGATACACATTAAAAAAAACATACTAGATCCATGAACTTCGAGTTTTCGGACAAACCTAATTTGATTACAAAGATCTTCAAAAGTACACCACATGACAGTTTAGAAAATTACTGCCATAATGAAAAATTGACAGTCGTGAAAACAGCTGAAGATGGAATGATATTTTTCCTCATACTGCAGTTCTGTGTTTAAAAATATAGATGTATGAGGTAAGAAGAATTCACGATTTGCCTGCTGTAGGCCTACTCAAGTCGCTTTTGCACAAATGGTATTCTTCCAAAGTGTTCTTAATCCCTATACCCTAACATAACCTTAATATATTTAAGGACAAAAGCGACGTAAGTAGTGACTGGGTATAAGTTCTTCAGTGAACGACTGTGTATTATACCTAGATATAGATACAAACAAAGTCAATATGGATTCTTTTTAAAACGTTTGCTGCAATTCCTCGTGGGCCTTTTTTTTTTTTTCCATTATAATTAGTCATTTAAGCCCACGGTGATTTAACACCTCGAACTGTGATCAGTATTCAGAAAGTTCAAAACAATCCAAAAAAGCCAGTTCAAAAATCACTTTAAAACAATATTTATGTGGATTTTAATTAGGATTATATAAAATTTTATTTGACTATTTAAGTCATGCCCCAAATGGGAGTCAATGACCAATCACGTTTCAAAGAATTTTGTTTTACAACCAACGACAATCATGTTTCACCTCACTCTTTATCAAATTCCCTTTACCAGCTCCTGTTTTTGTGATAAAGAAAGTTCCTCCTTTTAATATTATGAACAGATCAGAGCATTATTTTCCAGTGACTGACTCTCGAACAAATACGTTGAATATAGCAAATAATGAACAGATTCCTTTGAACTACACATTTGATAATTGTGTGTTCAATAAATCTGTTTTTAAATAATGATTTTATTGAGTTGTTTACTAAAAAAAAATTTAAACCTGTAGTTGCAAACCTATTTGGCAATAAATAATATGATTAAGTTGCAGTGAATAAATAAATGGAACATAACTACACATTTCTGATTTTTCAAACATCGCCGTTTACATGAAATATTTACACATTTTAAAATACCGGTAACTATAATTAAATAATGGTTTTTGAATAAACAGCTTAATTTTATTTCTAAATCCTCTAGATAAATTCACTCTTCATGGGTCACTTGTCACTTCGCGAATTCATCGACGATTTGGAAATCACTCGTGACATTACTTACGATAATATATCTAAGGTTACAATTGTAAATATTTTTCACATTTAAATCGTGTTAAATTACCTTGTTAGACGAAATCATGTGGATACTTTCAATTTAGATCCCTTTTAAGAAAAGTCTGTCACCGCCAAACGACATGGTACCATCCAGTGTTGCCAACACCCAATGAGAAAAAGTGGCTAAAACCAGGCCCGTGAATCATTGTAGGGAGATTTTGACGCAATTTTTTTTTGTTTTTTTCACGTAGTACCGTATTCATCTTACAACTGCGCCACCGTCGCCATTTTATCGATTATTGACGTATGACGTACAAATAAATCGAGTTGTAAAATCGAATTAAATTTAAATAAATCAACAATGGAATTGTTATGTACTGTACGAAGAGAAGTTTGAGGTTGAATATAATATAATATTATTGATGCATCGAAGTTAATTGTTAAATTAATTAATTATCTACAATCCAAAGGATAAAGTGAAGCTGGAAAATACAGCTAATGGAAGGTAGGTGGATGATTACATTGGCATCATTTTTCTCAAAAAAATTTACTTCTGAAAATAGTGTTTTCAAATAATAGGCCTAACTGTGAATTATGTAAATTGGCACGCCATATATTTTGTTTGCATCATGACATTAGAATACCCCTTAAAAAACTTGTTTATAGGCCTACCTCATTCATTTTTATTTCTTAGCCTGTAAATGTGTACTTATTCATCATTATTTCTTTCACAGAATAAACAAGGCTGTAAAGGTCAAATCCTATGTGTGTATTTTCGTATGACAGTGATTGGGAAGTCTACACATGTATAAAATTTTAGGTAAGTAAATTTGAGGTATTCAGAGTGGATCTAATGCTGCTACCTTCATTTTACTAACTTTGAAGTTTCATTTTTTGTTTGGTGTTTCTTATTAGATTAAGTTATGAAAGTGAGATAACATTATTCAGAACACCTGTAAGTCTAAAAATTAATCTTAAAAGATAACAGAAATTTACGGATAAAGTTTCCATTATGTGACAAAAAAAATGAAAAAACTTGTTTACCTTTCCTAATAATTTTTAAGTCCTGCAGAATAATAGTGCACATGTGCAAACATTTATAAAAAGTTTATAGAGTTGTATTGCTAGATGGAATCACATAGATGTGAAATCGATATGACCAACCTTTGCAATAAATTCCCCTTCCTAACCTAACTAAACAATTTACATGCATATCATTTAATTAAATGTTCACTAACTTTTTAGCATCAGAACCTAACAAAATGAAATGAGTGAACATCCATTTTTAAAGTATATTTTTGAATGTTGGTTTTATTCCAATTTCACAGATATCTCCACCATTTAGTAGAAGTTCATTTAAGTGCTTGTGCACATGCACAACAAATCTGCATTACTTCAAAGAAATCATTGCATACATAGATAAATATTTAATAATTTAAAAAAAAAGTTTTAAGTATTGTTGCAAATGTTTAAAATATTATGAAATGTTAGTAAAGGCAGAAGAAGTACGTAGAGCAACAGTATTAAAAGACTATACTATGGAAACTGAAGGGTAAGGTAATCTAAAGTTGAGCCAAAAAAAATCCAAGTGTAAGTAGATCCATACACATGTGCCAACAGATAAAAGTGGATATAATTTTGAATCATATGAACTGCCAACATACACAGCATATTAGAATGCTCGTTGCCAACCAGATGAGAAACAGTCCAAAAAATTAAGTGTAGACTTATTAAAGAAAGTGAATAAACATTGACATGGTAATAATGAAGACCGTGTAATCATTATTATTAGTTTATTTATGATTATAGTATTTCCGTTCTTTTAAGTCAAATATTTTACAAGGTGTATTGTAATTACAATTTTCAATGTAAGTTTTTGACTGCTTGTGAAATATTACAAAAAAAAACTTAAAAATATGAAAGTGTATACCTGTACATAATATATCTACAATGGTTTCAGGATCATATTGTGTGAAAGGCATCTTTTTACAATTCTTGTTGTGAATGTTACATTTCAATAGCCATTTTGATAATAAATCAGGGAATTCAATATTTTGATAGTAACACCTTTGGAAAATTGGAGTATGAAATTCTTGGTTTTCTTTTTTTTTCAATTGCCCATAGATATGGGACATTGACATAACTAGAATTCTAAAATAAAACACTTACTTAGAATAGTATGATCCTAGATCGTCAATATATATGAGTTGGGAATACTTTCATTGTGAAAGGACATTGACAAATATTATCCCCACTGTGAGTGTCACTCGACTTGCAGCCACTGCGTGGGCCGCGTGAGTTGATGACTCAATGCTTGCCGTCACTTTTCCCACTATCAGCTGCAGGTCGAGTGAAACTCGCTGTATATATATATATATATATATATATATATATATATACATGTATGTATATATATATTTTTTTTTTCAGGCTCTACAGTAGGTGTAAAGAAGTTGCGCTTCAAGAATATCCACAAGTGTATTGCAAGAACACTACCAGTACATTATAGACTATGCAGAAAGTGGTTGTGTTTTTATTAAAAACAAATTTTAAATTGAACTATTATAGAATATATTTTAAATTACAAATTTTAAAATTATGTTAATATTGTGTCGTAAATTTGAATTCATCCTTACTTCTACCTTGTTGAGAACTTTCTATGTCTTTTTAAACATTTATTTAACATGTGCAAAAAATCTTAATATGAAGTATTGGTAATTACTTAGAGAACAAAACTGTTTCATCAATTGAGTGTCAGTTTTAACAAGAATAATTTGGCCTAACATTCAACTATTCAGCGATTTCCTGGTAGGAATGAAGGTAGGCATTTGTGTTAGGTTTAAATAGGTGTGTAAGCCTAAAATGTCAAACAATTTGGATTCTTCTCGCAGGTGGATATTGGGCCAGCAGCTAGCTGGTAGGCCAAGGGCATTCTCAGCTTGTTGCACCTTGGAGAATATACATATGATTTCTTCTCTAATGAACTATTAGATTTTCTAAATGTAAAGGTAGGTGATCCCATTATAGGGCTTGGGGTAATAGGAAGCTAGTAAATAAATGTGAAATGGTCTTCTTATAAAATTACATATAAAATAATTATGTTTATTGTTGAAATATTGAATCTTTAACTATGTATGTGACTGAAGTTTCATAGAGAAAATTCTGTTTGTCTTGAATAATGTACATCCTGCAGTAACTATGTATAATTTTTTAAAAATATTAATTTTAATACATGGCAATAAATGAATCATGTTACTTCATTTTTAAAAGCAAACAAACTAATCAAGACAAGTCTAGTTACTAAATGAGTTGATGTGCGCACATTCACATATGAGTAGTTCAGAATAGAGAAATGATGCATAGGTTTTAATTTGAATTTATTTTTGCTACATTCTTATAAACCTAAGATATTTTTGAATTTTCATTTTAAGAACATTTTAAAACTTGTGCTTAAATTGCTTTATGGTTTTGGTTCTTAATACACACAAAAACAAATAGCATATTAGACTCATTAGACCAGGCTTGTCAAATGGTGCTGCCATAGCATATCCATTATCCAGATCCTGTTTGATATTTCTTAATGGAAATAACACAAGAAATGTTACTTTGTAAACAATTTTGCATTTTTTATTTTTACTTAAGAAGATTATTACAAAAATGTTGTCAATATTTTTTGTTGTATAGGTCTAATTACTTTCTAATAAATAGTGATTTTCCATATTCATTATGTTTTTCGAAAAGGGGAATGGTTTTATTCCCAATGGACTCTTATTTAACTGCCTGGCTAACTTCCCTCCACCTCCACTCAGATTTATTTAAATGGCCCCAGAAGACAAGTGGTTGTCCATGCTCTTTACATGGCAAAAACACAAAATACTCAGTAGAACGGAAGTCACTAAATATTTTTCTTTATGCCATTTTAGTGAAGGCTTTTGAATAATTGTTGCATGCCTAAAGCAATATTTTGGTGTGGCAAATCTCGAAACATTCTGGGACATGAAAGTGGAACTTCACATTTTTTGCACTGAAATATAGTTTTACTTCTTTTGTTCCCACGTTTGTAGGGTTTCTTTTTATTGTCTGTGCTGGGGATATACAATGGAACGTGAGCACAGTTCCTTGCCTGTATCCTGACAGGGGTTGTAACTTGATGATGGGTGGCCTCTCACATTGTAGGATGGGCAGCTGAATTGTCTCCAATAACTACTTGACGACAGCTATTCTGAAGGTCGAATATGCTGTCTTGTGATCTATGAAGTTATTGTAGACCACAAAAGAGTTAAACATTAATATGTCTAGCAAATAGAAAAATAATTTTCTGTATTCTTTTACAGTGCAAGGCATTATAGGAAAAAGGGCAGTGATCTGGTCTTGCAAGTCAACGCCTTGCATCCTGGTACTTCAGGCAGAGTCTTTTTTTTTTATTTCTTCCCTAGGTCTTTGCCCTTTTACCCTCCTCAGTTTTCCTGTCGGTGTTTTTGTCTAATGTTTTCGAGGACAAAACTCTCTAATAAACTCAGAATCCCATCACGATCTTAGAGACGCCATTTCAAAAGCTGAGCACTACAAATTTCTTCTATATATTTCCAACAAACAGACAGCTTATAATTTCACGAATTCTTACAAAAAAAAGCAAGTCATCCAAAATGCTTTCTCTCAGGAACCTAGCAAAGCTAACATATTAGACATCTATGGGGTAGTTTGGAAGTTATTGCAAAAATATATAAGCTCGTGCGGTTGACGTGAATTGTCACGTCATTTGAAGACTGGACCTCACTAGAGCGCGCGTGAATGTCACATCATTATGAATTGAATGGGTTAATAAATAACTTATGAAATTGTGAAATCATTTTAGTCAACTTACTAATTGATGAATTTAAAAAAAAAAATTGAAAATAATTTATGTTACAGACATCTGAAAAGTTGGCAAAATTGTTTGTAATTTTCTTCTGAAGAGAGTAAGAATAATAATAATAGAAAGGAGCACTCAGAAGAGCATTAGTTTCGAAAGTTTTATGTTCTTTTCCAATGATCCACTCTTTGCTGCATTCATTAATTAATTTTGTTCTGTTTTTACACTCTGTGATATGATACAGTTTATACTTCTCACAAAATAGTGCACATCTGACAGTCTTCAGTTGGCTGGTGGCTATTTTTTTACTTTCGCAGATTTTGTAATGAAAGCCATGTATCGCTAGAGTAAGAAAAAAACATGCTAAAATTGTTCAAAAAGTATCATTGCTTGTGTAATAAATTAATGAGTCATTTTAACATCTTACCTCATATTTCATGTTTTTCAAACATTAGTCATAATGGCGGTTGAAAAATGAATGACAAGATCATTTGAAAACTATAGTTACCGTGTTTGAAAAACATGAAATATGAGGTAAGATGTTAAATGACTCATTAATTTATTAATTAAGAACCTCATAATGTGTTTCCAATTTTAACTTTGAAATCATTGCTTGTGTTTTATCTTTAAATGTTCATTTTTTAGATGAAGGGGTAAGGATAGGGTACTTTTCTTGTGATTGATCCACTGTAGCAAGGCTCAAGTAGTACTGTGGTCATCTTCAGATGGTGCAGCGGTATGAAACTGCTTCCAAAATTTAACACAGAGAGGCCACTCTATTCGTTCTCTTTGCTAAAAATGGCCTTAAATGCAGCTTACTATCAGTAGAGGAAGGTGTATATTTTAAAAGTTTGTCAATTTTTATCTCTGAAGTACAATTATGTCAATAATTTTTCTTTCGCGTTATTGGAATTGCTGAAATTATAATATAGTGACTAAATTATGAATACAAAGTCTATTTTATTGCTTAAGAGGACAGCATTTCAGAAAACGATTGAGATCTGCACGTTCATTGACTCAGGGCTGTGTTATTGCTTAAGATGACAGCATTCAGAAACGATTGAGATCTTGCACGTTAATTGACTCAGGGCTGTGGATATAGCTCTAACCTCGTTGTCAAATATGTATGGTCTGATGTCTTTCCAAGAGAGAGGTATGTGGAGAAGATTTGGCAGTGGATTCCTGCTCCGGTATTTCCACTCGTATCTATTGGGAACCATCTGTGTAGACATGGAGCCATTTGTCTATAGGGTATCGAACATGCAATGTCTCCAGAGGCTGTAGTTTGAACGTACCTCGTCACAAACATAATTTTTTTTTTGTGTATTTCCAACAGGTCTAGATTGTAATTTATGTGATGTAGTTCAAGGGGGTGTTTATTGGGAGCAGTTCAGATCCCTTCCAGGATATATCTAGTTGTTTTCTTTTAATTAATGTTTTTTGTAGGAAACCTTCTTGTGTTGTTGAGCTACGGTTATGATGGGTGTTTTTAGGAGGGTGGTTCAATTTCAGGCAAACATAGTAGTTTTTTCATGTACTTTGAGTGCTGATTCAATAATGGTGATTTTATGCCCATGTTCTTGGTATATTGGAGTAGGGAGCTAATCGGAGTTGATTTTACAGCACCTGATATAATTCTAATTGCTTGATTTTGGAGTAGTTCCATTTTCTGCGTTAGCTGGTTTGAAGCAGTTATGTGTGATCCACAACAATATTTTAATTTCGGGATTTAACATAAATGTTATATATGAATATTTAATGTTGATATAGCACAACCCCATTTTGTACCAGCCAGTCTCTTCAGAACGTTGAGTCTTTTAAAAGTTCTCATGGTTTATGATCGGCTTATGTGTTTCTTTCCAGGTTAAGTTTAGTATCAAAAATAACACCTAGAGACTTGTATTTAGTAACATGATCAAGCGGGGTGTTGTTAAGGTTTGTGGATGGTTTTATTTTTTATGACAAAGGGGAAATATCTGGCAGATTGTTTTGGATACATTATTGTCATGGAATTCTCCGTACACCATTTACTCAGTTATTTAAGTGCAGGTGTTGAGGGGAACTTCAATTTTTTCTTTAATGTTGGTTTTTGGGGGCTGCAGTCCACATTACAAGATCATCTGCAAAAAAGCTGGGCATTTATCCCATTATCTTTGGTTAGAGCTGGTATCAGGTCATTAATGTAAAGAGTGAATAAAGAGCAGGCTTGATACTGCCCCTTGTGGTAGACCAGTTTTGAAGTTGTTTAAGTTTTGAGGTGGCATCTCCAAAACGGGACTTGACAGTACCTTTGACTAAAAAGTTTTTAAACCACTGGAGCATTTTCTCGTGCACTCCACATTTGAAGAGTTTTTTAGGAGTAAGATTTGATCTCCACACTGAGTCGTATGCCTTTCTGAAGTCAACATACTTTACAGTTGTAATATAGGTATTATCTAAGTTAATCTTTAATATAGTCAATACTAATAAAACACCAGATTACGTTATATAACACTTTGGCTAGACCAGTGTTGACCTATGATAGTGAAGCATGGGACACTAAAAAGACAAACATGAAAGCAGAATTAACGGTTTGGTGAAATGAGATTCATGCGCAGAACAGCGGGGTTACACCAGAGTGGGATCGGAAAAAAGGAACACCGATATCTTAAAAGAATTGAAGACTACACCAATTTTGGAATATATTAAACAGTACCTACTTAATTGGAAACACCATCTTGAAAGAATGAGTTCAAATCGGATCCCCAAAGCTGTTTATAATTATATACCAAGAGGACGAAGATCACTGGGCCGTCCTATGAAATGCTGGAGGGAAATTTTTCTATAGGATCGTAACAGGCCTTGGCCTAATACTTGGAAGGAAGGAGAAGACTAATAAAATTCATTTTTAAAACTGTTGAGGTGGAGAATCATAAGATAAAGTAAGTTAAAATATACCTTCTTAGGTAAGATCCGTCGTCCTCAACTTATAAAATATGTATTCTTTATGCCTGTAAGCCTTTCAGAACATCCTTTCCATCTTCAGCAGGTCCTTCTTCGCTACAATATCTAGTATGATGCTGCTGCTCCTAATTTGGTGTTGTCGTGTTGTCTTATGTGTTAACTTTTCTAGGTTCTTGAGAGAAAGCATGTTGGATGACCCGTCTTTTTTTTTTAAGAAACCGTAAAATTAGAAGCTGTCTGTTTGTTGGAAATATATAGAAGATATTTGTAGTGCTCAGTCTTTGAAATGGCGTCTAAGAGGGTGTGTGGTGATGATCGTGACGGGATTCTGAGTTTATTAGAGAGTTTTGTCCTCGAAAAATCAGACAGCAAACATAACACCGACAGGAAAACTGAGGAGAGTAAAAGGGCAAAGACCTAGGGAAGAAATAAAAAAACCAAGACTCTGCCAGGATGCAATGAAAGGCGTTGACTTGCAAGACCGGATCACTGCCCTTTTCCCTATAATGCGTCGCACTGTAAAAAGATACAGAAAATTATTTTTCTATTTACTGGACATATGTATGTTTAACTCTTTTGTGGTCTACAATAATTTCAAGACAGCATATTTGACCTTGAGAATAGCTGTCGCCAAGCAGTTATTGTAGAAATTCAGCTGCATCCTACAATGTTGAGAGGCCCCCCATCATCAAGTACAACCCCTGTTAGGTTACAGGCAAGGAACTGGGCTCACTTTCCATTGTATATCCCCAGCATACACAATAAAAACAAACTCTACAAACGTGTGTTCAAAACAGAACAAAGAAGTGAAACTACATTTCAGTGCAAAAAGCTTGAAGTTCCACTTCATGTCCTGGAATGTTTCAAGATCTAGCACACCAAAACATCGATTAGATAAGTACAATTATTCAGAAGCCTTTCACTAAAATTTCTAAAGAAAAAATATTTATTAAATTCCATTCTATGGGCATTTTTGGTGTTTCGTGTAAAGAGCGTGATACCTCGTGTTTTCTTTGGCCATTTAAATCCGAGTGGAGGGGAAAGTTAGCAGGCATTTAAATAAGAGTCCATTGGGTTAATATAAAGGCTAATTTAAATTATAAAAAGAATGCAAGTTGACTAGAAGTTATGAATTTCATTTATTACACATTCTTTCATCCATTCCAGAATAATTATTAACATATCTATCCATTCTAATATCCCTTACAATGATATTTTTATACACTGTTTAAATATATGGATATACAGTATTCTTGATTTACATTTTGCATCTTATATAGGAAATTGACAACATATTTACCATTTCTTTTTTCCTACTCAATCTTGCCCACAAAGAAGTAATCTCTTTTGTTGGTATTGAAAGCAACAAACACGTGATCTCTTTGACTGCAGCAAGCTTCAGTTACGTGCCTTGTCTCACTATCACCAGTGGTATCATTTCCTGATTCTGGATCAATCCACCGGCACCCTTCTCCATTAGCAGATTAGTCAGGTCTTTGCTACAACATTATTTCCTGGTCTCAATATTGAAATCTATTACCAGCTTTGTGCCCTGACTCATTCTCTAGAAGAACTTGCCACGGTGCTCACTTAAAACTGGAGGTGGTTCGAATCAAGGAATATACCCAGTGTGTTTTTGCACTTCTATTTGAAATTTACTTGGGAAATGTTTGGTGTCTAGAAGCTTCTGTAAGACACTTGTTTAACAAAGAGAGCAATTACACAAGCCTCAAAATGAAATATTGCAATGAGAGATGAAATTAAATCAGTATCCTCAACCTGGGAAACATTTTTAGGAACTGGATGTCTGTTTTTTATCTTCCAACCATCTACAAATTTCTGCCATGCTTTTTAAATGGTTTTGAAGAAGGCACCGTCCAGGAGCTGGTATAAATATGTTTAATTGGACAATTTCATTTGTTCTTCAGATTCCTGGATAACAGAAAAAGTAAGATGAGTAGATGGATCGTCATTTATCACCCGTTTTTGGCCCTTCAAGTCTTCTGAAATAAGGCCGTATCAGTTATTGTGAAGGGACAGTCATGAAACAGCGATCCATCAAAATTATCCACTCAACTTCCCAGAATTTCCCTTATGTCCAGATACAAAATATTTGCTTTTTTAGACAACTTATGGATGTAGAAACAGTTCCACCAGATAATACTCGCCATCGTAACACATTATTTTTTCTGCCATGCCTGGGTCATGTGAAGCCTCAAAATCACTTTAGTAGTACCAGAATCATTCCGTCAATTATCTTTCATCATTGTTTATGTTTGACAAATGGGCCCTTCTTCAAGTGATGCTCCAAGATTTTTTAACAATGATTAAAGGCGGAATCTTGTGTTATAACAATCCTCCCTTTCACATTTTCAGCCTATTTTCCTGTAAGTTCAGGGTGTTCTTTTTTTTTTTAATATAGACTCAAATCGTTTCAGTCCTCGAATGTTTTCTTTGAATTATTTCTTTTATCTTTCTTATACAATCTCGTGTAGTATATGGCACTGCATAGCACTCAGAGGAATTGCATGTGGACATTTATCCAGATCTTTCGAAGCCTCAGGTAAATAATGTTCTCCATAATTTCTCTTGTCTTCAACTAAATGTCTTTTTTCTATACATCCTGTGGATGATTTCTGCTACACCTGTAATATAATGGAAAATCACATTTTAAGTCATAGTTCCAAAAATAATCTAAAACAATTTATTTAATAGATAAGCATATTCCAAAATAAGGATATTAAATTGTATGTAGCTCAATAGGTTTTGTTTCCACATTGCTTTGTTTTCACCCAGTCTATTTATGTACAAGTCCACCACTGTGGTCTCGAGGTAGCGTGCTGCCTTATCACGCACCAGACCCAGGTTCGATCCCCGGTCAGGGCAGCTTTCTGGGTGAGGTTTTTATCAGGGTTTTTCCCCACCTGTAAGACAAATGTCAGGAAAATTTTAAGGCCCAAACGGTCCCTGAAATCATATGGCCATCATCATCCTTCACTGGTGTGGAAATCAACACCTACAATTCCCTAGTAAAGCTGCAAGCATAGCATGAAAATGCAGTAAAGGACCTGCCTCTGGGCAGAATTACTATGGATGGAATTATGTACAAACTGGCTAATATAAATATTTTGCAATAAATATACTTACAATTTCTCTGTAAACATACAGATGTTCTGGAGAGACATATTCGTTAATACTTCCAATTATTTGGCGAAACTGTTTAAGAGTTCTTGCTTCTCTTCCAAAATGTACGACTGGTGTTGCCAAGAGCCCATACATAAGAGTGGAAATCCAAAATCAAATGAAATTTATGTATTCTAATTAAAGAATGCCACCAACATAAATTCAAATAAAAAACGGAGAACACAATTTTTTGTATCAGTATTTGAATAATTACCTGATATATATATATATATATATATATATATATATATATATATGTTGATTTCTGCAAAGAGTGATAATGAATTGAAACAAAGTGAGAAGTTGAGCTAAAAGTAACCTAAAATCAGCATATTTGGAATGTAAAATGTGTATTAGTCATTGCGCAGATGGTGTATTCAACTTATCACAAAACACGCTTACAAACAAGTGAAAGCTCAACTAATCTGTTGTACTATTTCACCCATTTTCACATCCTATCTTGCATTAACTAACAATAACTTGCCCATTTTCTCACCCTAAATTTCCCACTAATATAGGTGTAATCTTGGGATAGTTTCCCCTCATATGTGAGCAAACATGTTGTCAATTGGCCCTAGTGAGTACATGTGTTATCACATTTGCTAACACGATGCTAAAAATCATTTGTATTGCGATCGAATATTCACTGGTGGCATAGAATAGCCAATTTTTTTAAATATCTAAATTTGTCAATGAAGTAACTTAAATAATCAGAAAAATGATTCCTGACTGCTTATAAGCATAGGTGAATAAACTTTAAACACAATCTTGTAATCAAAATATGAAGCAATAACAACCAGAAGCCTAATTTAGCAGAATTTATTTATTTATTGTTTTCATTCTTGAGAGCATCATAGATGCTTCAGGATTTGTTCAGATTACAACCTATATATATATAAATATAACACATACATACTTAAATATATAACAAAAACTGTTTACATTGCAACTAAAGTACACCAAATATCAAGGGGCAGCACTTTCACAAGAAAAGATAGCGAAGCAATTTCAATCAATTTTTTTTTACAATTTTAAATTTAGGTATTCACCCATCCTTAATTGTATGTGAGACAATAAAATATTCTTTATAGCAAGCTTATAAGAAGAATAACAAACATTTTGGGCAAGACTTCATTCTATTGGATTCTGCATATTAAATGAAATTTAGAATGGTTCCATTTTGTGTTTTAATTATTATAAACAATTACTAACATAAATACTAAAATGTACTAACTCACTAGCACTATCGATCCCGTAGGTTCATGGCCGCGCGGACCTAAGCTCTCCATACATCCCTATCCTGAGCCAATGTTTTCCAATCATCCCCTGTATAATCCACTTCCCTCAAGTTATTAGTTAATGTTATTCTCCCACCATATTCTTTGTCTACCAACTGGGCGTTTTCCCTCTGGTTTTCCTACAAGAAGCTTCCATGCATGTCTTTCATTTCCTATTCGTGCCACATGTCCTGTCCATCGCAGTCTATGAGACTTAACTGTTCTCATTATATCTGGCTTCCTATAAAGACAATTAAGTTCACTGTTAAGTAGTCTTCTCCATTCACCTGTCTGTTCATCTCTCTTTGGTCCAAAAAATTTCCTAAGAACTTTATTCTCAAATACTCGTAATCTCCTTTTTTCCCTTGTTTCGCATCTATATAATACAACTGATAGAATAATAGTTTTATATATTTTCAGTTTAACGATACCGGTATATACGAAAAGAGCAATTATTGCGACTGGAGAGAATAATAATAATAAAGGAATTGCCAATTTAACTAAACAACACAAACTTATTGGTATGTGATATAAAGATTTATGAAAAATCGGAAAATCTCAAAATCTACACTAACTTGCATGTAAAAAACAAATGGAAGCTAAATCATATTAGCTCTTTCATATTGTGAACTTCGTATATAAGCCTAGTTACTCAATTCCAAAAAGGTAATATAGGCCTATGAATTTCCAAAAAAAACACACACAAAGGAATTAACATTAGATTTCTCTATAACTTTTTAAGTCCTAACGATCTTTCCTGGTGATGACGTTGCACAAAATAGTACGTACAAAACAACGTACTTGAATTAGTCATTGTTACGTTCGGAGCACAATTAAGGAGAAGCAAATTACAGATTAGCTAAATCACATAAGATTTTAATACTTACGTGATAACTAGTTAAAAATCGCAATCCAAGTCGCACCCACTGTAGTAATAGAAGCACAGTATTCTATTTTGTCGAAGAAACACACCCACGGTCGTCTTAGATTATAAGCGAGGGAAAAGAAGTAATAAAATTTGCGGTCTACCAACTGCTCAAATAGAAAACTGAAAACTTTTTTATCCAAAAGCATAGATGTACGAATCATTCACCTTTTTTTTTTAACTATAAACACGCAGAGTCAATATGTGAAATTAATTATAGGTTGCAGAGGTTGATGTATGTCACGCAAACCAAATTTTGTAAAAACTGCTTACCCACTTGCAATAAGAATAGTACTTCATGCTATGGTTTATCTACGACGCAAAGCGCCAGCGCAAAAATTGCTCCCCATGTATTTAAATGGTGGTGGTTTATCTACAACGCAAATTGCTTGCGCGAAAAATTTTGCGCTGACATATCGTGTCGTGTATTGGAATCACTTGAATCCGGGACGCAATTTGCCAGCGCAAACAAAGAATATAGAAGATATTACCCGTACTCATTGGTGTAATTGCTAAAAACAAACTAGGATATTATGACAAAATGTCGGAAATACAGTACTTGTTTTATAACTTTCCAATTTTAACGACGATAGTTAGATAGTTCTGTTGCAAATCATCGAGTTATATACAATATGAGCATGAAGGAGTACAGAGATGTACAGAAAAAAAGAGTTATTGTGGCTTGAACTTAGTCAAGAGATAAATAAAAGCTGTAAATATTGTATTGTATCTTGGGGATATTATGGATATACATAAATTTCATCTTCTATCAAATTCAAAACCTGATAAAACTGCTCAGGCGAAAATCTGAAGTATTCTAAAATTTGGTATTTTCATCAACCATATGTTTATTTAAGAACTAAAGAATAATTTATTCTATAATTTTCCATACAACATTCATATGATGCTGTTCTAGATAGTTTTTCTGTCTTTACTAATATTTCGTAGGTACTATTTTAATCGATTTGCAGTGATACTTAAAACTTTTTTTATAAAGAATTTTAATATGTTTATCTATGTACACAAATTATGACTTTTCCTCTCAATTTATTTTTAAAGTTCTTTATTGGAATTGAAGTTGGCATACGTGAACGCTTATAAAATGTAATTCACCAGATGGCAGGACATATGTATGAATGACCAACATTTGCATTTAATTCCAAACCATATTTTAAGAAATAAATGTTCAATCACTTCATTTTGTTAAGTTCCGATGGGTCAGTTTAGTGTACATCAGATTAGTTTATAGTTTACTAAATAGTATGTATGTAATTTATTTCATTAGGTTATGCAGGGACAGGTTTGTATACATTAATTTTTGTAAACACATTTGGAAATTTATTATGAACGTTGATCATTTTGATTTCCCATATATGTGGTCCATCTGGCTACAATTCCATAAACATAAGCGCTGTACCGTATGCGCTCAATGCTAAACCAGTATCACGCCGAGCGTAACGCGAGATTGCGTCACGTCGGACGCGACACGCTATATAATAAACCGTAGCATCAGCGTCTTAAATTGATGATACAAAAAAAAACTTTGTTATAGGACCTATACACACCTTGGCCTACATAGGCCTACTATTCACGGATATTATAAAAGACAAATTTTCCATATGTTACTAATAATAGACGAAATGCGCACAAGTTGTGCAGAAAATATATGTTACATAAGTTTTGTCATTAATTTGATTCACATTGCTTGTTATTTGCATAATTCTACCAGGGATTTCCCTCGTTTTTTGCAGGTGGTTACATGGTAACGGTCGCATAGTTGCTCGCACAGTTCACACACACAGTTGTTCCCGGGATCCTGGAAACACTTGGTCTTGCATATCTTGTGGTGGTATCCATGCACTGCTATTGAGTTCAACAGGTGTCGGAGTTCTTGATTGGTGCTGGTCCAGGATCTGTTTGTCATGGCTTCTGCTGTATAAAAGTCTAGCCATATATCTTGTCTCTTCTTCTCCCTTTCCTGAAGTAGTATATTTGAGCAGTCTGTGGATGGTAGCCTCATACGCAGTTCTGTGAATAAGGGTTCCTTGGCGAGTTCATATGCTAGCCTCGACTTTGTGTGTGTTTGAGACACCTAGGGCGGCTTTCAAGAATCGTGATTTGACTGCTTCCAAAGTTATTAGATCTCTTAGATATAACTTCTCCCAAAATGAGGTCTATTCCATAGGTTGCAATGGGAACTATTTTTGTGTTGAACAAGGCCATGGTCGTTTTTAGTGTAACGAGAGGTCCTATTCCTAGGTAGATTCTGTCCTCCGCAGCTTCTCGACCTTCGTTGCGGAATGTCATCTGTATCGTTTTCCCCCAGTTTATTTCCATTTTGTTTTCCTGTGCCCATTTCTCAAGTTGGTTGGTTGCTGTTTGCAGGTCCTTGTATGGAGTTCGATCCGATGACCATGTCGTCTGCATATATGTAGATTTTCACTTCCTCCGTCTCCTGTCTAATAATTTGTACGACATAGTGTGTGAGAGTAGGGGACTCTCCATATGTTACTGACATGTAGCAGCTGGTTTAGTAAAGGTGAAACAATGCTTAACCTACTATTAATCTCGAAAGAGAACAATCAAACTCTTTTTTACACAAATGGTTAAAGTCACAATACCAGCTTTCAATCATTCTGACATAATTTGCAGGCCTTTTTCGTAAACTGCCAAATCTGGATGCTTCTGCTAATCTTATTTCCATTGGTGGTAGGAAGATTATATTTTTTGAGTGTGATGGAAAAAGGCAACGTTTTAAAATTAAGTTCCATATGTGTCCGACTGTAAAGCGCACACGAATATAAAGCCCGCTCCAAATTGAAGGTGTAAGAAAGTAGGCCTAATAAAAAATGAATACAAAGTTAACCTCAAAATCAGAGATGTACGACAGAAAAGCAAAAAGTTAAATCAGATCGTGAAAATATCTAGGTAAGGTATATCATAAGTTTAATGTCTGGCTTCCGTTGGCTATAGCATACTGCAAGGACGGTTCCAGGACAGATTTTCGGGAGGGCATGGGTCCGTGTAAATAACTCACTAGCACTATCGAACCCGTAGGTTCATGGCCGCGCGGACATATGCTCTCCATACATCCCTATCCTGAGCCAATATTTTCCAATCATCCCCTGTATAATCTACTTCTCTCAAATCACAGTTAATGTTATTCTCCCACCTCATTCTTGGTCTACCAACTGGGCGTCTTTGGCCTGGGTTCCCTGAAGTAGTCCCCGCCTGGAGAACCAAATGGGGGACTATTTGACCTCGAATGGGGGACTATTTGACCTCCGGAAAATTTTACCCCCGTTGAACCCATGTCCGCATTTCTTGACGGTTGTATTTTTTACGGTGACAGATCGTCATTCTTTCGACCAAGGTACTTTCTTCGTCTGGCTTATCACCCTCGACCAATCCGGCATGGGTAACCCTATCGGCAGCAATGTTACCGCCGCATAGCTCTCGGGATCATTTAAGCATGCAAGCCACTCCACCACGACAAGGTAAAGATACCATGGAGGGGCCTAATAATTATAGACATCTCAAATAATAAAGTAGACTATGCAGATTCTATTAAGAATTAAATGTAATAGTAAAATAAAGAAAACACAAGAAATTAGTTAGTCAATTTTAGCGAGCTAATAACGTGTTTTTAAACTATTTTGAGCAGTTTTTAAGCAGTGTTTAGTCATTATACATAATATCACAACTTTTATATTGTGAGTCGTAAGACCAAACAATAAACCAAACGTACTTAATACTAACTTATTTTTTATTAATATAGACCTATTGACCTCCACAGTACGTAGTAAATAAAAACTAATAATGAATTTTAAACATAATTTATTGGAAGGTTTCAAAATGTTGTTGAATGTACACGTTTTTCTAATCTAAAACAAAGTCTAATGAAAGTGTAATCTTATATATAAAAATCAATGTTTGTTTGTTGGTTTGTTTGTTCGTATTCTATGCGCGGCCATACCGTTGATCCGATTTTGATGGGTTTTTTTTGCAAAATGTTCAGGAGATTCCCGGAATGAATACAGGCTATAGGCCTAAGAGAGTTGTGATACTCAACTCCTACATCCTTAAAAATTGCCCTTTGTAGTGGAAAAGGTGAAATAAAGTAGCTCTTTGGACGCTTAATTGGCTTATGCTGCATAAACCATAACAAATACACAAAATGAATGTACACATAATTGAATATCTCAAAAAAACTATACAAAAAAGTCAGCGACAGCATATGTTTATCTTTTATGGACAACTGATAATAGCCATTTTTGTTTTTCATTGATGCCAAGAAGATCGGGATAAGTGGATTCCCGGACAAGCGAGCTCTGTCATACTGTTCATCCGATTGAGATGGGGCTTTTTGAAAAATGTTCAGGAGATTCCGGGAATGAACATAGGCTATAAGAGAGTTGTAACACTCAACCCCTTCACCCCTAAAAATCACCCGTTGTAGTGAAAAACGTGAAATAAAGTCCCTATTTTGACGCTTAAATGGCTTACGCTGCCTAAACCATAAAAAATACACCAAATTAATGTACGCATAATTGAAAATTTCAAAAAACTGTACAAAAAAAGTCCGCGACAGCACATGTTTATCTTCTACGGATAACTGACAATAACCATTTTTGTCTTTCATTGATGCCAAGAATATCGGGATAAGCTGATTCCCGAACAGTGCACGGCTGGTGGTAAAAACATATTAGCATTTGTTTATGAGTAGCAGCGCACGCCGGGTATTAACTAGTTCTTTATAAAGCAAAAACAAGACGCCTGGCACTCTTTTCTCCAAAACGCTCAATCACTTTATCAAGAGTGTAAATGCTTATTGTTATTACTAATAAGGTTAATGTGCAGGCAAGATTCTCTCATATTTCAAACCTAAAAGTTATTGTTTTATTTTCTTAGTACCTATAATCTTGCAATAAAACAATTAAACAAATGGAACTACACAGCTGCTCATAATCAAAGGATCAGCTCCGTACCCTCGAAAAAAACAGGTAATTTTAGAGTCTGAATCAGTAATGCGATTATTTATTTCGTTCACTTTGATTTTTTTCAGCATAAAGTGGAAGAAGCACAGCGCCAAAAATTGTCAAGTTTTGGAAATTTGCACATGATGAAATGATTTTTCGGACAAATCGAATAACGGATTTCGGTAGGGTAATTCCTCCCCTTTCGTTTCGTTTTTGTAAACTTTTCTGTACAATTCTTTTTCTTTTGCCGAATTAGTGCGATAAATCAAGAAATAGTACTTTTCACTTTGATCGCTTATAACTCCGAATAATTAATCGTAGAACATTTCCAGAATGTGCTTCGGAAAGATGAGGAAATTCAAAGCGTTCAATCGAATATTTGGTGAGAAACAAATTCATTACAGTTTAGTATCAATGCCAATATTCACAAGTTTGGATAATACTAATGCCGGCGGTAACTTAGATTTCGTTATCAGAGTACAAAAATGTTTTCCCCAAAGTTGTGAATATTTTCAATAATACTAAACTGCAATGAATTTGTATCGTAAACATTTCGCCACTTGCTCTGCTAGTTATTTTCAGGTGAATATTAAACTATGGAAAAAGGTCTCGCCATATATTCGAAAGCAAATTTCCTCAGTTTTCCGAAGCACATTCTAGAAATGTTCTACGAATACTCGTTCGGAAGTTATAGGCGATCAAAATGAATAGTATCATTTCTTGATTTATCGCATGTAATTCAATAAAAAAAAGTCGAACAGAAAAGTTTAAAAAACGAAACGAATCCGTTGCTCGATTTGTCCGAAAACATTCGTTCGTCGTGTGCAAACTTCCAAACCTAACAATTTTTGGTGCTCTGCTTCTTCCACTTTATACTGAAAAGAAATTATCAAAGGGGACGAAAAATATAATCGCATTACTGATTCAGACTCTAAAATTGCCTATTTTTTTCAAGGGTACGGAGCTGATCCTTTAATTTTGAGCAGCTGTGTAGTTCCATTTGTTTATTTTTTTTTCTTAAAGAGAGATTGAGCCTGAGAAAAAATTTGGCTGAATTACAAATTTTGTAGGTACTAAGGAAATCATCATCATCATGGACAAATTTGTTTTAGGCCATGTGGCCTGTATGGTAAACCTAGCGAAGATGGTCTTGATCTTTCCACCGATGTTTTGGTCTTCCTTGGTACCTATGTCTAGTTGGGGTATATTGGAATGCCAATTTTGGAAGAATATTTCTTGCCATTCTCCTCAGATTATTATTCCATTCTAAGTAATAAAAACAATAACTATTAGGTTTGAAACATGAGAGAATCTTGCCTGCACATCAATCTTATTATTAATCAGTTTTACACTGGTTAATGAATTCCTACTTACCATTATTTTTCGTTCTTGTACTAGAGTGAAAATACAAACACTAAACAACACAAAAATTTCACATCATGTAATACAAAACAAACATTATCAGCGTCTTTTTTGTATTGATCGCATAAACGAACAACGAGGACTGAGAAAAACAGTCGCTGCAAATGAACAATACCAAGATAGAGTGGGAGGCACTTGTTGCCAAATTTTTTTCCTTCAACATTAACATATTGTTGACCGGCAATTTTTTTTCTCAGAATCTATCTCATAAACCTGCCATAGCCAGATTGAAAAGGGTAGAGGGGGAGGAGTTACACCTCGTAAAAAAAACCTTGGTTCAGCTTGCCCAGCTGATAGTACCTTGTGAGGGCCCCTTGCTAGGGTTACGGTGATGACCTCAACGGCAGATACAGCGGAGAATGAGTCCTTCGGTACGGTGTACCTGACGGAAGAGGCAACTCTACATCTACTGCCTTGTAGATTGACAAACGGGCGGATGGGGTTCGTTAGTCCTGCAAGACAACCCATCTAGGAGAGACAACTCCGAAATAAAACGGGGCAGGCTGAGCTCTGGAGCTGGGTGAAGGCAATCGGCCTAGGGGGGAAACCCTGAACAATAAACCCGCCATTAAAATGGGCTAGCAACCCACTTCAAGGTGTATCTTATACATTGCTCGCAGTCCCAAGGATCAAGCCTCGGATTAAAGACGGAAACAAAATACGACAAACGCTAGGAAAAGATCTACGATTTGGAAAAAGAAAAACATACTAAGAATTGCAACTAGGAATGTTATGTCTTGGTTTAAAAGGAAAGAAGAAATAATCTTAAGAACTATTCAGGGGAAAACATCATTTGATAAAATACACAACACAGAAATTAGGGACAAATGCCATATTCAAGACATAACCAAATTTATTATAGATAGACGAAATTTTTGGAAGGGTCATATAGAATGGATCAAATAATCCCATAGGGTTAAATAGAAATATTGATAAAATTCCCTTTCACCCTTATGGAAGAAAACAGGCTTGCAAAAAGAGCTAAAGAAGCTAGACCAATGGACGGGAGAAGAACAAGAGGAAGACCAGCGAAGATATGGATAGACAGTGAATGCACATCCAATACGTCTTCCTCCGAGGAGTGATTTTGGAAATAAACAGGATGAAAATCCCATAAATTAAGTTTAAGAAGAAGAAGAATCTATCTCATGTCATCGCTGACGAGAAACCAAATCGCATCGATCACGAGTTTACTCTTGGACGGTCAGTAACGCTCATTGCTTATTAACTCACCGAAGTTCATTTGATTTTAAGTACACGATAATAGTTCATTAATTAGTCTCATAATTCATCTTTTAAAAATTCTCGGGGGGGGGGCATGGCCCTCATGACCCCCTTCTCTGGAACCGCATCTGGCATACTGTTTTTTTTAGTCTCTACCAAGCGTGCATTGTTGGAAGTAGTTCCTGACAACAACAATAACAATTACGTACTGGTAGCTAATAACACAAAAGAAAAAATTACTAAGAAGCCCGAAGTGAGTACGTAAGGTTAAATTTATATTTAGGCTACTTGTACTGGAGAAAATACTGACCAAGTGAATGCCTTTCGATGCGAGTTTAAAAAGAACAAATGTCCGACGATGGATACTTACCGGTAAACGAGATGTCTTGTTTGCTCGCGACAAGAATAAATCATTCAGAGGGCCATGGAAAGGACATCCCGAAATCGAAGTACAAGTAAAAGTGGTCTTGCTGTGACACGAGATGCAGTTGCGATATATGCTAACCATCTTGCAAAAAAAAAAAAAGTATTTCGAGGACCAGTAGCAAGACTAGCCAAGGGCGGTTCCAGGACAGATTTTCGGGGGTGGCCATGGGTCCGTGTAAATTTTTGGGGAAAGATGGATCCTTATTAACAAATAAATTAATTTGTAAAGTTTAGCGTGCTAGTAATGTGTTTTTAAACTATTAAGATATTGCACCTTCCGGACTTCAGAAAAAGTTCTACCTAAGCGCTGACGCGTCAGACGTATCCATCGGTGCTATTCTATGCCAGCGCGAGGGCGACGCCGAGCGTCCCATAAGCTTTTGGAATAGGGTGTTGAATCCCGCCGAAAGAAACTACCCCACCACTCACAAAGAACTAGCAGCAGTTGTCTACGGTATTAAGGCGCACAGGTATTATTTGTATGGCGTCTTCTTTACCGTAGTAACCAATCATAATGCCCTAGTGTGTCTGAGTGTTACTCGAGATCATGGGAGTAGCAGACTAACCCGATGGGTCGGACGCTTTAAGCGAGTACAACTTCAACATCGTACACAAACTAGGCAGATTGCATACTAATGCGGATGTGTTGTCCCGTTACGTGGGATTAATACAGGCCGGTGATACTGACCACACCCTAACTAGGGAAAATATCAAGGCCCATCAGGCATCCGATTTCTTCTGTAATAGAGAAATAGACAGGATACATAACGGAGAAAAAAGTAAATTAATTTTGATAATGAGGGCCTTGCCTATTGGCAAGATAAAGGCTTTATTCTTCTCATTTTTCCAAGGACATTAATTGACCCTCTGTTTAAAGCCCACAACGATATCGTAACCTCCGGACATCAGGGAGAGGGCAGAACTTTAGCCCTACTCAAGGGGAAATATTATTGGTACACGATGTCTAAAACTTAAGGAATATATCAAAAAGTGTAAGTCGTGTTCCATTATGAAACGGGGAGATTTAGCCCTCGCCCCTCTGGCTGACCTCCCTGAAAGTACCTACCCATTCCACATTACCTCAATAGATTTATGTGGACCTTATCCTGTAACCCCCAGAGGAAACAAGTATTTATTAACATTTATTTGCCACTTCACCAGATGGCCAGAGGCCTTACCTCTACCTACCCAGGATGTCGAGACCGTGGCCCGTGCCCTGATGACCCAAGTTTTTACTCGATTTGGTTTCCCCAAAATACTGACCTCTGACAGAGGAACACAATTTCTATCCGATATTTTCAAACAGATGAGCAAGATGCTAGGTATTAAGCGAATATTATCTACTGCCTATCACCCTATGTCCCAAGGCAAGATAGAACGTTTTCATCATGGCCTAAATCAAACAATAAGCCATTATGTAAACAAGAAACAAACCGACTGGGATCTATATGTAGATTATGTCTAATGGCGGCTCGAAGTTTCCCACATTCTGTCACTGGATATTTATCCCATTTTTTTGTTATTTGGAAGGGAAATGACCAGCTCTAATGTTGACGACCTGACCTCAAATATTAAACAGCATAGGAAATCCACTCCTGACTCGGCAGATTGGCATGTGACCGAGCTAGCGAAAAATTTGAAAGAAGCCCACGAGGTCGTAAAGAGAAAAAAACAAGAAGACAAACAAAAGAAGTATCACAATAAGGGAAAGAGATTACGGGAATATGATGTAGGATCTTGGACACTGTTAAAGAATATGACTATTGGCTCGAAAGGATGTAAGAAATTCAGTCCGCAATATTCAGGACCTTATAAAGTAACCCAGAGACTAACCGACCATAATTATTCCATCGAACTAGAAGACGGATCTACCGTTGTGGTAGATATCAATAGGATGAAAAACTGCTATTTTGATCCCAACACAAATCTTACCGGGACTTAGCTACACCTGTAGACCCACACAATGATGGGGATGCTGATTCGGA
This sequence comes from Diploptera punctata, assembly GCA_030220185.1. Lineage (NCBI taxonomy): Eukaryota > Metazoa > Arthropoda > Insecta > Blattodea > Blaberidae > Diploptera > Diploptera punctata. Next base: position 104,106 of record JASPKZ010008417.1, read on the forward strand.
ATCGTCCGAGGATGAAATCCCCAACCCAAAGGACCCCCATATGAACCCGAGTATTTCCGACCTAGGAGTAGAGCCCCTAGTACCACAAGGGCTAGAACAGAGGACCATGTAGACTCGGGTTCTGAAGGTTTGAACCCGGACTATTAGATGAAAACAGTGCAATCCCGATTCCCCCTAGATATAATCTAAGACCACGGCCATCGCCCGGACCCCCACAACTAAATATGGCTATTTTTTACTTCCAGTGCTGAGCTTCCTGGCAGCCGCCCGAGCAGAGCAGACTAACGATCCGACTCCACAAACCGGGCAGAAACTGGACAAGGGAATAGTGTTCCTTTATGAAAAAAGATATTCTAATCACAGGCAGCTTCTGGAACCTAGTTTTTGCGATAGATGTAAACTACTATATGGATTTCTCTGACAGGGTTAATTTTCAACTATCAAACATAATAACTTCAAAAAATTTGCTACAGATAATTGTGAATATTACTCTACAAGAAGTACAACAGATCACTGTGGTCCTAAATTCAGTAAAAGACCTAATTTTAACACTCAGTCACCTTTTGGCCCCTAATAGAGAAAAGCTCGGACTACTTGATGTAGGTGTAAAGTAAGTAAAGTAAAGTAAAGTGATCCCACAACAGGTCCGGAGACCCTTGGGGTAGTAGGAGGTTAAGGCTCCCACTTTTTCTAGACAATCGGCACTTTATGTCAGCCGGGTTGTCAGCCCTGCGTGACGGCCGCCTTTGCCCCCAGAACAAGCGTCTGGTACTCATTTCCGTTAGAGGCTGAGTCGACCCCAGGGCCATAGTGCCGCCAGAGGGTTTGGGTCAGTTTAAAAATCCTGACCCCAACGGGACTTGAACCCTCGACCCTCCGGCTTGTAGCTCAGTGCCTTAACCACTACGCTACGGCGTGCCCCACTTGATGTAGGTGTAAAGATTTTAAATTTTTTATTTGGAGTATCTACCGACGAGGATATAACTTCGGTTCACAACTTAGTACAACAATTAAAAGAGGGTGATAAAATGTTAATACATAGTGCAAACGACCAGATCTCATATATACAGGATCTGGACGGGAAATACCCAAAGTATATCCGGATTATTAGAGGCGGTGAGTCAGATTTACGAAGAAACTGTCAAGTTCCAACAAACCATGAGCTCCCGCTCTCAAGCTATAGCTCAGGACCTATCTCAATACGAAGATGTGAGTATGGAATTGCGAGAACCGGAGTTCTTGGCCGTTCAGTTACAACAGGATATACTAAGGATACAGGAAGGATTAGATGTAATAGCCACCGGTCGACTTGCCCCAGCATTGATACCACCTACTAAATTATTCGAGGTGTTAAAGCAAATACCCCATTTAGTGCCAGATGGTACCTCTCTGTTAGTGGACCCTACTTGTGAGAATATGTACCTGTATTATGATTCGATAGTAGCTCACGCGTTCGCCACCACCACTACAGATATAAAATTGTCGCTCGAGTACCATTGAAAGGAACCGACCTTCTAATGAACCTTTATGCAGCTCACCCTTTACCAATATATCAAGATGCTTTAAAAAGATTCATACAATTTGAGAGAGAACCGAAATATATTGCAATTTCGTCCACAAATCAATTCTATGCACTGTTAGATCACCCCACCGTTGGATCTTGTCGACGTGGAATAATCACTATCTGTACGATTTCTCAGCCCTTATACCATCAGCATGTTCCTTCTTGTCTGAGCGCCCAAATTTTGATAAGGTAGCCGAAGCTCATAAATTATGTAACAGGGTTATTTTACCGCAAGATTTCCCGCCGGTTTGGATTCAACACACAAAACAAAACAACTGGATATATTCGGTAACAAATCCACGAATGTTACGACAAGCTGTCCTTCTACCGATGGCCCAATAAAGATCTCCAGAGTAATTGAAAATACCAAATCTTTCAACAAGACTCCGAGTGTCGTGTTTACACAAAGGAATTTGCCCTCATTCCAAGGACCCAGCGGAAGACAGAAATAGTACTTTCACAACACTAAATTGTCCCTACTATCTGAAGACCAAGAAGTCCTGTTAAATAACTCCCAGTCGACCATTCCGAGTATATTACGTAAAATACATGAACAGTTGCAAGTCACCCCCGCGTCACAAAAAGGAAGACCTTATTTACAGCATTTGATAAGTCACCTCCAAGGAACTACAAGGCAAAAACATACTAATATATGGTTATGGGTAATATCCTCCATTTTAATAGGCCTACTGGTAATTATGATGATAATAATTAAGCACTCCTGTTCTAAGACACTGTGGTATACGATACCATGCAAGACGACCCCATTTAGAGTCACCTTCAATCCGTCCACTACCGCACCAAAGCGTGACACCTCATCTTGCGCGGTATCACTACAGACCGCCGGCCGCCATCACGGAATTACCTCTTTCCGGACATATTACTGGAAATGAAGGAACTCCGGAGGACGCTTCAATATCCATCCTTCCAGACTCGAATAGACCGCCCCCTCAACCTGTTTATAAGATGAATCTCGTGAGGTAGTTTTTACAGTTATCTGGTATATTTCTTTGTCTGTCGGGAACATGTTAATTAAATTGATATTATTCTTTGGGGCCTCCTGTTTTACCTAGTGGAGGAAAACAAAAGGAAATCAAGTTATATGATGAAAGTATAAGATTGAAGGATACCATACCCTTACTGTAACATATTTTTATTTCTTTAGTATATTGTATAGAATATATATATATATATATATATATATATATATAAGAGAGAAAAAGTTATTTCCATATGGTTAAGTACTATTGCTCAGATTTGCTAAGTTAGAGATAAATTGTTTTTCTTTTCTTTTCTTTCTTTTTTTTTTTTTTTGAGAGAGACAAAATACTAAAAGCATACACCCCAGAATCATGCCGTGCAAATTAGAAAAAAGTCCTAAAGTTATTATATAACCAGTTTTAACATACAAAAAGGTATAAAACATAAACAAAGGTCACAAAATAATAATACTAACAAGATTAAGAAAGGTGAGACAGAGATGGAGACAACGCCATTCCGAATAAGGAAGAAAGGAGAACATCATGCGAGGAGAAAATTTTTCAACATCGTAGATGCTGGCTTCCAAAAGAGCATGAACGGAGCACGAACCTGGACATCAATAAGACTTCATAATCATTTCACGCTTCTACCACACATTCCTACTACTCCAAAGTCACAACGAACCGCTAATGTATTTAAACGACATCGCTTCTGTATAAAAAAATAAAAAATCTGCTTCGATATACCTGAAGACCTTGCTGGGGGAGCAGACATGAAATACTCTTAAACATTTATCATCAACGTAAAAGTTCACAATTTTAAAAACTTAATATTTTAGCTTTAAGTGGTTTTTTATTTAGTTATATTTCGTCTCTCGAGTTTTCCTGATTTGTCTTACTACAAACTGTCTCAAGTACACTTCTATAGGCCTATATGGTTTATGATTTATATATGTTTGATATATCTTGTAGTTTAAGTCTGAATTTATAAGGTTACCTAATAATCTTCCATATAGCAATAAATCATTACATTAGTTTACTTCTGTAAGAATCAATAGTTATCATTGGGAGGAGTTGTGTATTTCCTTTACATGTGGGTCACCTAATTCAATATAGAACCTTTATTTAGCTGGTATCGGTACTCCTTATGTCTCATCGAAGAAGCTAACAAGCCTAAGTCATTTCGTTACTTGCTAGTCCTACGACTCTGAACTGGCCCAAATTCCTATATTTTCCTCGACACGCTACCTATTGATTAGTAATGCCCTTTCGTAATAAAGAATAAGGATTCCAGAACATTACAACGAGTTTACTAATTGATGCACCAACATTTATTTGAATTGTTTAAGTGCACGATAATAGTTCATTAATTAGTCTCATAATGTATCTTTAAAAAATTCTCGGGGGGGGGGGCATGGCCCCCTCTCTGGAACCGCCACTGAGACCAGCCAGGGTTAGATAAACATATTTATGAAAAGGCATGAGATCGCACTTGGAAGACCGCACTAGCATGTCAGAAATTGCCCGCTGACTTTTAAACTTAGTTGACTGATCTCGTTAAGAAAGAAAATAAGCTTTTCACTAGGACAGATTGGGGACGCCGATGAAATAACCATCTGGTTTGATTTGTCTCGAAAATCTGCAGTAGATGAAGTGGGTGCTAGGCAAGTGCCTATCAAAACTACCGGTGGTGAAAAACAACGAATCACTGTCATGCTAGCAGTGACTGCAGATGGTAAGAAATTGCCGCCTTATCTCATACTGAACCGGAAAACTGTCCCAAAAGAATTTTTCCCGACAGATGTGATTATTAGAGCCCAGATGAACGAGTGGATGACAGAGGATCTAATGGTTAATTGGCTTAAAACCGTCCGGGGTCGACGACCTAGTGCACTGTTAAAATTGCCATCCATGTTAGTGTTGGACTCATTCCATGGCCACCTAATCAACCAAGTGAAAAACACAATCAGACTGCAGAAGAACGAGCTCGTTGTTATTCCAGAGGAATGACGTCTGTTCTTCAGCCCTTAGATGTCACAGTTAATAAGTCGTTCAAGGATGGCATGAGGAAGGAATACGAAGCATGGTTAGAAACAGGTGACTTCGAGTACACGCCTTCGGGTAGGGTAGTGAAAGCTTCTTGAGGGATCCTCGCCCTGTGGGTGGTCAAGGACATGGAAGGGCATTCCTGAGGGTCTGGTTGCCAGGACATTCAGGAAGTGCTGCATTAGTAACATTCTCGATGGTATTGAGGATGACCTGCTGTGGCAAATCAAATGATGATACAGTGAGCAGTGATGAGGACGAATATAAATTTTTATCATTTGTATGCGAATGTAATGCGCACACCGATTTTCAGCATAATTCGGTTAAAAGTGCAGAAACGTAGGCACATTCAGTGTTTGTTTTACTACTCGTAATTAACTCCATGGCGAGAAGGTCCTTGGCCTTAAATCATCATTTATTAATCACAGAGGTAGATGATCAACCAGCCAGTATAGGGGTGATATGTTGACAGGCCCCCCAACCGTTAGTGTTGGTTTCCTCAATCTGAAGCTGCTATTTATTGTAGCTATCCAAATTCCTCATGAAGTTGGGTAGGGACTAGTCCCTCATTGGCCAAAATTCCATGAGAAAATTTCTTCCCCTACGAGGACTCAAACTAGCGCAAATCCCATGGTAGCCTATATGCTTTTAATCGCTAGGCAAGGCATGGGACACCTTACTATTATAATTTAAAACATTGTGTAAAAAAATGAAGAAATAATAAATAAACAAATTATATATATATATATATATATATATATATATATATATATATATATATATATAAAGTCCACTGCTGTGGTCTCGAGGTAGCGTGCTGCCTTCTCACGCAACGGGCCCGGGTTCGATTCCCGGTCGGGACAGGCTCCTGGGCGAGGTTTTTCCTCACTTGTAAGACAAATGTCAGGAAGCTTAAAGCCCAACGGTCCCCAAAAATCATCCGGCCATCATCATACTTCACCAGTGTTCTATTATGTGCCATAAATCTTTGAAATGAGACCCATGGCTTTTGAGGGAACCCATAATCAGAATGTTTATGTTCTGAAAAATCCATTAACCCTCGCCAGGTTTCAACAGCACTCTTTAATAGCCAAGGTCACTAGTGTTTGCAATTCAAATCTGTACATTAAAGAGCTGAGAAATGTTGCTCTGATGTCTCTTTTCAGACTTAAGGTTCTTTTACATACCACTTCCCACAATAGTAATTCCTTACCACAGAAAATCAAGGGCTGCTGGATGTTTGAATAATTAAAAAGATATTTAAATTTATATTTGCTTTAACTTTGATTTTGAACATTACCTGAAATTGAAAAATCAGCCATTGCAACACATACTTTATTGGAGAATCATAAAATTGAAAAAGAAGCCCTACTTTTAAAACATTTGGAAAACTCTTTAGAACTGACAATTTGGGAGAAGATATATATTCAGAAGACAAATTTAGATCCACGAATTTCGAGATTCCTGATGAACGTGACCTCATCTCAAAGTTCATCAAATCAACACCAGATGGAAACGTTATTGATGGAGATTCCAACAAAAATCCGGTAGTCATAATGTCGGTTGAAAATGAGAGAGATCCTTCTCTCGAAAACTAGTTCCTGTGTTTGAAGAAACATAAAATATGAGGTAAGATGTTAAAAAATGACTCATTAATTTACGAATGGTGGGTTTTGTCCTTTTTCAGCTTATTGGTCTACGTCTTAATGACTTTTCTTGCAACTTTACCTTCTTCTGACTACAATTATACCTTTGTATAATTCAAGAATCCAGAGTCCAGTCTCAATTTCAACTTCTTTTAACTATCTACTTTTACTTTCAAATACTTTTCACATTCCAAACACATTTTGCTCCGCGAGAAAATATCGAACTTTAACAGAATATCCTGTTATTATTAACCAGCCTATTGACTGCCGAACTATTGCATTTTTAACTTCAAATTTTCTAAGAAGCTGCCACTTTGTGAAAATTAACTTGAGCAAAGGGTGAAGGCAGCGAGATTGTCTACCTCCACTTGTTAGTAACTGCAACACTTTTTATGCCCATTTTCCAGTTTTTAGGCATTTTGTAAAATAACTTCAGGTCTTTTATAGGTCAACTTCTGATGGGGGGGGCACGCCGTAGCGTAGTGGTTAAGGCACTGAGCTACAAGCCGGAGGGTCGAGGGTTCAAGTTCCGTTGGGGTCAGGATTTTTTTAAACTGACCCAAACCCTCTGGCGGCACTATGGCCCTGGGGTCGACTCAGCCTCTAACGGAAATGAGTACCAGACGCTTGTTCTGGGGGTAAAGGCGGCCGTCACGCAGGGCTGACAAAGTGACGATTGTCTAGGAAAAGTGGGAGCCTTAACCTCCTACTACCCCAAGGGCTTCCGGGCCTGTTGTGGGATCACTTTACTTTTTACTTACAATTTCTGATGCCTACTCATAACATTTCTATTCTCTTAAAATGAGAGTCCATGCTTCGCTTCCATGTAATATAACTGGAAGAATGACAGTTTTAAATATTTTTGGTTTAATGTTTTTTTGAGAGAAGTTGGGATGAGGAGACTCCCTTTAAATTATAATTTTGTAATACTTGCCATAAATCTACAACACGGATTATTGGTTTTAGTTTCCTTTTGAAAGAGACCTTACTCAGGACTTTTATGACCTGAAAAATTAATTTATCCCATTAAGAGGTTTAAACACATGAACCTTGAAACCAGAGGTGAGCATTTTAACCACTAGGTTACCAGAACTGACAAAATAACACCTGTTGTTGAGCTGAGGAATGCCTGGATAGAGGTGGACAATGGGCTTGACATATGTCATGTTACAAATGTTCATCAAGTTAAAATCTATTGAAATGGCATCTCTTCACATCTGATATAACGAAGATACTGAAGCCCTTGAATGAAACAGTGCTGATAATGTATGTCAACAATATGGCCCTAGGAAGCACAAACAGAAGCGATCTCCAGGACACACTATATGACCTAAAGAAGTGGGTTGATGAGAACAACCTAAACAACTAATTGAGAAGTGGAAAGAATTTAATATCCCCCTATATATATTATTTTTAGATTTTGAAAAGGCCTATGATAGAGTCAAACGGGACATAATGTGGAAAATATTGGAAAGCTACCAAGTCCCCAATAATCTAATAAATGCTATAAAAAGTTTATATCAAACCACATTTATAAAAGTAAAGTTAGATCATGGGAAAATAACAGATCAATTTGAAATTATCCAGGGTTTAAGACAGGGATGTGGACTATCTCCATGACTGTTTATTCTATATCTAAATAAAATTGTCCAGGAGTGGAAAAAACTAAACCCCCCAGGAGTAAAAATATGTAGAGGAAATCAAATACAAACAATAATCTTCGCAGATGATCAAGTACTTCTAGCGGAGAATGAAGATGATTTGCAGAGATCAGTGTTTAAATTGCAGAATACCCTGGAAAAATATAACATGAAAATATCTGAAAATAAAACCAAATCCATGGCAATCACTGGAAAGGGACTTTCGAGAGTAAAAATAATAATAAATAATAAACCAATAAAACAAGTAACACACTTTAATTATTTAGGTAATAATATATCACAGTTTCATAATCAAAAAGATGAGGAAATAAATTTAGAAAAATATAACAGATTAAATGGTATAATTAGGAGAAATTTTGGAAAACAAATGAGAAAAGAAATCCAATTGAGATTTTGTAATGCCATAGCCAAACCTACTCTACTATACGGAAGTGAATGCTGGACACTTCGAGCAAAAGATAAATCCCGCATTAATAGTTCACAAATGAGATTCCTCCGATCACTAACTGGAGTAACATTAAGGGATAGAATGAAAAGTGATGAGATAAGGATGCAATGGAATAGTAGGGAAATGGTTGAACATATACAAAATTATCAGATTAAATGGTTCCAACCCATCCAGAGAATGTCAAATTCCCATTTACCAAAGATGATTTACCACCTCAAACCTAAAGGCAAAAGAGACCTCGTAAGACCCTTCAACCGATGGAAAGATCAGTTTTTGTAGTTGCAGAACGGGCATCATCACCCAATACTGCATTCGGAAGAAGAAGATGAGAACAACCTCACCATAAATACTGATAAAACAGTCCAGATGACTTTTAGGAGAGGAGGAAGAGCTACAACAGAGGACAATCTGACGTTAGGAACAGTAAATAAATTCAAATAACTTGGACTGACCCTAGAGACTACAGCGAAATACTTCAGCCAACATGTACATGACAAAACAATAGCTGCCATCAAAGCAATCTACAGCATCAAGACTATCCCTGCCGACAGCTATGATTCTATTCGAAACCACGATTTTGCTGATTATAACTTATGGAATAGATCTGATATGGGAAAAACTGACTCTCAGAGATCTTAGGAAGATAGAAAACGTGAAAATCCGCTTCCTAAAAACAGCACTGAGAGTGGGGAAAACGGCACCCTCACGACTCATCTATGAACTCACAAAGGAAACATACTACATAGAAGATCTATGACTGAGAATGCTACTAGCCCTGGGAAACTAATTTTGAAATTTTTTATTTAGACTGGATTTTTTGCATTATAAATCACGGTCGCACCCTCTAGATTGTAATTTTGCAGTTTTTGAAATTTCGATAATTTTTATATTTTTGGAAAAAAAATTCTAATAATATAGCCTTGGAAAACTCAATTTTGAACCTTTTGGATTTATATTACCAAGAACTTTTAAACAACAGGAGAGAAAAACATAGAATGATAGGTGCTGATTTCTACACCTCAGGAGCTATGCTGGACAGAAACTGGACGAAAATCAACCAAGAGCTAAGGCATGTTAACACGATATGCGATACACGGCTTTCATCATAGGGTGTGCAGAATCAAGAAATATCACGAACCTAGTGAGAAGTGCGTGTGTGAATTGTGCGACCGATATCATATACCAAAATGCCCAAGAAACACGAAATCGCTGAATGACTATAGCAAAGACTAAAGAATAATCAATGCCCATTAGGGCGAACCTTTCTTCTTATTATTATTTATATTTAGAAAATATTAATAGTTCATTTAAACAAGTTTCTTTCTTAAGGTTTATTTTATTGGTGCTCTAAAAGGGACATAGTTTATCAGCCAGTTCAATGCATGTAAATTCTCAAAAACACTGTTTCAGTAAAATTCTCTATGTAAATACATCTCTGGTGTTTATAACAAATTACACTATCATAATAAACAACAAAATAAAATAAAAATTAAAACATAAAGATGGAATGAATGTAAGTAAAAATTGTTTATTTCACACTTTGTCTCATTTGGTCCACCACTGTGGTCTTGAGGTAGCATGCTGCCTTGTCATGCAGCAGGCCCGGGTTCAATCCCCGGTCGGGACAGTTTTTCTGGGTGAGGTTTTTATCGGAGCTTTTCTCACCTGTAAGACAAATGTCAGGAAAATGTTAAGGCCCAAACGGTCCCCGGAATCATATGGCCATCACCATCCTCCTCCTTCAACAGTGTGGAAAGCAACGGTAAGCTACCACACCTACAATTCCCTAGTAAAGCTGCAAGCATAGCATGAAAATGCTATGATTGCAGTGAAGGACCTGCCTTTGGGCAGAATTACTATGGATGGATGTCTCATTTGAGTATTTAATAATTTTACAAAAAAGGCAAGAAAATAGAACATTACAGTACCAAGTAATAATATATTCACTAAAAGTGATGCAACTTTCACACAACATATCAAAAAACCATGGCAAACTTAATAATTTTTATAAGTAAACAAGCAAGGGAATTCAATGGAAATTATATAAACATAGTAAGTTTATATTATAGCACTGGTTTCATTATAAGGAAATAAAACTAAATGTTTTCACTTTATAAAAATTTTGTTTTTAATAGTTCTGATACAATTTGGATTTTGTTTTGACAATTGGAAGTACTTATTGAAACAACTTTCATTTGATTCATTAATACAAGTTATAAATTAACTCTCAGTTTATGCAATTATTAATTTTTGTCATGTATTTTGGATATATTACTTTTATTCCCATTGTATCTTTAAATGATACAATAACCTCATCATTCCACCATTATACACATAATTATGAGGTTTTCACGTCTAGAAAATAACATTGTTCTCAAACAGCAATTCTTGCTAGTAAATGTGCCATATTATGTGAGATTGATTTATTTGTTAGTTAATTTTAAGTAAATAATTAACTTAATTTGTTTCACATACAACTTTGCCAAGAAAATGGGTGCCTGATTTATGAAAAAAATACTATTACAGAACATATAATTATCACACAATTATTTGATAAAGTCAGGGTGAACTCAGTTTTACCAGAACAGTGGCTAGCACAAATGCCACTGAACCATCCCCTTTCAACGAAACTTTTTTTGTCTCAAACAGCATGGTCAACTAATAAATCACATGTGATTTATTCAAAGAGAATGTTCTAAAGTTATTGACGTATCTGTGATCACAATCTATAAAATTCCAAATGTCAATGTTGTTATTTAGTATCCACATTAGAATGATCATGATTTAGATTTTATTAACAATAATGTATGGTAAAATTAAATTTTTCTTACCTCTCCTCATATAAATCTTCTAAGTAGATTGCGATTTCGAGACCATAACAGTCTCATCTTCAGTACTTTTTTGGTGACTGATGTTATGTCGATCGGAAGAAACTCTTCTTCTTCCCTCTGTTGGTGGACCTCTGGGTCAGGTCAAAATTTGCAGGAATTTTGAAGTTCATAAGTTTTCCTTTGTTTTTCTGAATGTGGATCTTTTCCCAAACCGGAGTTCCTTTTGTTTGTCTATTTGTTTAATTAGACTGGCTTTTGATTCAATCCTGCAAATTTTGACCTGATCCAGAGTTTCATCGGTCCACCAACAGAGGGAAGGAGAAGAGTTTCTTCCGATCGACATAACATCAGTTGCCAAAAAAGTACTGAAGATGAGACCATTATGGTCTTGAAATCGCGATCTACTTAGCAATTAATTTTACCATAAATTAAACCTCATAGTAATTAATTCCTCTAAGAGTTAAACAATAATGTAGATAATTGTGCCGTAAACTTATGTTGATGCTAGAGGGAGATATATTTCCATCTCTATCACATAGTCTGCAGCATTAAATGACAACAGCGTTCCCGTAAGAGCAATATTATTTTCTAGACACGAAAATCCATGTAGGGATGTCATTTTATATCAGTTGTTGAATAGGTGAGTACAAATTAACATTTATTTATTAGATCTGACATATGAAATAAAATCTATGTACAATGCAAGGATTGAAAACAATTTAATTTGTTTTGAAATTTTTACTTCTGCACACTAATCACATTCTTCAATACGTATAATAATTTGCCCATTTTTTGTTCTTTTTAAAATTACAAACTGGAATCCCTTGAAATGTATTATTCTTTCATACATTTTCAAGCATTGAGCAACATATTTCACCCACAGTTTTGTCGTTTAGTCTCATATCTTTAACATTTCTCTCCAATCTTCACAAATTCCTTACATATCCCATAAAACCACTGCACAATAAAGGATCCTCACACTTTCATCATTTCCTTGTTATCTCGTCTTCTTCTGGAGCACTGGCATTCCTTATTTTCCCCATTGCCATCTCTAAATCAAATTCTTGTAACTCATACTAACATATGAAATAAAATTAGTTTTAATGCTATTCTTAAATTAATTTTATATATACATATCCCATCCATCATTTTAGGCTTGACTGGAAAATATTGAAAAAAATAACACTGCAAAACAAGTATAAAATTTAATGTTTCCAGAGGAAATGAGAATTTAAATCTAACAACAATGGTTTCTGGTTTCATGAACAGTAATCAAATAAAAAAATTATAGATCATTGGTTGATTAATGTCTTTGACATCGTCCGATTCCTAATAGCCAGTTTTGTCGGTCCAAAATTAATATATCTCTTTTTGGTATAAAATGCTCTATATTAGGAATATATGGAATTAGTGAGGATGGAAATTATTTAATGAAAGATCAATTTTATAGTACATTAAATTCTATTATGGATGAGATCGGGACCTCAAGAGAAATTATATTAGCTGGCGATTTTAACAGCAGAATCGGCAAAGAGATAGATATTGATGTAGTCGATCCATATGGAGAAGTGGAGAAAAATGACAATGGTAGAAGATTGATAGGATTTTTTGAACAATATTCACTTAAAGTCCTAAATGGATTTTACTAACATAGAGATATAAAAAAAAATGATATAGCATTATTTTTCTTCTAACAAATAATTTTGAAGGTATATGAAAATTTTAACAATCTTGAAACTTCTTCTGGAGAAGCAATGAGATGTACTAAGGCCATGTTCAAAAAATTATGTGTCATTTTTAACTGCAAGGTACTAATCCAGTGTCAAATCTGTCATTTAAATTGAAAGGAAGTGATACAACTCAAAAATAGCTAGACTGGATAACCCTTACCACCTGCCGTCCGCACCGCATCCCATCTCATTCCACTAAGCTCTTACTTGAGCAGGGAGTTTAACTGATTAATAGAGTGGGTTGCAATTGGTAGATTGTGACTTCAATTTCTGTGTTTTGCAGTTAAAAATGGCTGATAACATTTTGTCTTCATCTATAAAAAAAACTCTGGCAAGACCCATCTTATGTTATGGCAGTGTACTGTGGACCCTGCAGATGACAGGCAAGAGGAGGATTACCACCAGTGAAATAGAATTTCATGCGCCGAACAGCAGGCTATACTAAGTGAGATATGAAAAGGAATTCCGATATCCTTCAGGAACTCGACGTAGAACCAGTCCTTCACCATATCCATAACTCTCAAGAAAATTGTAAAAAACATGTTAATAGAATTACTTATTTTAGGAATTCTCACTATGAGGTATAATCATTAAGGTTGTATTTTTTTATCACTCACCTCATATTGTTCTTCTTATTTGACTATAAACTAGTTTCGGAACATAGTTTCTGTTCCATCCTCAGTATTGTCACGACCATTGTTCTGTCGTCTCTTCAAGACGATACTGAGGATGGAACAGAAACTATGTTCCGAAACTAGTTTACAGTCAAATAAGAAGAACAATATGAGGTGAGTGATAAAAAATTCTACCTTAATATTAATAGAATGCCCAGACAAGAAATCCCCAATCATAAACTATATCCCATATGAGAAGAGATCGTTGGGATGCCCCTTGGAGAGGTGGAAGGAAAACTTCAGTAGATCGTAACAGTCCTTCCGAGGATATGACCTGTTAGGATGATATTTTGGGCACAGTTTTGATAGATCACAATTCTTATCTGAGAGAAATTTCAAGGTAGGTTTTGACATGCAATGGATGACAGTTCCCTTGTTAGTATTAACCTGATTTAAGTAAAGTCACATTTAAAGATATTTTAGTTAATCTCTCACAATTTCCCTGAGATGTTAATATCTTTTTAAGGTTATTTTAAGTAATAAGGCTCAGTAGCGGATGGCAGCTTTAGATAACACACAGGGCTCATATATTAATAAAATAAAATAAGTTAAAATGTACCTTCTTAGGTCAGATCCGTCGTCCTCATCTTATAAAATACGAGCATCGTTTCAAACCATATTATGTCCAAAATTTAAAATTTTACAGGAAATGCAAAAAATACAGTACTCTTAAACTATGAATATAAAAACTGACAAGTCTACAATTCGTCATTTTTCCTCAGATTGAAGCTGCTGCAATGTTTGTCTTCATGTTTGCCTCCTTCGACTGCCTCATGAATTATCCCCCACATTAACACATTCATCCATCTTACAGCAGAAAAATAGTATGTTTATTCACTAACAATGCATAAACCTACTGTCGTGGCAAAACTAAAATCATATGATCAGTATATCCAACAGAAAAAAATAAAATTCCAGGGCAGACAACATGGAAAATACAGACGAGGGCAAAACGCGATTTGCACCGACCATGAATGAGGACATAATACAATATGAAACAACCACTTGTTTTCAAGCTTCATTTACGCAAGGAAAAAATGTGATTTCAGCATACAGCTCGATAGAGCATATAAGAAACAGAACGAAATGATATCAAACTCAATTTTGTCCAGGAGTGAACATAATACGGTTTGAAACGACGCTCCTCATATGTATTCTTTTTGTATGAAGGCCTTTCAGAAAATCCGTTCCATCTTCAGCAGGTCTTTCTTCACTAAATTATTTGATGCGGTGGTTGATGGTGCTGGTCCTAATGTGGTGTTGTCGTGACTAAAGCTTCTTCCTGACGATATCGTATAGTGGGTTTAGTCTGGGAGTGCTTTCATTTATTGACAACTTGTCTATTTTCTTGATAATTTCCAGGTCTTCCAATATGTTGATTTTTGTTGGGTTTCCCTCTTTGTGTACTATTGTAAGGGTGTCTTCTATTGAGTTCATTTTATGACCGGCGTTTATTATGTGCTTAGCATAATTAGACTTTCCATATCTGTATACGAAATTGTTACGATGCTCTTTAAACCATATGTTGAAACTTCTTTTCATTGTACCTATATAGAACTTGTCACAGAAAGTACATTTTAAGTTATTTTTATTTTATGACTCTCCACCT
Organism: Diploptera punctata; assembly: GCA_030220185.1. NCBI lineage: Eukaryota > Metazoa > Arthropoda > Insecta > Blattodea > Blaberidae > Diploptera > Diploptera punctata. Next base: position 119,295 of record JASPKZ010008417.1, read on the forward strand.
CAATGGTTTTAACAACGAATTTTATTAGTACTGACTCATATACTAAGTTAAGATTTTGGTTAAAACAGAAAATAACTTTTTTTAAAATCATTAGGAAGTAACATTAGAGGTTTAATTTGATATTTGAGTTTGTATCTTTTTTTAACATTCTTACCTCATGTAAGTCCCCGCTGTGGTCTCGAGGTAGCATGCTGCCTTGTCATGCAGCGGGCCCGGGTTCGATCCCTGGTCGGGGCAGTTTTTCTGGGTGAGGTTTATATCGGGGTTTTTCCTCACCTGTAAGACAAATGCCAGGAAAACTTTAACGCCCAAACGGTCCCCGAAATCATATGGCAATCATTACCCTTCACCAGTGTGGAAAGCAACAGGAAGCTACCACACCTACAATTCCCTTGTAAAGCTGCAAAGCATAGCATTAAAATGCTATGATTGCAGTGAAAGACTTGCCCTCAGGCAGAATTACTATGGATGGACCTCATGTAATTGTTTTTTTGAACATACATTTCAAAGCTGTTGCTCCATCATCAGCGTTTTCACAACTGATTTTTTCTTCTTCAAGTTGTCGGCCCTGGATCTGTGTTTGAAAGAACTTGATAATGAGGCTCCTTTCTCCGGGAATTTCAAAGTTCATAATTTTCTCCTTGTTCTTCTGGGAAAAAATCTATATACAGAAGAACAAGGGGAAAATTATGAACTTTGAAATTCCTAGAGAAAGGAGCCTCATTACCAAGTTCTCTACAACACAGATCCAGGGCCGACAACTTGAAGAAAAGAAGAAATCAGTTTGTGAAAACGCTGACAATGGAGCAACAGCTTTGAAACATATGTTCGAAAAAACAATTACATGAGGTAAGAACGTTAAAAAAATACAAACTCAAATATAAGAGAAATAAATAAATAAAAAAAACTAATTTATATTTTTTTTAATTTTTTGTTAATCTTTAATTACTATTTTCTGAATTCTGTTCTCTTGTGGATTAGTTCCATTGTGTACATCATGTTCCAAATTAATATGCATTCTAATTTATATATTAAATTTGGGAATTTTTAACATTATGAGGTTCAAAATAGATGTATGAGGTAAGAAAAAATCACGATTCATTTAATTATTATGCATTCTAATATTAAACACTGGTACAAAACAGAGAAATTGTGCATAAAAATATGGCTTAAATATTCTGAAAATCTCCCTTGGTATTATCTGTCCAACATAAGAAGCACACTTTGACATTTAATTTCCGCAAAGCACGTGTAAGAGTGCATGCGAACTGTCAGCTGTTTGCTACAAGCCGATAAATTAATGCACAACAATCATTTTAATTTTTGATGTTGCAGGTTGTATTAACATTTACAATAGTATTTCGAAAACTAATTAAATTATAATTGTTAATATTAAACAAATTAATTCAAATCAAATATTTAAATTAAAATAACTGTACTTCCAGTAATAAAATAAAAAACCTATGCACCTTGTAATGAACTCTACACTTCAAAAAATTGTCCACCACTCTTAAAACAGGTTTTTTCCTCTTTTTGTTGGGTGTTTTGATATGACCAGCTTTTTTAATTCCCTGCAAACATGTACAACACTACTCTCCGACACACCAGTATATTCTGCAGTTAATTTAACTGTATCATTCACTGCAGTGCTAGTATTCCCATAGTAATTCTGCCCAAAGGCAGGTCCTTCACTCCAAGCATAGCATTTTCATGCTATGTTTGCAGCTTTACTAGGGAATTGTTATGTTCCATAAATTTACAAAATACACTTAACACTATTTAATTTTAGGAAGTTATATTTTGAGGTTATTTTAATTATATTATTTTTGGTCTGGACATCTTACCTCAATATTAATGTTGATTTGTTCTTGGACATGTTTCAAAACAATTCTGTTTTATCGTCAGCTTTCCCAGACTGGTTTTATTTATGTTGCACACCTACATGTTTCAAAACAATTCTGTTTTATCGTCAGCTTTCCCAGACTGGTTTTATTTATGTTGCACCACCTGGTGTGCAACATAAATAAAACCAGTCTGGGAAAGCTGACGATAAAACAGAATTGTTTTGAAACATGTCGTGGTGCAACATAAATAAAACCAGTCTGGGAAAGCTGACGATAAAACAGAATTGTTTTGAAACATGTCCAAGAACAAATCAACATTAATATTGAGGTAAGATGTCCAGACCAAAAATAATATAACACTTAACACTGTTTTTCACCACTCTCTGATAATCTCCCTTTGTGCTTCTAATAATTTTCATCACACATTTTATCACCGAGTTAAGTTAACATAAAGCACCCGACAGTCGCCATATTTGTAACTGACATTCAACTTCTTTTTGTTGAGTTGATTTTTGACTCACCCCATACTTCTTAACTCCCTTGTAAATCCAGATTTTGTCAATGTTTTTGTGACATTCTCAACACTGTTCATGTTGTGAACATGAACAGCATTGAGAATGTCACAAAAACAGTGACGAAATCTGGATTTGCTGCGAGGGAGTTAAGAAGTATGGGGTGAGTCAAAAATCAACTCAACAAAATTAAAATAAACCTCATAGTGTTATTTGCTACCTACATAACTTAATTCAACTTCTTCTCTAGAATCATTCAGTTTCAAACAAATGCAAATTTTTAGTTAGTCTCCAACCTTCGAGGAAATATGTAGGTATATACTGTATTCTGATCAACAACTATAGTTAACATAAATAGCTTTAAATACATAATTATATTAATCGAGTATATGATCTATTTTTCGCTTCTGCTAAACTGTGCTTTGGTCATGAACGAATCGCAGTAACTGCAGCAGTCATGTGCTTCGTGGATTACCCGCCATTTATTTTCCTGAAGTGTCTTTCTTAGGCTGGACAGAAAATAGTACATCAGCATGTATTTCATAAATTACTGTAAAAATCGAAGAGCTCCCTCGAAGATGGGTGAACCATCAAGTTCTGTAAAGCTTAATTTTTAAGGTGTCAAAAATAATTCAGTTACATAATCTTTCATAATTTATCTGTAATTACTTGACATACCACTAGACTGCAATATAATGTTCCATCTAAAAGAATGTCACACAAATTTGAAGGGCCCAGCAGAAAAGAGGCACATGTCATCATAGCATGGATTTACTACTTTATGTTATGGTAAAACCTCTCCAGCACAGATTACTATTCCCACCTCCTGGAGGTCAGTCTGCAGAAGAGGAAGCCGTTGGACGTCAGTTGTGAACATGATACAGCATTGAGAATGTCACAAATGCAGTGAAGAAACTCGAGTCTGCGAGGGAGTTAAGAAGTATGAGGTGAGTCAAAAACAACTCAACATAAATTAAAAATAAACCTCATAGTGTTATTTCCTACCTACATAACTTAATGTTTAGATATTTGTTAGGAACTAACAATACAAGGTTTTATTTATACAACCAAGCAGATGCAAGCTGATGGTGAGGATATTACCTCAAAACTAGTCCTGGAGAGGAAACAAAATCTGATTCATTTATCGATTGATTAGAATGTTTTTCTATTTAATATGTAACAGTCATTGTTTTTTTTTAATATATATAAATTTCATTATAATTGGAATAATGTATGTTCTGTCAATGAAACATTTTTTGTATAAAATTTACCACATTTAATGTATTCCACAGACCTAATTTAAACAAAAAAAAATATTTATAAATAATAGGAGTTAGATAAGCAGCTTTCTTGAAGACCCAGGTTTCGATGCCTTTGCATCATTAAAACATTATAGAAATATATATAAATAGAAAAATCTGTAAGAGCTGCACATGCATAGTCAGAAAAACACTGAATTGAAACAAAAGCCAAATTATTGTAACACTTAGATAAATGTAAGGAACTCACAATATTGGAGAAAATTTACATCCACTAAAATAGAAGGAAAATAATGAACTTTGAAATTCCTGGAGAAAAAATTTGATTTGGAAGTTCATCAGTCAGCCAACAGAGAGCAGAAATCAACCTACAGGATCATCAACCACCATTTTGACAGTTAGAAAGAATTGATAAAGATGCTAAAACATTGAAACCCGGGTCTTCAAGGCAGCTACAAATATGAAGTGAGTCATGCTTATCTAACTCCTATTATTTAAAATAACCTCATGGTGTCACTTCCTTTAAAAGAAATCCTAGAATGAATATCGGACCACGTTGGCCTAGAGGCATTTTTAAATTACAAACAAAAAGTTTATTAATTTTATTAATAAAGGAAATATATCATTTCAACTATAACAAACTACATGAGGCACATATAGCATGGCAATGTGAACATTCAGCAAATAAATCAGATCTTACACCTCACATTTTGTTTCCTCTCCAGAACTAGTTTCAAGGCAGTCAGATGTCAGTTGAGAATTGAGAAACTTCTTCAAAACTGGTCCCAGAGAAAAAACAAAATATGAGGTATAAAATCTAATTAATTTACTGATTGTTTAAATAAAACCTCCAAACAAACATCTAAGTCTATGTGAAGCCTGGTTAACATTCATTAAATAATTTTAAAAATATGCAATTTTTACTGTATTTGAGCAAAGTTCCAGTTGTACTCTGAACAAACTTGCATAAGGTATTACTCCATCTATTAGGGAAACCAGGGGTGCTACTTTTACCCACACATGAGTGAACTGTGTACAGAACTGTCAACGATGAAATATTTTTCTTAGGCTATATCGTATATTACATTGTGAATGTGAACAGCATTGAGAATGTCACAAATACAATGACGAAATCTAGATATGCAAGGGAGTTAAGAAGTATGAGGTGAGTCAAGAAACAACTCAACAAAATTAAAACAAACCTCACAGTGTTATTTACTACCTACATATCTTGTAATTATATATTTTAAAATTCTCCCATATAACTTAAATAGACATTGTGCTACATATTATACATTTTTATTTTATTTATTTTGAGTGTTAGAAAACAAATGTTTTCTTACATGCTTAAAGGTGAAGTTATTCATCTAATGAAAATGTGGTCCATACACATGGTTTGTTTTCATTACAACTGGAACTTAGCTCAGAAGAGGTATAGTGATAACCTATTTTCTAGTGATTCAATCTTAAATGTGAGGGATAGCAGTTTACCTTGAGTCTAGGAGCTGTAAATATCTACATACAGTATTACTCCGCTTTTACTTTCCTGCATTTTACAACATTTTTTAAAGGTCCCTTCAGTTTCCCCGTATTCACAATGTATTAAAAACCCCGCTTTTACGTTTCTGAAATTTTGTTTTCCTGCAATTTACGTCACATCACATCGATCTTCAGCGTTAAACATCAAAGATATTAGATTTATTTGATCGATTATCTCACTTCTGTACAATCGACATATAGCAGAGTAAGTTCATTGAGCCAACGAAGCTGGCTGCTTTACAATCGATAAGGAGCCAAGCAAGTTTAATGAGCCAACGAAGCTGGCTGCTTTACAATCGATAAGGAGCCAAGCAAGTTTAATGAGCCAACGAAGCTGGCTTTTGTACAATCGATAAAGAGCAGAGCATGTTCATCGAGCCAAAGAAGTTGGCTCAGAACTTTAAAACATTTCTGAAATTCAACATGCGTACTTCTATGGAAAAAGATTTTTTTTTAATCTCTCAATAAAGATTCATAGGCTGATTGCTGAACCTCTCCTTGTTATTTATTTTTTAAATGGTGAAAGTAAAAGAAATAAAGTAATTTTTTGTTTACAGCCGTTCAAAGCACTCATTACATTGAACTATTATAGGAATATCACTATGAGGTTTAATTTAAAATAAAACTCTTCAGACCTCACCTGATATTTTGTCTTCTAAATAAATAAAAGACAGTATATGAGGTGAGAATTTTATTTTAAATTAAAAGAAATGTTACATTATTTAGTCAATATTGTATATTATCCCAGTCACTGCTTTTTTGCATATTCTAGAATGGTTGCTGAATGTAAGGGCAACTTTTTTTAACTCCTCCTCGTTTTCCATATTTGTGTATTTCCCCAAATTTACACCACTTTCCCCCATGTAAAGAGGGGTAATACTTTAGTATATTATCCACATCTGTTTTTTTCATGTTCTGAAATGCATGCAGAGCATGGGGGGGTCAACATTTTTGAGCTCGTCTCCATTTCCCTCAATTTACACTTTCCCCTATTTTACACCATTTTTCCACGGTCCCTTGAAAAGTGTAAAAGAGGCTAATACTGTAATGTCACTAGCTATATCCCTGAACCAAAATTACAAAATCGTTAGACAGTGGCTTGTGCCTGTTTTCCACTGGATCCAATTGTTGGTTACACCCTCATTCGAAGGAGGCCTTCAGTTATCATAACTGTCCACTTTACAGACAAACTATAACTTATTCTAATAATTCACATGTTTAAAATCTAATTCAATACAATATAGTGTTTATTTCCATGCGTATATCACAATCTTTTCTTCTTCTAATGCCATCAGGTTGTCTTTTATGACATTTCTGGCTTTATGATGATCTTGTAGAAGATTTCTGGGCTGTTGGCCATGGTCTTGAGGCTTATAGTTCCCCAATGTTTCGCCAGAGACTGCATCCGGCATCCTCAGGGGTTGTCTTGAGACTGGCAATTTTGTCGACTACCTGCTCTCTATTTACACACGTCGTGGATAATTGTATAAATAGAGCAGGTAGTCAACAAAATTGCCAGTCTCAAGACAACCCTTGAGGATGCCAGACGCAGTCTCTGGCGAAACATTGGGGAACTATAAGCCTCAAGACCATGGCCAACAGCCCGGAAATCTTCTACAAGATCATCATAGTAACTCCAGCCGTGAAAGCCTAAGTCAATATATTTCTGGCTTTCTTCCCTGGCATTAGCAGAATTGTAATTCATTTCTTAGGTTGGGGCACCTGGATGGCAAAGTTATGTTACCCCAATGATATGACGGGTGATAATAGATAGTGAAGTACCTGTAGAGTCCTTAACCTAAACTTAACCTAAATTCCTGTCATGGGCAACCACAGGAATTGATTCCCTTTAAAGAAAAATTCACATGGTCTGTCCAGAAATCAAACCCAAGACCTCATGAACTGTAGTCACAAATGGCGACCAGTAGCCCATGAGGCTGTAAAATTGAATAAACTATATTTTTCAGTGTATAAGATGAACCCAAAATACTTAAAACAATTTTTAGAAAAACCTAAACTTGCATATCATCAAAGAGTAACAGAACAATCTTTAAAATATTCAATGTTACGCTTAGAGGCTTTACTGCTTGTGTATGAATCATTTCTGTTGAAATGACAATCTCATTTTGCCAATTTTCATACTCATTTCATTTCTGGACATCGCATACTTTTCCAATGTTCTGCTTGCTTTTCTTTACACAAATTGTACAATCTCTCTTCCTGAATACGCTAAGTTCTAATATTTTTCTCTGTAGATGGAAGTGCAAAATCTTTTAGCTTCTCTATTCCCATGTTCTTCCAAATATTTTACAATCTGTAATTTGTAACTTGAAGCATATGAATATCATCTACTTTTTCCATCATTAAATATTACTGGAAAATATCAAACTCAACCCAAAATATTTAATTACAACAACTCAATACCGACAAACGTCAGTATGAAACTCGAATATGAAACCCCATTCTTACACAATGACGCACTAGAAGTAAGGTGCAGGTCGCTTGTCTAATTGACTATTTTATTAACTGGCTGCAAAAGTCTTGGAAGATAAAAGAGATTGCATATGACTTGGAAAAAGGACAAAAATCCTTACTTTTGTTATATAAGATTCACCCCATTTTTAAGACAAATTTTAAAATAAAATATGTGTCTTATACACCAGAAAATATGGTACATATTTCATTAATATAATGTTAATAACACATGTGCAATTATTGCACTTGTTGATTTAGAAACGTGTTGTTTCGAGTTATATAGCAACCATCTGTTGACGACTACCATTTTCCATCAGTACATTCATTGCTTAGTATCTGTTAGTCCAAGTGCATTTACTTATGCACTTAATTTACCTGACTAAAAATTGGAATTGGAGTATGTGGAAACAATATGCCTAAATGTTCACTGCATCTTCATATGATGCAAGTGACAACAAGCAGGCTATTTTTATAATAGATTTTATAAACTCCATTCTTAAGTCCTAATTTTGTTAAAATTTTCTTTCAGTCTTGAATTTGGTAATGTTAAAGCAATGTCTAACGCCGCTCCCTGTAACGCCGATCTCTGTCCCTGTCACGATCACGACGTTCTGATGTCCTTCTTAAAAATTCTTCAACAGAGCGATCATACTAAAACAAAGAGAAAAAGGAAAAATTGTATCAATTTGTTGAACAAGATGAAGCAAATTCATTAATAATAAGTGAGGTGAATGGAAGAAAAACTGAAGAGAAAAATTTCTGCCTGAACCAGGAATGGTACCCTAAACCCACAGAGCACTCGAATAGAGGGAAAGTTGAATACAGTACATCTAAAAATTTTCGGTCGTTTACGATGAACTACAATGAACAAACTACAATGGTAGTACTATTTTGTAGTAACAGAATATGTAACTAAATAAAACAAATGCAAGGCACATGACGTGTTCACTCAGGATTATGGGAAATTAGCCATTTTGTAAATTAAAATTTTTAACTGCTATCCTTTCGTTCTATGTAGACGGTACTATAAAAATTATATATTTTCGAAAGTTAAAAATCATTACTTAGATTTTACTTTACTCTAATTTGTAAGTAATTTCAAACTTGTTTACGTTTTTAATGTGAACCTATTTTCAAAGGTAAACCTACTAGAAGTGATAAAATTCTATGATTTGTTAGGTTAGGGAGAGTAATGTTAGTGTACAGCCATTTCTAATATACATTTTAAAAATGTGAGTGACTTTATAATGGATTTCAGATGTACGACATGGCTAAGGTCCTTTAATAAATATTGTATAAAACATGTATGTGAGAATAAAGGGGTAGGTCAATTGTACATATTTATTAAAAGAGCTCGTTATGCATGTTTTTAAATTTTAATAAACGAAAATAAATTAACATGTTTCATATATTTCCATTGTTCCCTTCTGTTAAAATAAAAAAATTCTTTAGGTCTGAGAGGCTGGGTACAAATAATTCCATAATTTAAGATTAATTAAAATGTTATTTATTCCTATAAAAGTTCAATTCCATGACTATTCACCAGATGGTGTTATTTAATTATAATTCATAATTTTACCACCAGATGGTGCTGAATTTCATATTAGTACCAGAACAGAATCAAAAAAATTTAGATGTCGTTAGTTGTTCTACACTAGCGCCACTTGTGGCATGTATGCGAAACTTGTCCACTTTCTCCCCTGGGTCCTCTGTGCCCTAAACCTTCAGCTTTAAATGATGATGCTCTACCACTGATCTAATTCAGGCTTCCTTCCCATCCAAGCTCAAATTTCTCTCCTTAATCTCTCTCTTGGTCTCTCAACCCAAAGTAATGAAATATAATTAAGATATTCGGTCTGTGTATTCTTACCTCTTAAGGTCGTTTTTGTTAAACATATGTTTCAAGGCTAGTTAGCCTCATCTTCAGCTATTACGGATTATTACAGACTCAGTCTATAATAGCTACCTAGCCTTCAAACATATGTACGACAAGAACAACCATAAGTGGTGAGAATACAAACAGACCAAATATCTTAATTATTAAGTAAATCTGTTTATTAAGTTATGTTGATAGGAAATAATGCTATGAGGTTTTTTAATATTGTTTATTTTTTATTTCACTCACCTCATACTTCATAACTCCTAGCATACCCAGGATTTCGTCACATCCTTTGTGACATTCTCAATGCTGTGTCACGTTCACAACTGACGTCCGGCTGCCTTCTATCCTGCAGACTGACCTCCGTGCCATCTGATGGCTGACCGACGAAACTTCCAAATCAGACCTCTCTCCTTATAACCGGGTATTTCAAAATTCATAGTTGTATTTTCATTCTTGCATATGTAAATTTTTTCCCAAATTGTGAGTTCCTTCGGTTTTTCCAATTGTTTAAGTAATTTTGTTTTGGTTTCTATTCTATGTTTTTCTGACCAGGCATGTGCAGCTATTGCAGATTTTTCTGTTTCTCCATTTTTAACATTTCTGAGGTGTTCCTTTAATCTTGTATTTAGATTCCTTTTTGTTTTTCCTATGTATATCTTTTCACAATTTTTAATTTAATTTAATTTGATAAATTCCCGATTTTTTGCAGTCTTCAATCTTTTCATTTTTGTTGGTTTTTATTAAATTACCTAAGCTGTAATCATTTTTCGGTGCTAATTTAATGTTGAATTTGTTGAAGAAGTTCAGATACCATCCTTTAGTATTTGACAAGTTTAAAAAAATCTTCAACAAATTCAACATTAAATTAGCACCGAAAAATGATTACAGCTTAGGTAATTTAATAAAAACCAACAAAAATGAAAAGATTGAAGACTGCAAAAAATCAGGAATTTATCAAATTAATTGTAAAGATTGTGAAAAGATATACATAGGAAAAACAAAAAGGAATCTAAATACAAGATTAAAGGAACACCTCAGAAATGTTAAAAATGGAGAAACAGAAAAATCTGCAATAGCTGCACATGCATGGTCAGAAAAACATAGAATAGAAACCAAAACAAAATTACTTAAACAATTGGAAAAACCGAAGGAACTCACAATTTGGGAAAAAATGTACATATGCAAGAATGAAAATACAACTATGAATTTTGAAATACCCAGTTATAAGGAGAGAGGGCTGATTTGGAAGTTCGTCGGTCAGCCATCAGATGGCACGGAGGTCAGTCTGCAGGATAGAAGGCAGCCAGACGTCAGTTGTGAATGTGACACAGCATTGAGAATGTCACAAAGGATGTGACGAAACCCTGGGTATGCTAGGAGTTATGAAGTGTGAGGTGAGTGAAATAAAAAATAAACAAATCTCTTTATTATATTAAATTAATGTTGGCAAGAAGAATTTCATCACTCGGAGTTATAGCTGAGGATGAATGTGATTACGTTTGAATCTGCAGTATTATGGAAAACATGAAATCTATGAGATGAGTTGTCAAAAAATGTTTTCTGGTGAATTTCAATTCAAATCTCTTAATGTTACTTCCTATTGTATTTTTGTAATTGAATGAAAATCATTCAAAATAAAATTGAGTTGCTTCCATATTAAGAAGACATCATGGATTCCACACAGCTAAAGTTATATTTATGGACAATTAATTATATTAATCATATTTGAAGAGAAAAATTATACGCTCAGACCGGGACTTGAACCCGGGACTCTTGGTTCTCTAGACCAAGTGATCTGAGCTACCTGAGCAAGTACCGATCTAAACACAAATTTTTCTCTATATACATTGTAATTCCAGCTCACCATTTGCAAAGATAGAAGCAAAGGCTTCATAGCATTGGAGAAAAATTTGCATTTAGTTCGGTACTTGCTCAGGTAGCTCAGATGGTAGAGCACTTGGTCTAGAGAACCAAGGGTCCCAGGTTCAAGTCCCGGTCTGAGCGTATAATTTTTCTCTTCAAATATGATTTATCCATCATTGAGATGTATGAAATTAATAACAAAAACATTAAAAAAAGCCATACTGGCATTTATAATGTAATGTATAATTCCCAAATATGTCTTCTTAATATAGGAGCCGCCATTTGCAAAGATAGAAGCAAAGGCTTCATAGTATTTGGTGGGCGGGAATTACAACGTATATAGAGAAAAAATTGCATTTAGATCGGTACTTGCTCAGGTAGCTCAGATGGTAGAGCACTTGGTCTAGAGAACCAAGGGTCCCGGGTTCAAGTCCCGGTCTGAGCGTATAATTTTTCTCTTCAAATATGATTTATCCATCATTGAGATGTATGAAATTAATAATAAAAACATTGAATTATATTAATATTATGTAGCAAAGCTATTACTATCATCAAAATAAATAAATAAATGTACACAGCTAAGATATTATGATCAATGGCAAAGAGAAAAAAACAGAAGTGGAAATCAAACCCTAAACCTTTAGCTTTATGTGCTGATGCTCTATCACTGAGCTAATTTAGGCTTGCTTTCCAACCAAGCACAAATGGATGAACACTCGCACACATGCATGCAAACAAGTAAACACTGCACATAAGCAAAGAGACACTCCACACACAAACACAAAAACCATGCACACATGCTTGTGCGTGAAAGCATACTAGCCAAAATTCCATGAGAAAACATTTTCTCCCATGGGGACTCAAACTAGCAGATCTCCAATAGCTTTGTGCCTAGGCATGATGCCTTAGTTTCAAGAAACATTTTGCACCGTTGACAGAAGACAGCAGCATATACAACACAAAAGTAGTATATAAACTTAAATGCAATAGTTGTGAAGATGTTATACAGGACGTACAACTACAAGTTTTAAAATATGAAATAACGAGTATTTCAATGATTTCATGAAAGATGGAGGCAGATCGGGTAAACGGCGGGAGTAACTATGACTCTATTAAGGTAGCCAAATGCCTCGTCATCTAATTAGTGACGCGCATGAATGGATTAACGAGATTCCCTCTGTCCCTATCTACTACACTAAGCATTTTAGTTGAGTTGTTTCTTGACTCACCTCATACTTCTTAACTCCCTTGCGATCCGGATTTCATCACTCCATTTGTGACATTCTCAATGCTGTTCATGTTCACAACTGACGTTGTTGTTGTAGGATGTCAGTTGTGAACGTGAACAGCTTGAGAATGTCACAAATAGTGTGACGAAATCTGGATTGCGAGGGAGTTAAGAAGTATGAGGTGAGTCAAGAACAACTCAACTAAATTAAAATAAACCTCATAGTGTTATTTCCTACCTACATAACTTAATTCACTAAGCATGTTACAAACACAGGTCATCGGTTCAACTCAATAGAAAACACCCTCTCAATAATGCATAGAAAAAATGATAACTGGAAAATAAACATCTTAGAAGAAATAGAAATTATGAAGCAAACAAAAATGATAACCCATTGAACGAGATAACGCCTACCAGATCAACCCACTATACAATATTTTCATTAAACACAACCCATACACAATGAACAGCTTTGAAAATGGAACCAGTTCCAAAAGGCCTAGCTGAATATTTTATACAAATCTAAATAGTTGAGGATGACTGCCACAACAGGTACAATTTTTATTATATTTGAAGAGAAAAATGATATGCTCAGACTGGTGTTTGGACCCAGGACCTTTGGCTTTGAACCCCAGTCTGAGCATATAATTTTTTCTCTTCAAATATAATTTATCCTTCAGTGAGAAGTGTTAAATTAATAATAAAAACATACAAATTGTATTGTTTTAAATATGTCTGACAATTTGGTTATAGTATGGGACATTCTGCACTATAACTGAGCACTTTAAGGCAACATCAGTTGGTGCAGAGCTGTGGGACTTATATTGGTTTGAGTTACCATGGGGGAAGAAATTTTCTCATGGAATTTCAATAACTATGGGAATGATGCCCACCCAGCATTGTGAAAAATTTTGATAGCTACAATAAGCAACTGCTCCAGGTTGAGAAAACCAGCTATAACACCTGGGGACCAAATATACTGACCACACTGTCTCCCTTATACTGGGCTGGATGATCGTCCACCTTTGCAATTAACATATGTGGATGTGATAAGCTATGGGCCTTTCAGGCCTGTCGTGCCATGGAGGAGTGAGACATTCTTCTCATGAAGTGAGGCATATATTTCTGATTCGTTTCAGTTAGTGCAATATATACTTACTGATCGCTTCTCTGAGCGACTTGATCGCATGGTGGATGGATATTCAGGTAATGGTGGTCCTTCATAGTATCTAGGTGGAGGCGGCAATGAATCCACAAATGGAGGCTGAAATTTACAAAATAACATTACTATAATTAAAGGAGACAGGCGTAACTTTGCAGAAATGCATTATATATAAAATTAAACAATTTATTCATAATGTTTACTTCCCAACATTAATTTAATATAATTTATTCATAGTTAAATATGGGAAATAACATTAAGAGGTTCTTAATTCGTAAATTAATGAATCATTTTTTAACATCTTACCTCATATTTTATGTTTTCAACAGAAGGATCTCTCTCATTTTCAACCGACATTAATGTTGGTTGAAAATGAGAGAGATCCTTCTGTCGAAAACTAGTTCCTGTGTTTGAAGAAACATAAAATATGAGGTAAGATGTTAAAAAATGACTCATTAATTTATGAATTAAACAATTTACCTTAATAGTAATTTCAGTAAAGAATCAGCAATCAATCTGAGAAGCAAATCTGTCCGATTAAAAACCACAGATACCAGTAAAAGTGAAAAAACAAAACAATGTGTGTATGTTTCTAGTCTTGTTTTATCACTTTTACTGTATCTGTGGGTTTAATTGGAAAGATTTGCATCCCAGATTGATTGCTGACTCTTTTAGCAGAATTACTATTAAGGTAGGGTTGCATGGGATAGTGAAGTGAATTCTAAAACCTCTCCTATCCATAACCTAACCTCAACCTGCCCGTGGTGCAACCTGCTTATAACAGATGAGGCTCTAGGGACCGAGTATTGGCAGTATAACCATAACATCATGAGCAGAGTAAATGCTGCATGGATGGAAACCCCATCACTTTACCCCTTCGGGCTAGCAACCCGTCAGGTCGTACTTCAGAGCTGCTTTCAATTCAGGAGAGGAGACCATTAGACGTCAGTTGTGAACATGAACAACACTGAGAATGTCACAAATACAGTGACAATATCTAGATATATAAGGGAGTTAAGAAGTACGAGGTGAGTCAAGAAACAAATAAAATTAAAATAAACCTCATAGTGTTATTTCCTACCTACATAACTTAATTAGTAGTGAACTTTTTCCACTAATGCCATCTATGAAGTACACTGCTATCTAGTGCGGGAATCGTATTAGTATAAGAGAAAAATCTGTGTGTAAATCGAGATGCCTAATAGCTTAAATCATTAAAGCATTGGTATACAGAAGCAGATATATTGGATTAAAATCCCAATTTAGGCATATATTTTCTCTTCAAATTTAATTTGTCAATCAGAGAGAAGTGATACATTTAGTATTAATCTCAAATTAAGCCAATGTTAGTTTGGCATTGTTGAGTTATTTTTACCCATTTCATTTATGTTTTGAAAGCATTTTCACATTAATTTTAGGAAAAGAACCACACACATACACACACAGTTATTAGTTATATATAACTAACTCACTGGCACTGTCAAACCCATAGGTTCATGGCTGCACGGACATAAACTATCTGCACATCCCTATCCTGAGCTAATGTTTTCCGATCATCCCCTGTATAATCTTCTTCCCTTACATCTTTGTTATGTTATTGTCCCAGCTGAATCTTGGTATACCAACTGGGTGTTTTCCCTCTGATTTTCCTACAATAAACTTCCATGCCCTCTTTCATTCCCCGTATCCTGCCCAACGTAGTTATGAGAAAAAAACTGTTATCAGCAGAACTTCCCAATAGATTTTACATTTGTACATAGCAAATGGGTTGTACTGTAAAATTGGATTTTCACATAAATTAATGTTATCGTTATTTTGGACCTTTAAAATGCTATCCAACCAGCCCTTTTCACTTTTATTATCAAGGATTATAAAATATATCTGTAATACAAAAACTGCCAAGTGGTCGCTTTCATGAGCATATACACATATCAAACTTCCTCATAAGTATGTCTTTCATTGAACCCACTCACTGTATGTCTTAGATTTAACCAACAAAACATATTAAGTCACTTACTGGAGGTGGGTAGGGCATAGGATTCAGAGGAGGTGCTCCGCGAGAATGCAACTCTCTCATGAAGCTGGTGTAGTTTTGAACGCCATTGTATGATCTGCTATCACGCGGTACTGGAAATCTCACAGGTGAGCGTTCACGTCTTCCGTCTTTGAAGAGAGTCGACATGTACATGGAAGGACCTGCTAAGTAATACAATATAAATTAATGTACAAACCTATTGAGCCATAATAATGTACAGTTACATTTAAAAAACTGCATACAACAATGTTTTAATTTTATCAAAACATACTTCAGTCCACTATAGCATGGGATTCACTGGTCGGCCATATTTTGCATTTCAAAAAAGATATCGCCCAAAACTATTTAAGGACATGTATCTGTGATGGAAACTCAAAATATATTTTGAAATCCACATTACACTGGTTTGCATTTCAAAATTTTTTTTTACTAACAAGGGAACTGTCAACAAATGTATGCCAAAACTTACCTTGAAATTTCTCCCAGAGAAACATTGTAATGTACCAAGGCCATGTCCAAAAAAATTAACTGACTTTTTAACTGCAAGGCACAGAAATCAAAGCCAGAATCCAGAAATGGCAACCCATAGTATGGAGCAGATGGACTCCTTGCATGCATAAGAGCAGAGTGGAGTGAGGCAGGATGTCAGGTAGTGAGGGTTACCCAATCTACCAATTCTGGTATTGTATTACTTCCCTATAGTTTAAATGAGATATTTGTCACTGGAGTGTAGTGTCTTGCAGTTAAAAATGGCAGATCATTTTTTGATATCACCTTGGTACATCACGCTTGGTACGCTTCTCTGGAAGAGATTTCAAGGTAGGTTTCAGCATGCAGTGGTTGGCAGTTCCCTTGTGAGGTCAACTGATGTTTTATATTTTTGCATGCAAAGTTCAAACATATAATTCATTTTGCTCAATCAACTCAGGTTCTTTTTATTATGTATGTTTTTAAATAGCAAGCACTACAAAAATGAAGTGTATAAATTATTGTGTTTACTATAACGAAACAGACCGCAATTCACAAACAGATATATGTCCTGGTCTGAGCATATAATTTTTCTCTTCAAATATGATTTATCCATCATTGAGTTAATAATGAGAACATTGAAAAAAAGCCGTACTGGCATTTATAATGTAATGTATAATTCCCAAATATGTCTTCTTAATATAGGAGTCACCATTTGCAAAGATAGAAGCAAAGGCTTCATAGCATTTGGTGGGCAGGGAATTACAACATATATAGAGAAAAATTTGTGTTTAGATCGGTACTTGCTCAGGTAGCTCAGATGGAAGAGCACTTGGTCCAGAGAACCAAGGATCCCGGGTTCAAGTCCCAGTCTGAGCATATAATTTTTCTCTTCAAATATGATTTATTGATCAAGTTATATTTTCCAATTCAGAGAATAACTTACAAATAGAACTATACACACTAAATAAAATACTAAAATATTTTGGAATGGAAATTTCAGTACATAAGTCAAAGTAATGGCATTCTTAGGAGAAGATCCAATCAGAAGTAAGATAATACACAATAACCTATGTCGCCTAGAACAAGTACAAAGTTTCAACTATTTAAGTTGTGAAATATCTCATCAAAATGAAAAAGATATGAACAAGATCACTAAATTTACACAAATCTTAGGAATAATAAATAATACATTAAAAGCCAAATTAGTAGAGAAAACCACAACAATAAAAACATATAATACTTTGGTATTATCCCCCCCCCTTTTATACAGATGTAAGATTTGGACATGACACACAGGAGCAGAATCAAAGCAACGGAAATGAAATTTCTCAGGACAGCAGGATACACTCTTTTAGATCAAAAAAGAATGAAGAAATTTTATAACAATTAAAAATAGAATCAACAGGAGAAAAACTCAACAGATATAAATTAAAATAGCTAGACCATGTAAAAGATGGATAATTCAAGAATCCAAAAAATTATGATGCAATATAAACCCAAAGGAAATCGACGACCAGGAAGACCTCTTAAAAGACTGCTAGATGGAGCCAAAACAGGTCTATAAAAGCCTAATTCATGACATGATGATGATATATAAAAATGAATGTTGGTACATCTGAGATTAATAGATTTCAACACCGTTTAACCGATCACCATGAAATTTGGATCATGTACATATTTTTTCCATGAGAGGGTTTTTATGCTATATGTTCTAAAACCATTAGGTATATGATTTCACCTGAAACAAAAATTTAAAAATCGCTCCAGTGGCCGTAATTTTCAATATTTCACAATAAAACTCAGTATATCCAACTGAAATACACCAACGTAGGTATTACCAAAAAATCAGCGAAACTGACCATTAGAAACGGTGGTTTATGTAAAATAAAAATTGACTCTAGCAATTGCCATGATTGGTTCATCACAGCATATAACATAATTTAATTAAACCTTAATATTTCATTTATTTAGACACAGATGCTTACACCGCATGTTAGCTAATATGATATAATACATAAATACTATGTATAATTCAAAGTTAAAATTGGGAAACACATTATGAGGTTCTTAATTAATAAATTAATGTTGAAGATACAATGAAATACAACCTGTGTTTCAGACCTTAAAAATAATTTTTCCAGATTTCGTAGTTGGATACAATGTTTATAACATTGTAGCCAGAATAAAATAGCTAGGGGTATTCATAATTAGTTGTGTTATGAAATATTATTTATAGAAAGTTATATATATATATCCCATTGACGCAACTGCCTGAAATCAAGGACACACAATGTTGTGTTGCGAGCTCTCATGGATCCTCAAAAAATCCTACTTCTGCCACATCAAAACAAACTTGAAGAAGAAAATAAAATTCTACTAAAATTTAATTCCATACCTCTATTCCTTTTTGGTCTGGCATCATATTCTTCATCCATGTACCTTCGTCGTCTTCCCCTGCTAAGGTGATCAAAATTTAAGTTAGTCAAAAATATTTAATATACAGTCTACATATGAAAGACAACAGTATTCAAGGTTCTTGTTTCCTGGAATAAAACATTCCAATTCAACAATTCACTATTTGTTGGGAAGTGACATTCTGAGGTTTTATTTAAACCATCAGTAAATGAATAAAATTTCATGTCTCATCTCACATTTTGATTCCTCTCCAGGATTAGTTTCCAGGATCTTCCTCAACAGTCCGATGCAATTTTGTTTAGTGTTTCTTAACTCACCTCATACTTCTTAACTCCCAAGCGAACTCAAGTTTCTTCACTTCATTTGTGACATTCTCAATGCTGTTGTGAATGTAATACAGCATTGAGAATGTCACAAATAAAGTGAAGAAACTCGAGTCTGCTTGGGAGTTAAGAAGTATGAGGTGAGTTAAGAAACAACTAATCAAAATTAAAATAAACCTCATAGTGTTATTTCCTACCTTCATAACTTAGTCAGATGCAAGTTGAAGATGAGGAGAGTTCATTGGAACTAGTTCTGGAGAGGAAAAATATGAAGAGAGGTATAAAATTTGATTATTTGTATCACTATTTTACCAAAACATATTATGGAACACACAATAATTAAAAGTCTACAGGGCCATCAATATGTATTCAGTCCAATTTTCCTATATTCTATCAAAAACAAATATATATTTATTATTCATATATTGTTGGGAATTTTATATTATGAGTTTTCCAATTAATAAAAACCAATTTGAATTGTAAAATTCTCACCTCATATATCAACCTTCTTTAACACAGAACTGCGGTATCAAGAGCCATCAGTCTCATCATCAGCTGCCTGCTGTCATGACTTGATTCTTCATCATGCCGGTCATTTTATAAACTGCCATCTAGTGTTGATTTGAAGAACTTTGTAATCAAATTTTGTTTGTCTGGAAACTCAAAATTCATTAATCTAATATCGTTTTTCTGAATGTTTATCTTTTCTCAAACTGTTAATTCTAAAGGCTTAGATAGATCATTATATTAGATAGATCTATCTAAGCCATAGAATTATCTGGATGAATAAAATGTAATTACAAATTTCTTCAAATCAACACTAGATGGCAGTTTATAAGATGACCAGCATGATGAAGAATCGACAGTCATAACAGCAGCTAATGATGAGAGTAATGGCTCTCGATACCACAGTTCTGTGTTAAAGAACATAGCTATATGAGGTAAGAATATCATGATTCAAATCTATTTTTATTAATTTATTTATTATTTAAAAATATAACACAATCACCATATGTACTTGAATTTCTCCATCTATTGACACATTACTTTTCATTACAATTTGCGTGTACAATCACAGCAGGATCTGCTACCTCACATCCTAAATCACAGGACCAACCACTATTCCGATTCCTATTATCTTTCCACTGTTAGACTCCGCTGCAAGTGATTGGGGAATGCTACATAACACTTTCTTACAAAACAAATTTAAATAAGAAATTTGGGGCTGGAAGTAAACATCAATAAAACTAAATAGGCTATCAGCCACACATAAAAGTACAATATATAATGGAAATGGCCAGTTAATGACAAATGAGGAAAATTTTGAAGAAGTGGCTGAATTCAAGTAACCTAGGATCAATAATTACAAATAGGAATGATATGCACAAATAAATTAAACATAGGCTCAATTCTGAAAATGCGTGCTATTATCTATTATAGGGACTCTTCGTCAACCCAACTTCTCTCAAAAAATGTTTAACTAAATATATATAAAACTATTCACCCAGTAATAATATATGGATGTCAAATATGGACTCTTACTTTATGGGAAGAGAAGAGATTAAGAGTATTTGATAATAAAGTTCCTGGGAAAATTTTTGGATCAAGGAAAGATGAACAGATAGGCAAATGGAGAAGATAACATAACAATGAGCTATATGATATTTATAGGATATAAATAATAAAAATATAATAATAAGAAAAGTTAAGTCTCATAGATTATGATGGGCATGACCTGTGGCATGAATGGGGAATGAAAGAGGGGCATGGGAGCTTCTTGTAGAAAAACATCCAATTGTCTGACCAAGAACATTGTGGGAGAATAACATTAACCATGATTTTAGGGAAGTAGATTATACAGGGGATGATTAGAAAACATTAGCTCAGGATGCATATGTTGATGCAGTCAGGAACCTACAGTGCCAGTGAGTTAGAGTTATTTTATTCTAGAATTGTGTTGTACGCAAGCATGCCTTAGTGTACTTGGTTAAGGCAAAAACACTATAAGCAAGAAGGTCACAGGTTTGATTTCTGATGCCGCCAGGATTTTGGAACTGGCAAATCATAGTCCTCTATCAAAAATGAGTACCAGGGTACATTCTGGGAATAAAGGCAGATGTCACACAGGACAGGTAATCCAGCTGACACCTTGGGCCAAATATCTAGAAATGTGGTAGCCTTGACCTCTTATCACTCCACGGCCTCTTAAGGCCTGTAGTTGGAATACGAACATTACCTTCAAATAAAAATATACCAGTACTGGATATTTTGACAATATTTTCTACTTTTACATCAGCCTGACAATTGCCAATAAGTATTATTAGAAGAAAACCAAAACATGGATCAGAAAGCTTGACAGTGTTAACAGAATCTTAGTTACAAACTACTTTTTATATCAATAAGATTGAAATGACAAAAAATATACTGGATTTTTTTTAGAATTTCACAATATACCTAATAACAGTTATGCACCAATTTGTTTTCACTGTGGTCCATCACATTTAAATAACTGACACGAGAAATAAGTGTTTTGCCAACTTAAGGGTTAACAGTTACTATGATTACCAAAAGAAAAAAAAATACCTATTTTACACTGACAGAAAAAGATTCTGTTTAACTTTACAAGCAAGTTAGAAGATCCTTTGAAACAAAGAGCACACATTTGGAAGAAAATTGAAGGCAGAAACAAAAATAGTTATATCTTATTTCCCCAGTAAATCATGAAAAATCGAAAACTAAGAAAATGCATGTAAAAGTGATTGAGAGTTTTCCATAATGGCAAAAGGGTTAATTAATTCATAATTTGAACAGAGGAGAAACCATTCATAAATTGGTTACCCTGAAACATAATTTACAAGTCCCAGTACAATAATAGGACCAATCGGTAACAAATGTCCAATGATGTTTAACACTAGTTATTTGGTTCTCATTTCTTAGCTTAATGTTATCTCTTGAAACAGTAAACATTATTAAACAGTTGATGTCACTGGATTACAGAGGATGAACTATCACAAGTATTAATGAAAATGAGAATCAATAAAGCTCCTGGAGAGGATGGAATCAGTATTGAACTATTTAAAAATGCAAATCCTCTGTTTTCAGACAGATTTCTAACATTCTTAAATAAACTATGGAAAGGGAGAGACATTCCTGTAAGTTGGACAAAATCTATTGAAATACCAATATTTAAAAAAGGAGACAAGAAAAACTGTGAAAATTACAGAGGCATCAGCTTACTAAATACTGGATACAAAATTTATGGCAATATAATTAGGAACAAATTATACAAACATCTTAACAGCCTCCTCAGTGAAGAACAGAATGGCTTTCGTAAAGGTCGATCCTGTTGTGATGGTTATTTCTCCATGAAATTATTAATAGAAAAACACAGGGAGTTCAATGTAGAAACACATTTAGCTTTTGTGGACTTCAAAAAAGCCTTTGACAAAATCAATAGGAATAAACTGTTGGAAATTTTAGCTGACAACAATCTACCACAACAGCATATTTTAAATTTATACAGTATCTATAAAACAAATTTGATTTCAGAATCAATAACACACAAACAGAATGGACCGAAATTAATAGGGGCATAAGACAAGGATGTGGCCTCTCGCCCTTGCTCTTTATCATATACATGGATAGAATACTCCAAGATTGGCGACAGATGAGACACGGTTCTATCCAAATTAATAGAAACCATAAAATAGACTCTTTGCTTTTTGCAGATAATTTGGTATTAATAGCTCCAACAGAAACAGATTTACAGTATTCTATACACAATTTTAATATAATTGCAAAAAGGTACAATATGGAAATCAATACAAAGAAAACTAAAGTGATGGCCTTTTGTGGGAAATACCCTATACCTAGCAAAATTGTTTTGGATGATGAAATTTTAGAACAAGTAAACAAATTTAATTATTTGGGTTATAATTTAACATTTCAAGATGAAGCTGATATATCAAAGAAAATCACAAATTTTACAAAAACAACGGGGATAATTAACAGTATAATGAAACCATCTTTAGTACAGAAGAACACAAGATTACGGCTTTATAAGGTTCTCGCAAGACCAGTATTAAGATATGGTAGTGAAGCATGGACAATACGAAGAAGAGATGAAAGCCGAATAACAGCAAATGAGATGCAATTTATGCACCATACAGCAGGCTACACAAAGTGGGACCGTAAAAGAAATGAAGAAATTATTGAAGAGTTGGAAGTAGAACCCATTCTTCACCATATACAAAACTACCAGAACAACTGGAAAGCCCATCTTCAATGAATACCATCTCATAGAATTCCAAAAGCCATACTTCGCTACTGCCCCCCCCCCAAGACAAAAGATCGCTGGGATGTCCAAAAAAGCACTGGATGGAAAATTCCTCTTGAGACCATAAAAGGGCACACAGCCTAATACTTGCATGGATGATGATGATGATTTAATTCCTGATTATGCTACCTATTTTAATAAAATGTTTATACAGTGCCAGAGTAAAGAATTTTTTTTCCGCGTGAGATTATGTTATGAAAGAGGAAAAAAGGAAGCTTCTGGTAATTTATGAACAAATTTTGCTATCCATATTTTGTTCGTCTTCCGGGCTTATAGGCCGTGGTCCGGTTGTCTTCATACTCGACGTTTCGTCTACTGCTGCGGTAGACCTCATCAGGAGATACTGCGTGCTCTCTGTCAACTCCTCAACAGTCTGCAGCCGACTGTTGAGGAGTTCACAGAGAGCATGCAGTATCTCCTGATGAGGTCTACCGCAGCAGTAGACGAAACGTCGAGTATGAAGACAACCGGACCACGGCCTATAAGCCCGGAAGACGAACCAAATGTGGATCAAGATGCCGGCCGTGAAAGCCTACAAATTTTGCTACATTAACTATTGTGCTCATTCACCAGTAGTTTGAAACACAAAGGAATAATCATACTACATCAACAAACTGTCAACAGTAATCTAACAAGAGGTTGTGTTTTTCTGAAAAAAAAATCACGAGCGACGAAGTTGCAAATGATTTTGTCTAATAAAAAGACAACCTCGCATTAGATTTGGAGTGACTATTTAGCAAATAATACAATATCAGAAGCTAAAAATAATTATAATGTTTAATATTTGCCAAATATGAGATTATGTATTCTGATCTTATTTCTGGGTGATTTCTAAGCTGGCTGTATAGTTATAAATAGCATATCTTTACTGTTATATCTCTTTGGGCTTGGGAAAAATCAATAACAGATGATTGTAGGAGAAATAGGTATTATCAATATTGCAGATTCATTATACAACATTTATTAAATTTTTTTAGAGCAACAGAACAAACTTTTTTTTTTGGTAATATTTTTTGGCATTTCTTGCTGTACCATATCAATCGTACATTGTTCAAATGATACCCTTGTCAAAGAAGTTAATTTTGGGAGATATCTCTCATTATGAAATTAAAATGCGAGGTTATATATTCCAACGTAACTTCCAGGTGGTTTCTAAGTCGGCTGTATAGTTATAAATAGCATATCTTTACTGTTAAATCTCTTTGGGCTTGGGAAAAATCGACAGATGATTGTATGAGAAATAAATATTAACAATATTGCAGATTCATTATAAAACATTTGATAAATTTTTAGAGCAACAAAACTAAACCCCCCTTTTTTTTGTAATTTCTTGTTTTCTTTCGGCATTTGTTATACCATTATCGATCTTCATTGTTCAATCGATATCCTTGTCAAAGAAGTTAATTTGCGGAGATATCCCTATTATGAACAGGAAGAAGCACAATTATCGGTCTATGAGTTAAATAATCAATATAAAGCTGCTGCTTTGGATCCAAACATGCTATTATAAATGGAATCATAAAAAAAAGTTTGGTACACAAATGTCAACTGCTAGTTGAATGCAGGCTTTTGTGGCCAATAATCATAATATTAAGACATTCCGGGCTATGTGGCAAGAAAAAAAGAAAACTATCTTCACTCAATAAAGGATCCTCAGCCACCACTCTCCACTTGCAGTGTATATCATCTTCCATGTTCGTGCAAAAAATCATATATAGGAACCACGAAAAGAAGCATAGCCACCCGTTTATCGAACACAGAAGAAACTGAAGACGAGGACAAATGGAAAAACCAGCTGTAGCAGAGCATGCTATTATAAATGGGCATCAGATTCTATATGAGGTTACACAGGTTAAAGCCAAAACACCATATTATTTCCCTAGACACTACAGAGAACTTACAGAAATTTACAAACATAAGGACGATTTCAACAGAGAAGAAGAAGGGATAAAACTGGCTAAAGCCTGGTATCACATGTTAGACAATAGATGCATAAACATAATCAATATCTAGGAGACAGTTCCAAACCAATGAGATGCTAGGTTGATGATGACTAGCCAATCAGCTTTTTCGTCCAGCCATCCTGGGACCAGCACTAGCATAAATACCAGTTTCCAGCAGTCTACTGCTCATTCACAGTCAAGCCTCCAACCAGGAAACACTACCTAGATGTACTCGCCGCTGAAGATGCCCTCCGTAGTCGAGGGAGAAACGTCTGGTAGAAACACCAGTCATGGACCACGGCAACATAGGCACAATTTCTTAATATTAAAATGTAAAATGCAACCAAATTCAGATTACACAATGTAACTGCAAAATCAGGACTGCAATATAGCAGCGAAAATTGGATACTAAATTCTAAAATCAAATCAAAATTTCAAGCAGTACGAAGAGATTTTTATGTCCATTCCCAGGTTTGACAAAATGGACAAGCAAAGAAACACTGACACATGTGAAATATTAAAAGTTCAAAATATAGTTGAAGGAATTCAGAATCATCGTGCAAGACTTTTGAGAAAAATCATTTTACATGGTGGGTTTCCTGCCCGATGCACATCCCACAACCTGAAGGACTGGAGGTTTCCTGATGGGATCCTTTTCCCTTAGAAGGTTGCCTTCTCCTTGGCTGACGAGAGTCCTCTTCCCAAGTTTATTTTTGGAGTTTTCTATCTCCTACACACTTACAAATCAATACTCACACTTGGGGTAAAGTGTGTTGGGGCTTTTATCGACAGCCATGTCTAGAACTGCCGTATTCAGTTAAAGCGCTGAGCTGAACAGATGTGAGATTGGAACAGGCAAAGACCTAATCCATGAAGTTAGATGATGAATTCAAAATTATCAAAGCAACATGCTACTTAATATTGTTCAGTTGTTTCTTGACTCACCTCATACTTCTTAACTCCAAAGCAGACTCGAGTTTCTTCACTTCATTTGTGACATTCTCAATGCTGTATTACATTTACAACTAAGTCCAATGGCCTC
Organism: Diploptera punctata; assembly: GCA_030220185.1. NCBI lineage: Eukaryota > Metazoa > Arthropoda > Insecta > Blattodea > Blaberidae > Diploptera > Diploptera punctata. The sequence goes on from JASPKZ010008417.1 coordinate 145,624, forward strand.
TGTTAAGGCCCATCTCCTGTCAAGTGGTAGCAGGATATTTTTGGAGGCCGAGCACAATAATGAGACGAGCTTACCATTAAATCAAGGTCAGGATTTACCTAACTTTGCAAAGGATAGCAAAAACTAGGGAAATAAAGGCAGTCACATAAATAAAGTAAATCTAAAAAACGAAAATATATATTTAACAAATTAAAATAAGAGAATCGTGAAACATAATAAAATTTAGACGTTAGTAATCTACACAGTTTATAAAGTGAGCTGATGCAAAGTTATCTCTACTAAGAGCTATCCTTTAATTTCATACGGAGTTATATGCTGAAATCTAAGACAAATACTACTCTATGAATAAGTACAAACAAGTACTTCGGCTTACGTTCGTCCATGATAGGTGACCTCGGAGTCGAGGACGCTCACTGCAACCAGCCACATGGGGGTCAGAGCCATCTCTCCAACCCCCGACGAGTCTCATCTCGGGGTTGAAACCCCGAGGTTATATATTTTTCTAAGTGGGTCGCTTTCACCTGACGTGGAAGCATTAAGACTAACTTATCGTGCCGATACGTGTTTGGTACACGTCAACCAGATATGCATTTATATTAAATAAACTGTCTATAAAACCCTAATACTTATAATAACCAAATATTTTTAGCGGAATAATTAATTTTTAATAAAGCCTATAAACTTTGGATCATAACAGCCTCCTCTCCTGCAGACTGACCTCCAGGAGACTGCAGGAGAGGAGGCTGTTGGACATTAGTTGTGAACGTAATACAGCATTGAGAATGTCACAAATGAAGTGAAACTCGAGTCTGCTTTGGAGTTAAGAAATATGAGGTGAGTCAAGAAACAACTAAACAATATTAAAATAAACCTCATAGTTTTATTTTCTACCTACATAACATGCTACTTGCTTAAGTATGGAGTTACACTCATGGTTTTGTGATGCAGAGTGAAATGGCAGGAGCAATGATTTACCATTTTGTTATTTGAACGTCCAATGTGTCACCTCAGTAAGCAATGCTGTGAAATAACACTGGAAGAGGTTACAAGACTTTAATGTAGTTACATTACCATTGTAGGCCTATGATTGCGTGTCTTTGTGATTGGACCGGAAGCAACCAACCACAAAGACATGCAATCATAGGCCTAGCAACACATGGATATCACCATAAAATGTGCAAAAATACAAAATTCCACCAACCAAGTGACTCATGTGAATGCAAGATATGTGGACAAAAATGCGAGCGATACCATTACAAACAATGCGAGCGATACCATTACAAACAATGCAGAAGATGGATGGGATCGTTGAACGAACTGATAAAAGACAAATCATAAATCTAAAACTTAATGCTCTTTCGAGTGCCACTTACATACTTATTATTACCATTGTATGGTTGTTTTTTTAACAAATTCACTGGCACTATTGAACCCATGGCAACACAGACATAAGCTCTCCACACATTCCTATCCTGAGCTAATGTTTTTCAATCATACCCTGTATAATCTACATCCTCAAATCAATCATGGTTAATGTTATTCTCCCACCTCATTCTTGGTCTACCAACTGGGTGTTTTCACTCTGGTTTTCTTACAAGAAACCTCCATACCCCACTTTCATTCCCTATTTGTGCCAAATGTCCTGCCCATCACAGTCTACAAGACTTAACCATTCATATTTATATCTGGTTTCCTTTAAAAATCATGTAGCTCAGTTATGTAATCTTCTCCATTTGCCTCTTTGTTTCTCTCTTTTTGGTCCAAAAATTTTACTAAGAATTTTATTCTCAAATTCTCATAATATTTTCAAGTATGAATCCACATTTTTCATCCATATAATGTAACTGGGAGAAAAACAGTTTTACATTTTTTTTGAGACTATTAACTCATGCTCAAAATGGGAGTCAATGACCTATCACAATTCAATGAATTTTGATTTACAACCAATCACAGTCGTTTTTCACCTCGATTTTATCAATTTAATTTTTATAACTTTAAAATCAAGCTCCTCCTTTTTAACATTCTGAATAGGTCAGACCATTATTTTGCAGTGACTTGACTCTCTAAGAAATACGTTGAATATAACAATTTATATATTAAGATGTAAGAATTCTAGATGCATGTGGCTACCAGATTGGATATATATATATATAGTGCACAAATGTGACCAGAGAGTGCTTGCGGGAAATAATATATAAACATTTGTAGCAATTGATTATACCACAAAAAATAAACTACTGTTTGCACTTTTTTAAACGTATTATTTCCCAGGTAATAGCGTTCCAGAAAAATATAGTTGATCATATTTACATCAGAAGGACATCATAATATGTAATGTTGGTAATATACAGTTTGATGTGTATCATTTTTTCTCCACTAGGGTGCATTCTTACAATATTACGATCCTTTGGCAATAAATAATATGATCTGGTTGCAGTGATGAAAAAGTGAAACATAACAAACGTTTCTCATTTGTTTTCAAACATAGCCGTTAACATTAAATATATAAATATTTTAAAATAACTATATTTAAATAATGAATTGTGAGTAAACAGTTTAATCATATTTATTAAATAATCCTAACAAATGCCACTCTTGATTTCCAAATTATCTAGATAAACTATAAATCACTTGTGGAATTATTTATGATAAATTGTGACAAGAGTCCCTGAAATGCATAATAGCATGCATTTCCAGAAATGAGCCTATGTTTAATTTCTTTGTGGATCTCATTCCTATTTGTAATTATTGTTCCTAGGTATTTGAATTCAACCACTTTTTCAAAATATCCCTCATTTCTTATATAATGTATTTCTATATATTTAGTTTTATTGATGTTTACTTCCAGTCCCAATTTCTTAGTATTACTCAATAAGATGTGCATGTTGGTCGCAATTGCTTAATAATACATCATCAGCATAAAATAACAGATTATTAATATCATTGAGTTGTAGAGGCCTTCTTCATCCTCTGAAGACCTTTTTCTTTTTTAAATCTACTTAAAGCAGGCTCTTCAAGACTTACTCTCTATACTACCACAAATATTTTAAAAAACAGAGCAAATGATTTCATTATCAAGTGCTCGACATTACATACCAACCAACCAACCAACCATATTTTAAAAAAACATGAAAGACATTTTAATATAAGATTTACGAAAAGTGAGTCATAGCCATGTGGTTGTAGGAATTTATAAGTTGATCTCCTGGTCTTGCCATCTTTTTTTTTATAATAAAGAATTTGTATGAACTGCTACTGGACTAACTATCTATAGTGTTCTGCCCAAGGGCAGGTCTTTCACTGCAAACATAGCATTTTCATGCTATGCTTGCAGCTTTACTAGGGAATTATAGGTGTAATAGCTTCCCGTTGCTTTCCACACCAGCGAATATAATAATGATGGCCAGATGATGTTCAGGGACTTAAGAGCTTTCTGACATTTGTCTTACAGGTGAAGAAAAAGCACGAAAAAAAAAAACACCCAGGAAATATGTCCCAATGAGGAATATATCATGGGTTTGCTACATATGTTGCAGCAAGCTACTCCTCTGGTTTTTTTTTTAAGTTTCCATGCCCCTGTTTCATTCCCATTTTTACCACATGTTGTTCCATTATTCATGTTTTATCTCCATTTACATACATTTCATTAACTATATAAAGATATGTTTCCTTTTAAGAGATGAAATAGCACATACTGATGGAAAGAATATTTGATAACTGTATATCATACTTCAAAAATATTATGTCAAGTAAAAAAAAAGGTGTATCAATTCAACCTGACTAAGAATAACATATTTACAAAATATTTCCTTGATTAAGGAAATTTGACATATGTTCACAATTTTTCACATAAAGAATTTCCTGACAAAATCAATTGTGTCCAGGAATATACATGCTAGATAATGGACTGTACATATATTTATGACCCTGTACTATCTCACGTATGTGCATGCTCATTACCTTATATGTATATATATTCTTTCTTATATCTAAGTTTCAATTTCCACAATTTTTATCATCACACAGGATGTAACTAAATTAAATATTCAAACTTCTAGGACGATAAAATAGACCAAAAGAAACTTTTCTTTATTAAACAATCATGCATCTGAAATGACTAATTGAATGACAACATCATTAATTAATTTATCACTGTAAAAAATAAAGACATTTGCAACGTTTTAACAAAAAATGCATACATAAATTAACAGAGGCAACAATATTCGAGGAAAGATACAAAAACTTACGAGTGTTAATAATAGTAACAATTTTAAATAGACATGGTAAATGTTTTTTTAAGAAGTGAAAGAGTTTTTAAAAAAATGTTAACATTTAGGGATTTCATATTACATATTTTATCATGAGCAATGAAAGACTGCCTCACCATGTAGAAAATAGGGAAGCCAAAAGGTGTTTAATTGTTTGAGTGTTTTCACACAGGCACTAAATTTCATCTGCAGTTTTGATTTTAAAATGCTCCAAATAATGAATGTAATATTTTTTTTTAAATTTAAAATAAAATGATTTTTACCTCACCTCATTGTCTTCTAATTGGATCAGTTTCAAATCCTAGGTCATTTCATCATCAGTAAATTCATGACCGAAGTTCTGTCGTCCAGGAGCATTGCTTCATACCCCATCTGTTGGTAAATCAATGAACCTTCACAATCAAATCAATTTCCCTGGGAATTTCAAAATTCATTAATTTTTCTTATTGTTTTTTTAATGTGGATTTTTTCCCAAACCGCGAGCTCTTTTGGGTTTTCTGTTTGTTTTATTAAACTAGCCCTTCTTACAATTAGATGTTTTTCTGACATATTAAATGATTAATAACACAAATAGAAAAACCAAAAGAACTCACAGTTTGGGGGGGGGGGAAAATTAAAAAAACAAGAAAGAAAAATTAATGAATTTTGAAATTCCTGGGAAGTTGATTTGGAGGTTCATCGATCCACCAACAGATGGAGTAAGAAGGACTGCTCCAGAATGACAGAACATTGGTTGTAAAATTACTGGTGGTGAAACTGCCTAGGTTTTAAAACCAGTCTGAATAGAAGACAGGATATGAAGTGAGGTAAAAAGAATTTTATTTTAAACTACTAGTCGTAATGTCACTCTCATCCTTCAAAATGATTTTAATTTGTAATTTTTTTAAGTTGTTCAAAAGTGTAGCCTCCTGCTTCAAAGCAAACTTTGCAATGACATGTTATTGCCTATTATAAATGTTCAAAGACTTGAGGCATGTGCTATACGTAGGTCACTAGATAAGTTTTGAGATGTGCAAAAATGGGCCATGATAGAGTTTCCATACCTATCACATCTTTTCAAACAACTCTCCAGCACAATAAACACCGTTGCATCCTCTGGAACCATTTCTGGAAGCAGCCACACCACTCAATCTCAGACATTGCACTAAACTCTGCCAACAGCATCTTCTGGGCTAGGAAATTGGTGTCCGCACATGCAGTTCTTCACCTTCGGGAACAGGAAATAGTCGCACGGAGCTAGGTCCAGACTGTAGGCTGAATGAGACATTAATTTCACCGACGTCTTTTCCAGAAACCTAATTGTTGCATTGGCTGTGTGAAAAGAGGCATTGTCATGGTGGGGCAAAATTTCCCGCAGTCCAGTCTTTGGCCGCTTCTCCTGGATCTTTTAGAAGACTTTGGGGAGACAGACTTCTATATACCATTTAGTAGTAACTATCCTCTGATCCTCTAGCACAAATGTAGCCAGACGACCACATGTTGAGAAGAAAGTGGCCACCATTTTCTTCCCCACAATCCTAGGCCTTTTGACTTTGTCGGAGGCTGCTCATCTGGGAAGACCCACACCTAAGATTGGTGCTTTGTTTCGCGGCCATACTGGTAAATCCGTGTTTCGTCACCTGTCACTATGTCTGACACCCGGCGGGAGTCCCCGTTGTTGAATCTTGCCAGCATTTATCTGCACAATTCCACCCTAGTGTGTTTATACCCTTCTGACATGTGGTGTGGCCCCATCGAGAAGAAATTTTCCTCACTCTTAAGTATTGGTGCAGGATGGTGGAAACACTTGGTGAACTAATCCCTAGGGCTCCCTTGATGCCCTTATAGGTCAGTCGTGGATCTTCCTTAAACAGAGTCTCCACTGCAGAGACGTTTTCTTCTGACACCACTGTTGTTGGCCTCCCACTTGTCCCTTCATCTTTAAGGGATGTTCTCTCCTTCTTAAATTCAGGAAGTCAGCGGAAAACTGTTGCACACGAAGGAGCAAGTTCCTCAAATATTTGTGTGAGTTGCTCAAGTGTTTACGACTCATTTAAACCACACTTAATATCATATAAATTCAAAGCAAGAAAATACTCCCCCTCAAGCTCTATAGGACATGTTTGATTTCACCACGCACAGACTACTTCACATGGTTGCTGCTCAGGGAGAACTGAAAGGAATCGTTTCTACCTGGTATGGTTTTGACGTTCAAGAGTTGGGCTTTCAAATGGCATATTAGTTTATTACATCCCTGTTGTCATACTGCCGTGTCTCAAAACTTATCTAGTGACCCTCATAAAGAATCAAGAGATGAAAACACCCAAATGAACAGGCTATTCAAGTGGCCCTATACATTGGACTCAGAAGAATTAGCAGACCATTCAATGGACTCACACCACGGTCAATCCATCATTCAAAGAATCTCTGGTTCAGCTTTAGAACTACAGTCTCTATTTTTTTACAGTGATACACTAAGTTCATGATTATGTTATTAAATCATTCATTACAGATCCAAGGTCATTGAAAATTATTCATTCTGGACTCTTCTATTAACTCTAGAATTTCTAATAAAGAATTTAGATACACCCGGTATATAAAAGTAATATATTAATGCTAGATCTATTGCAAGTCTGCTGTTCACAGTAAAATTTTCTGCAAAACTTATTCAAAAAGAATATAAAATTTTTCTTAACAGTATCTGGTAAACAATTCTTCGTAAACTCTAAATAAAATAAAAAAATTGACATTTTCTCTTGTGGTGAATCAAAGGACAGCACAAACAATAATTTATATACAGACTTAATCATTTTGATTGGATAATTGGTTAAATATTTTACAAAAGTTTATCTTAATTGTATTAACTTAATTTCATTGTTTCCTTGAAATTTGAGGCAGCCAAAAGACAAAACTAAACATTCAATTAATTTTCATATTATTCATTTTTAAATATCTTAATGATGGACAAATTATATTTGAAAAGAAAAATATACGCCTAGACTGGAGTTTGAACCCAGGACCTTTGACTCTCTATGTCAATGCTCTATCTAATGCTCTAGCCTAGGTAGTTCAATTGGATAGAGCATTGACATAGAGTGTCAAAGGTCCTGGGTTCAAACCCCAGTCTAAGCGAATATTTTTCTTTTCAAATATAATTCAATTAATTGCAAGGAATTTACAAATAAATTCTGTATTCTAATCACTTTCAAGTATCAAAAGCATTACAGATTAACAATATCAAATCTAAATAAAGACTTCCACCATCAAAGGTAATCAATACAAAAGGTCATAAATCATAAACTCAAAAATATATCAGCAAGTAAGCAATTTCAACTATTGAAAATCAGTTTCATTAACAGATGTTAAAAATACATTAAGCTCGTGTTTCATAAAAATTATGCTAACATTTTAACATGTTTTAATATTTTCATTTCATGAACTAATTTCTGCAAAATGTTAGTTAACATTGCTAAATAGAGTGACTACCGTAACACTTAAATTCAAATGATGGTGGTACTTTTTCTTTTTTGTAATTTCAGTGCACTCTCATGTGAATTATTCAAATTAAATAACAATAATGAGCAGATGAATAAAATGTCAGACCAATTTTTTTTGTAATCAATTTCCAAAATATGAGATTTCATTGCCAATTTATAATTAATTTTAATTTTGTGGTTCTGTTTACCTCGGGTTCTCCATACAGCAGATGGATGTGTTATTGTGGTCTGTGCATGTCATAGCATAGTGGTTAAGGCAATATACTACGAGATTGAAGATAGAGGGTTTGAGTCCCAGTGAGATCAAGTTTTTAAATCTAATTCAACCTTCTAGAGGCATAGGTGGCCGTCATGCAAGGCTGACAATCCTGCTGACATCCAAGTGCCGATTGTCTAGAAAATTGAGAACCTTAACGTCCTGCTACCCCTAGGACATCCTGAGGCCTATTGTGGGATCACTCTAACATTTTTCTTATTTATGCATTTTATGTCCTAGCATATTGTGTACAGAAGGGTTGTGTGTCTGTATTTTGTAGATATAAGAGAAATGGTGGTAACAAAGAGAAGTTTCAATTTGTACTCATTTTAAGAGCATAATCTACCTCTAAGGTTTAATATCCTCATAAAACAACAGTGCTATATATTTTTTCTCACAGAATGAAACTAACAATGGAACTGTCAAAACCTACCTTGAAATTTCTCCCAGAGAAGCATTGTGATGTATCAAGGTAGTATCCAAAAATTATCTGCCATCTTTAACTGCAAGGCACATAAATTGAAGTTATAATCCAGCAACTGTTCGGAACAGTGGTAAGAGTGGAGTGAAGTGAGATGGGGCACAGCATGGATGGCAGGTAATGAGAGTATCCAATCTACCAATTCACAAGTTGAATTACTACCCTTTAGTTTAAATGAGAGTTTTTAAGCTGGATTTTAATGCCTTGCAGTTAAAAGCGGCAGATAATTTTTTGAACACGGTCTTGATACATCATAATGCTTCTATGGAAGAAACTTCAAGTTAGGTTTCGGCATGCAATGGTTCACGGTTCCCTTCCAAGTATTTGGTACTTAATTTAGTGATTAAAAATCATATGTCACCAAAGATAGCTTGAATTAAATAAAAATTCTACCTGACTGGAATTTAATCTCATCGGTGAACTAGACAATGTGTCAAAGAGAGCTCTGGAATCGAATCCACAGAGATTACTTAAGAAAAAAGGAAGACCAAAAATTACACGATAGAGCACAATAACAACAGAAATTGAACAATAAGGGAAAAGCTGGAATCAAATTAAGAATTTAGCACAAGATCACAGAGTCCAGTAGCATGCTTTTACAAAAGTCCAATGCTTCTAAGAGAAGTGACAAGAACTATTACAATTTTACATCTCTTCTTCTCTATAAATAATTAGCTAAATCACTGGCACTAATAAACCCGGAGGTTAATGGCCACACAGGCATAAGTTCTCTACACATCCCTATCCTGAGCTAAATATTTTCCAATCATCACCTGTATAATCTACTTCCCTCATATCATAGTTAATGTTATTCTCTCACTTCAATTCTTGGTCTACCAATTGGGTGTTTTCCCTGTGGTTTTCCTATAAGAAGCTTCCATGCCCCTCTTTTTTCTCCATTCATGCCACATGTCCTCCCCATTGCAGTCTATGAGACTTAACTGTTGTTATTATATCTGGTTTCATATGAAGATCACTTAGCTCAGTTATGTAATCTTCTCCATTTGCCTGTCTGTTCATCTTTCTTTGGTCCAAAAATTTTTATAAGAACTTCATTCACAAATATTCAATCTTTTCTCCTCCCTTAAAGTAAGAGTCCATGTTTCACATCCATATAACAGCAAGAATAACAGTTTTATTCATTTTCAGTTTAACATTTTTTGAGAGAAGTTGAGACAACAAGAGTCCCTGTAATTCATATTAGCATGCAATTCAAGAATTGAGCCTATGTTTAATTACTCTGTGCATGTCATTCCTATTTGTATTTATTGTTCCTAGATATTAGAATTCAGCCACTTCTTTAAATTTCTCTCATTTACTATTAACTGTCCATTTCCATTATATAATGCATAACATGTATACAAATTTAGTTTTATTGATGTTCACTTCCAGTCCCAATTTCTTAGTATTAATCAATAGGCTCTATAGATAAGGGATCAAACTAACTATGAATTTTTAAAAAATCATATTTTCTCTGAGATAAATCATCACATGAAATCCAAAGTTTATAATCTCCTCTACTGTAGAATACATTTCTTGAACATTTTTAACAAATAACATTTCAATTAATAGATAAAATGTTACTTTGATACCCAAGATAATTAGCACTTTCAAATATGGATATGAAAGACTAACAAATTTTGTTCACAGGCCACTATTCCAAGATGAAGTTCATTATAATGTAACATTTTGTGTGTATTTTATTCTACTGGTTGAATGTAAGATAACTCTGCTAGCTTAAATTTTCATTGCAATTATTATTAAATTTATTTAGCACATTTCATAATGTCTCACATCATCTTGCTTCATCCAATTAATCTTCTGCAATGCTCCTCCATCTGTTATTCCAATCTCCATTGTCCAATCATTTTTTGCTCATGCTTTTAAACAGCATCAATTCATGTTGCTCTCTTCTTTCACCAGTGGTTACATAGTCAAATATTTTTTCTTCTTGGGAATGCTCTTCTTCTCTGTCATTCTTTTTGCATGACCATGTCATTTTTTTTTTTTTAATCAAAATCAGCAATTGAAGTTTGGAAATTCATGTTTCATTTGGATTACACACTGTTTTCTAATTTAAGTAAAATTGTATCACTTCATGTAACAGTCTTGTTCTTTTTGGGACCTTCTTTTGGTTCCATCCTCAGTACTTTCATGACCGTTTATGTCGCCCTTGAAGAGTCCATCTCTTGCATCTCTCTGTTGGTAAGACTGAAGCAACATCGAAATCCAGATCATTTTTCCAGGAATTTTCAGTTCATTAATTACTCCTTTTAATGTTTTTTGGTAATGGTAGATTTTTCCCCAAACCATAAAGGCTCTTTAGGTTTTTCTATTTGTTTTTATTAATTTATCCTTTCTATTCTAATTTCTATTGCCTTTCTATCGCATTTGATGTTTTTCCTGAAAATCCGTGAGCTGTTACTGCAGATTTTTCTACTTCCCCATTCCTGGGATTTTCTTTCATTCTGGTTTTTCTTATGTAGACTTTATTACATTTACACTGTTTCTTATTTTATATCTTCTAGAAATTCTAGCTGAACCCCTCCAAAATAATTATTAAAAAATATTAGAAAGAAAAAATAGAAGAAAAACTTTTGAAATGGAATGGGCACCTCATAAGAGTGGAAGAAGATACATTACCAAGGAAGATCCTTGATTGAAAGCTAATGGAAGAAGTGGAAGAGGCAGACCTAGATGGAGTGAGGAGAAGTATGGAAGCTAGAGATTTGAGGGAAAAATATGCTTTAGACAGAAACTTCTGGCAACAAATCACTTTGGGTTGAAGAACCATTGTAGCGTGGAATTCTAGAAATTCTAGCTGAACCCCTCCAAAATTATTAGAAAAATATTAGAAAGAAAAAAAATAGAAGAAAAAGTTTTGAAATGGTGCGGACACCTCATAAGAATGGAAGAAGATACGATATCACAGAAGATCCTTGATTGAAGGCTAATGGAAGAAGTGGAAGAGGCAGACCCAGATGGAGTGAGGATAAGTGTGGAAGCTAGAGATTTGAGGGAAGCAGATGGTTTAAGCAGAAACTTCTGGCAATAAATCACTTTGGGTTGAAGGAGAACCACTGTATCATGGAATATTCCTAAAAAATACTATTATTATATTATTATTGCTGTTATTATTATTATTATTATTATTATTAGAATAAATCTATGACATGTGACCCATGATTTTCCTTCCCTTTTGAAGGAAGCCATACTCAAGATTTTTATATCCTAAAGAAAATAGATCGCAGCAGGATTTTAACTCCTGAACCATGAAATCAGATGAGACATGATAACCACTAGTTCACCAAAGACCAACACATTTCTCTCAAATATCAAAATGGCATTTGTTATGAAATATTAATAATGTTCTATTTTAGGATATGGGTGGCCATTTATCTAAAAAAAAAACAAAATTGTTAGGAATCCTAAATTAATAAATATGAGGAATGTAAAAATGTAGATTAAATTTTAAAAAGTTACAATTAAACTAGGTATTTTCCTCAGCAATAAATTATTAATATTTATTAAAAATAAATGTATCTCAACTATTTTTTTAAAGACAAATTTTTAGTGCAAAAATAGTAATTGATAATAAAATTTTAGAGCAGGTGAACAGTTTTAAATATCTAGGTTTCAATTTATCATATGTTAAAATTGAAGATATTAGTGACAAAATAAATAAATGTAATCTAATGTGTGGCACTATTAAAAGAACCCTTAAAAACACAAGAAAAGAAACAAAAATTAAATTTTATAAAGTAATGGCTGTTCCTGTATTGATGTATGGATCAGAATGTTGGATGATCAATAAAAGACAAGAACAAAGATTGGAAGCAGCTGAGATGCGATTTTTAAGAAATATAGCAGGATATACTCTGCTGGATAAGAAAAGAAATGAAAATATAAGAAAGGAACTAAATATTTTCAAACTTACAGACCGAATAATTAAATATAGGAACGACTGGAAAGAACATATTGATAAAATGCCAGAAGGAAGATTTCCAAAATATTGCTAAATTATAAACCGCGCAGAAGGAGAAATGTTGTTCGCCCACACAGAAGATGGTCTGAACAATTCTAGCTTTCATGAAACCGGAACGAGCCAACAGGCTTAATCCCTGGAAGATGATGATTTTTTTGCCTAAATCAGGATTTGAACCAAAGACCTCCAAATTTTACATACTGGCACACTAACCACTTATGTTAACCAGGCATCCCAATGAAAGCATACATTTTTCTCTCATAACACAGCTCTACAAAAAAGAATTTTTTTTGCCCTGGATATCTCTGCGAATTTCTATGTTTTCATGAACACAATTTACGAATATGTTCATGAAAGTGCTGAATGTGCTCTAAAAATTATAGAAGAAAATCTTATGGTACTGTGCCTTGTTGCAGAGCTGGTTCGAGTCTCCATGGGGAAGAAACTTTCTCATGGAAATTTGGCCAGTATGGACCCTGTGCCCACCCAGCATTAAGAGGAACATTAGTCACTACAAAATGCAGCAGTTTCAGGTTCAAGAAACCAACTATAATGACTGGGGACCCTGACATGCTGACTACATGTCACCCCTATACTTACTAGATGATTGTTCACTTATGTGATTTTTTACATGTGGATGAGAGGCTTTGTAGGGCTGTTATGCCATGAAGTTTAAAGAAAATAATCCTAGTTTCCCACAGCAGTGAATTATCGTTGACAACACATTGCCATTTAACTCTTGATGGGTATTTTCATGTCATATTTGGCCTTCATTGCTAAATGTCAAAATTTAATTATAACTTTGAAATAAAGAAGCATTGCTGCTATAAAGTAAATATTCCCTTTAAATATTTAATTTTAGGAAGTGATATTTTGAGGTTATTTTAATTATATTATTTTTAGTCTGATCATCTTACCTCAATATAAATGATTTGTTCTTGGACATGTTTCAAAACAATCCTGTTTTATCGTCAACATGTTTTGAAACATGTCCAAGACAAATCAACATTAGTATTGAGGTAAGATGATCAGACTAAAAATAATATAATTAAAATAACCTCAAAATATCACTTCCTAAAATTAAATATTATTTAATTACAAGTTGCCAGGGGAAACTCTAGGGATAATATGACGGTGGCAGGTCACTTCCTAGGATGTAAGAAAATAACAACCATAGTTATTTGCAGTAAACTCCCAATTTTTTGGGCTAATGAAGGGGAAAAGAAGCACAAAAAAAAAACACGAAATCAAAATATGACTGACACTATAAAATATTTACATCAAAGAAAAGTATGAATAACACATTAAATGTAGACTGAAAACAAAAACTGAGCTAAGTGTCAAAAAATAAGTTCTAAGATCAACTATTTCGATCAATGGTAAACAGAAAAATGTTTGCCTGTACCAGGAATCGAATGCCAAACCTTCAGCATTATGTGTTGAGCTGAGCAAATTCAGCTTCGATTCCCAGTTCAGGCAAAAAAAAAAGGATGTTCTATTTACTATTAATTGCAATAGTTTAGTTGTATAGATGAATTTACATATTTCAATTATAGTATTGGCTTTAGTTTCCAAATATTATTTTAAGAAAAAACAATGGCCTTAACATAGTTTTTGATAGACCATGAGCATTGTTATGGCTTAAGTTTGATCTACTTGCAGGCTGAATATCACATAACCCAATTTTTACAAAACTGGCATAGGGACATGGCCCATATTTTAGCAATAAAATGGAAATCAAATGTTGTGGCACTTAGCATGTTTTTTTTTTTCAGTCATAAATTACATTCATCGGCCGTGGTGGAGTAGTGGTTATGCTCCTTGCCTCTGGTCCTGAGGATCGCAGGTTCAAACCCGGCTTGGGTCAATGGATTTTTTAGGACGGAAAAATCCAAGGAGCAAGTCCTCCAGGAGGGACTTTAAGCTGTGGGTCCCGATTTTGAAGATTTTCAGACTCGTAAAAAGTCCTCAAGCCTGAATGAAAAGGCCTCTAAGCAAAATTTACCGAATTTGCCCGTCCTAGTACTACATTGGTTTCCTAGATGTCAGTATGAGGTGGAACACTGACCACAGACCACTCAAAATGACATCTATATGAGAACAAGTGTAACTAAATTAGTATGGTTCAAATTCTTCCCTGTAGGGGGAGAGCGCCTAAATCTCTGTAAAGGGAAAAATATAGGCTTACAATACAATACAAATTACATTTCCTTATTTATGGAAATAGTCAATGATGAGTTTTTTTGTGAAGTGTTTACATTATTTCTAATTGCCACACAATTTTTTCTGGCTGTATTAATATTATTATATTTAAAATCCATGCTTCTCATATATTCCACCACATATATTCCACAGCAACACTGTGGCTCATTCTCACAATATTGTAGTCACTTTCACTTTTCTCACTTCACCCCCTTCATCATTTCACCCACAATGTTGTTTACAATTTTGCACACAACTCCCCTTTCTCAAATTTATCTGCAAGTTCCAATTTTTGTTTCATCATCAGAAGTATGTATTTCTTTTCTGCTTCATTTTTTTTGTCTAGAGGGTAAAAAAATAACTTGTAATAAAAAAAATTATCTCTCAGATTCTAATTAACTGATATTACAATTTTTTGTGCTAATATAGGGCACATTCTGCATTAAAAACATATGTCAGTATTTTAAATATCTTGGAACAAGTGTGAATTAATTTCTAAATAATTCCTGGAACTCAATCTGTTAGTACACTACTGAGAGCAACAACATGACGTAGTACTATGACAATTTTAGGCACTTGACTCAGAACATATTGATGTTCTTTTAATTTATACCTGTAGAATAGCCCTATTGGTACTTTTCTGTTGAATTACAGGAAATAGGGCTATGAATGTTTTAGGGGACTTTACTCAATACATGAGGAATTCTTAATCTGACATCAATGTACATATTTTGTTGCTTAATTTACATAAAAAAGAGTTTACACAAATATATATGATGTATATCACTCCATAACTATTATATGAAGAATAGTAACAATATATATTTAAATAACTGTAAATTTAGCAAAATTCAAAACTATTATAAGATGGTATCCATGAATATGTTCAATACTCTTCCAGATGGTATAAAGAATCTTCCTTTTTTCAATATTTAAAAGAACAATTAAATCAGTATTGACTTAGAACCTTCTTTACAGTGTCCATGAATATTTTAGCACTGATTGGTTGAGACTAAACAGTAATTAACATTAAAATTCATCGGAGAACATTTTGTTTAAACAACTCACCTCATAGGATTCATGCTTCCATGATACCACGGTTTCAAACACAGTCGTGATATCATGGAAGCATGAATCCTATGAGGTGAGTTGTTTAAACAAAATGTTCTCTGATGAATTCTAATGATTATACCTCATTATGTTTACTTTGCAACATTACTTTAATGTAAGTAATTAACACTACTGATTGACGTCAAATATTGTGCAATTTTCACAATAAAAATCTATCTCCTGTAACAAATTCTGTAAAATAGCCCTTCATAAATAGCTTTAATGAAAATAATAATCATTCCTCCTAACTGTTTGAAAATTTGGCAACGCTTTTGGAAACTGAGTACAAAATAATTGTACTTAATATTATCCAGAGGATTCTTAACGTTCACATCAAATTTGCTTAACTGCTGCAAATGCCATATGACTTGCTGTTTTTTTGTAAAATATTATGCAGTAATAAAATACATTCCAATCCTTAAAAACTTCACCACACAAGAGAGATTTTGTCTTTTCTACACGTTTTACAGAAAGTTTTACCACAAGCAACAGACAAAACATATCTAGTCAATATTGTTAAACATAGAAATTATTATACACTTCAACACCTCTATGCATTAAAAACAAATCATTTTGGGATCTGAGAAAAAAAAGTTTTAGTATAATCCTCACAAAAACCGTATAAAAATTAAAATAAAAAGTAAACAAATTGAAAATGAAGACTTAATAACATATTCCGATAATAGAAAAATCACATACCTATGTTATCCTGTAATAAGAACAATTAATTTATGATAAAACCTCACTATTAAATTTTATCGACACACATCATGTAAGCAAGTTCAGTATCACCAAAAGAAAGAAAGAAAAAAGTAAATAAAACCTTGTGAAAATCATGATTTAGAAATTCAATTTTTTTTTGTTCAATACCACCAGCTTGTCTTATGACATTTCTGGCATACTCTCCTGGCAATGGCAAAATTGTAACCCACTTGTGAGATTGGGATACCTGGAAGGCAGAGTTATGTTAACTCGATGATATGATGGGTGATAAATGATTAAAGCACCAGGAGAGTCCTTGAACCTAAACTTAACCTAAATTCCAGACCACGGGCGACCACAGGAATAATTCCATTTAAGGAAACACTCCTATGATCTGAGTGGGAATCGAACCCAGGACCTCATGAGCTATGGTCACAAGCTCTGACCACATGACCATGAGGTAGAAATTCAATATACCTTCAAGTAAGGACCAAATGAAAATTCTCAAAATTGGAAAGAAAAAAAGTACCTTTGTTAATAATTACCAGAAATAAATATCATGATTTAGAAATTCAATACACTTTCAAGTAAGGACCAAATGATAACTCTCAAAATTGGAAAGAAAGAAATAAATCTCTTTTCTTAATAATTATCAGGAATAAACATAAATAACATGGAACATATTTAATCTTGCATCTTTAAGAACATATTTTTAATAAGGTTCTTTCACTTATTAAATGAAATACGATACATCATTTCCCACTTACTGATACCTTCTACACTTGACACAAGACAATTTTACACTCGCTGTTTGTTATTTTGAGAGATAAAACATTTTATGCCTGTGCACAAATGTTTCTCTATCAGATATAATTTTCAAGAAAATATTTGATAAGTCTTTTCTGCTTTATGCAGGTTGAAATAGGTGACGAGAAAATGAATTTCTGCTAACGCACCATTTTAATTATTAAAACAGAATATGCTAATAATTTCATAAAACTTATTATGAGGCTTTCAAGTTAATAAATAGAATGAGTTATAATTATCTTACTTCATACTCTATGTTCTTCAAAGCACAGGAGTCATAACAATGACTGAAGATAGGAGCAACTGCTCCTGAAACCACGGTTTGTGCTTTGAAGAACACAGTGCATATGATGTGAGACAATCATGACTCATTTTACTTATTAATATGGTAACAATGTTTCATCAGTGTATGTGACATGTCAAGGAAACCACCGGTTAAGTTACAAACCATAATTTTGTAGAGAAATAAAAAGGAAGTTACATAGGTAAAAAATATCTATTTTGACTATATTATTTTTGGTCTGGGAAAGCTGACGATAAAACAGAATTGTTTTGAAACATGTCCAAGAACAAATCAACATTAATATTGAGGTAAGATGTCCAGACCAAAAATAATATAATTAAAATAACCTCAAAATATAACTTCCTAAAATTAAATATCTATTTTGACATTTTAAAGCCACAGAATGAATTTTGTAATAAGTGTTGAGTGCATTATATAACCTGCATATGATTGCAAACTCTTTAAAAATTAATCATTTTTGAGCTGTAAAACTTCTATAATTTTAAAAGCTAATTTCCAATTTTCAAATAAATTTCAAAAAAATTGTATGCTGAATTAAATACACTCTAAACAAATATTTGATTTTTTACAACTCAAGTGGTCTTTTCCCTAACATGATCACATATGATTAAGATTTGTTTAATCATTTGGATCCAAGAAAGTAATGTCATTATAGCAAATAATGGAGTGCCCACCATAAGCCTAGTGACATAGGTCGAGCATAGTGTTACACTGTTTCCATTCTACGAAATCGAGTGTTCTGTTTTTCCTTTCATATAATTCTGTATATTGGAGCAAGATAATGGCAAGGAACATGATCTTTATTTCAAATTAACAATGCTTTCCAGAAAGCAATCTTTTTCATTCAAGCAAGTCTTAGGGTTGAATCTTTGAACGCATTAGACCGTAAAAGGCATTCTCTGCTGAGAAAGTTTTATCCTAATACGATTTTGCTTACTCAGAAATCTATTCATGCGATAATAATTGTTGAAATTCGTAAACTACCTGACGAGGTAACTTAAGATAGAAACTTATCGTGAGAATCCCGAAGGGAAACGATGTAGTTTGAACCTTGCCACTTTATCCAAGATGTCGGACCTTGAAGACTTCGATCATGTTTTCGGTATACGCGGAGAAGAGGAATTTGATAGAGTCTACCAAAGAATTCAACTGGACGAACAGGAGAATCGGCGTAATATTGCGCGATGCAGACGTCGTTGTATACGGTATTATTTTCAGGACGCAAGCGTAAATGCATTCCTCTATAGCAGACGAAAATAACAGAAGTGGTTTTATCGCTGAGAATTCTCGGTAATTTCTTGCCAATATTACGAAAACGATGACTTTCATGCATGACCAGTTTGTGGGTGGCTAATTCGATCTTTGCACTTGCTCACGGCGAGTCAGCTCACCAGTGATTGGAAGTAATTTGAGTAGAGACTAATGTATTTGCATGCGGCCCTTAGTCCTAGAAGCCTGTTACGATCTCACTGATGAATTTTGTATCCAGCATTTCCTTGGATGGCCCAGAGATCTCTTCCCTGTTGGACAATAATGAAGCATGGCTTTGGGAACTCTATCTGAACTCGTCACAAATGATTCATCCAGTTGTTCTGGTATTTATGTATGTATTTAATGACTGGTTCTAAACGTAGTTCCTTCAATACATCATCACTGCATTTGTGATCCCATTTGGAATATCCTGCTGTATATCTCATTTCACCAGAAGTTATCCTGCTCTCTTCTCCTATCCTCAAAGTCCATACCTCACTGCCGTAGCAAAGTGCAGGTCTTGCTAAGGTTTTGTATAACCATAATTTGGTAATCTCTCTAGTACTAGTGAAGATTTCATTACTGAATTTTTATTCCCATGGTTTACTAAAATTCATAATTTTATTTGAATATGTCTACTATATCCAAGAGAGGTAAATTAATTTACTCTTTCCAACATTTTTGAATCTATACAAATTTTGTTATATACAGGGTATTTTCCTTGAAAAGCCATTATTTTTGTTTTCTCTGTATTGATTATCATGTTATATTTGATGGCTATTTTGTTAAAATTATATACTGAATATTGTAATTTGTCCTCTGAGGGAGCCATCTATGAAAATTAATGTATCTAATTTCATATTTCTATTCAATTGTATATGTCCATGACATTGTTCTCTCCATTCTATGTTTCATATACATGATAAATAAAAGTGGTGATAGAGGGCATCCTTTTCTCACTCGTGTATGAATTTCCTGCCATTGTGAAAGTTTATTGTCGCCTCTTACTGCAATTAAATTAGATTTGTACTTGATATCATTACTTTGTGCAACCTGGTATATGGCTAAATATATAAATAGTAATCTCCTATTCCTCCTTTCAACATTCAACCTGATTTTGATGTTGGCTGTAACTTCAGAAACAGAACAAAGGAGAAAGATATACAATGCCCCCACAAAGCATTAACTTTAAACAATCACATTGACACTTATAATTATCTTCCTCGAAAGAGAAAACTGCACTACAAAAATCCTAGAAATTTAGATTTTTAAGAAATATTTTTCACGTTATGTCATATTCAATTAATATAATCCAATATAGTTTTTCTAGTAACATCTGTTTTCTTTCCAAGTTTTATCCCCCTTTGTGGCATTCACAGTTCAATGCCTATAAAGGTATTAATTATTCCTACACCACACATCTTCAAATGAGAATATACAAGACAAGCCAGCACATAAAGACCAGACATACAATAGACAAAAACATTTTAGATAAGTGAAATGCAAACACTCCAATCTGATATTCACTTTAGCAGTTAAGCAAAACCTAAAAAAAAAAAATGAAAATTGATTAGTATTTTAATTCCATTAAATTAGTTTAAATCTTCAACATAAAAATTGGCATAATTATTAAGAAGAATTTTGCAATTTTTATTTCCATGTCAAGAAAATTGCACGTACACGATCTGTAGTTTCCAAACTGTAATCCATGGATCCCGGGATTTGTCAACAGTTATCAGGAAATCTGCAGGTACAATTTTGAAAAATAAATAACGTATTTACAATGTTTTTATAATTCGTTTTTAAACATCTTAATGGTGGACAAATTACATTTGAAAAGAAAAATATATTTTTCTTTTCAAATATAACATATTTACAGTTTCTTTGACTCTACTACAGAATTCCATATGATACTTACATCTGTCTATCTATCTATAACTATACATCCACATGAAGCAAGTGTGCTCCATTGTGGAAGTTACTTAACCAAGCTAGTTTTATAACATATTTCCCTACAGATATCAGAGAGTGACAAGTGGTTAACTCATCACCTCAAAGAGACACCTAGCAGATAACTAAAAAGTTTACTTGAATGGGAAAACATTAACATACACTAACAAACACATATACAAAGACACAAATTTTTGTTATAGTCATTTTTGGTGTCTACTAAAAATAGAATTGATGAAGATTTGAAAAAAAAAATTCAAATATTTTTTCATTCCTTTGGAATTCGTAAAAAGTAAAAACCATATCTATCTTCAATGTAGTCAAAGTTCAGCATAACAAAATGATTTTTTGTAGTGAATCAATCAAAGAACGTTTGTCAGTCATAAATTAATAGAAGTTTCACTTTTTTAAAATACAATAGGAAGTAACATTAAGAGGTTTGTTTAATAATTAAGACATTTTGTCTGTACATTCTTACCTCTTATGGTTGTTTTTGTCGAACATATGTTTTAAGGCTTCAGAGCCTTGAAACATATGTTCAACAAAAACAAGCATAAGAGGTAAGAATGTACAGACAAAATGTCTTAATTAGAAGTTTCACTCTTTTATAAGATTCATGATGTGTTCCATTAAGGTATTATTCAAAATTAAAATATAAAATTATGGAATATTCACCTGAAAGGTCCATCTCCTCAACTTAATTAGTTATTTAACTGTAGCACTTTCGGGACTTGTCCCATCATCACTAGTTCTGAATGCTGCCGATAATGGGACAAGTCCCGAAAGCGCTACAGTTAAATAACTAATTAAGTTGAGACGCACCTTTCAGGTGAATATTCCATAATTTTATATTTTAATTTCACTTTTAATGCCCAGTATATAACTTAAATGTAAAGTGACCATTTTTCAAATACCTACACTGATAACACTAGTCAACAAATTTGAACATTTTTTTTCACAACATGAATAAAATAGGCTGATCTTAACTAATTTGCATGTGCTGAACACAAAAATTACAGTGAAAAGTTTGTAACACGTAACATTTTTATATTACAGATATTTAATACATTGAAATATCAGAATTTTTTGTATTAATTAATTTCTATACACACATTCTTCATTTGAAAAACTTCAAGGCAGCTTAGCTATCATCAAACTGATACATTAATAACATACCAGTTAATAGAGCTTATAAAAACCACTCTACATGCAATGAAATACAGAAAGATTAAAAGAAAAATCTTTTTTTTTTATCAGAACTGGAACCTTCCCTTTTCAAAAACCAGCAATAATTTCCCATCATCGCTGGATCCCATTTTCCTTGATACCATTGCTCGCTTGTAGCAACATCTTGGTGAAATCAATCTCCCTGCTCATCACTTACTTCAGCCAATTTCTCAGGAAAGAAGCCCAAACTCAAATGCAGGTGCTGGATCTTCAATGGTATATGGCAGCCCATTTTTTGTAGTTTCTTAGCAATGTGTATTTTAATTGACTATTTAACTCATGTCGCAAATGGTAGTCAATGACCAATCACGTTTCAATGAATTCTGTTTTACACTAATGACAGTCATGTTTCACCTCGCTCTTTATCGATTTTTCTTTATCAGCTCCTGCTTTTGTGATAAAAAAAGCTCCTCCTTTTTTAATATTCTGAATAGGTTAGACCATTATTTTTCTCCAACAAATACATTGAATATAGCAAATAATGAATAGATTCAGTGATTTTACTGAGTTGTTTTTCAAAATATAAATGATTAACCTATAATGTTGATTATAATAGTTTGATGTGTTTAATTATTTCTTCACTAGAGTGCATTCTTACAATATTGCAATCCTATTTGGCAATAAATAATATGATCGAGTTGCAGTGAATATACATAACCTCACATTTCTAATTTGTTTTCAAACATCGCCGTATATAAATATTTTAAAACACCGGTAACTATATTCAAATAATTATTTTTTAGTAAAGAGCTTAATTTTATTCGTTAAATAGTCCTAACAAATGCCACTCTTGATTTCCAAATTATCGATAATTTGGAAATCACTCGTGGCATTACTTATGATAATTGTCTACCTTGTGATTCCCTAAAAAAACCTTCGACAACAAATACAAAAAATTTCCAAGCTGGTAATTCCTGAGGCTTAAATCTCTTCTCAAAAATGTTGTTCAAAAGTTTTCTAACTTATGGACCGATAAATGGCCTTATTTTAATTTAGCATCACTAATTTTAGGGAACAGTGCCTTTAAGTAATCAAATGCTTCTCAATTCTTATATAAAGCCTTCACAAAATGTTTCATTAGCCCTAGTTTTATATGTAGTGGAGAAAGAAGTACTTTTTCACGTTGCACTAGCTCACCAGGAATATAATCTTGCCTGATTGGCCAGTTCTTTGTTCTGTGCTGTTGCTCTACTGTCCCACAAAATAAAAAAACAAAAAACAACATTACTTAGTAAAGCCCTCCCATAAACCAAGCAATAGAGCTACTATTAAATTAATATTAAGAAGCTAAAGCTGTACTATGATTGAAATAACAAATAATTATATTAAAGTACACAACTACATTGAAATCCCCACAAATTGACCAGTTATGTTCACCATAATTTAATGCATTCAATATTACAAACATGTTTTCATAAATTTCTTTCACAACGATTGAATGAGCCACTATAATGGAAAGTTCTGTATTGCTATTGTGCGATAAAACTGCTTTTAAACTTAATTTTGATGAATCGATGAACAGCATCCATTCCTCTGGATTATATTCAAGATTTAATTCTTCTATCAGTCTGTTCACATTTCTGCAGGCACAAACACAATTTTTCATTTCAAAATAACTAGTCAGGTTACCGTTCATTTTCTGAACACTGATATCTTGTTATATTTTGCTAATAAGTTCCATTCTTGTAATCTAGAGACTATTGGTTCAGCATGTTGCTTGGAAAGGCCTAAATCCCTATTAGGCCAATGAGTTCTTCCTGTTGTATCAGATGTAGGTACAATCATTTCAAGTTGAAGGGTGGACTGAGGAATCTGATATCTCATGTTGATGTAATCTTCTCCACTGGGTGGAGAGATAGGGACAGGAAGTTCAGGTGAATGTTGCACGAGTCTTATGGCTGATGGAAGGTTGGGATACACGTTTTATCTCTAATTTTCCTTGGAAAGCCCTCTGTTTTGGTAATGCAGAAGTAACTAACAGTTTTTCAGATGACTAGTAGGCTGTTGCCAAATCATGGGCACAACAAAAGACATTTTGTTATTTTTGCCCTGCAACCACTCTGTTAACTTCATATAACACATTATAAAATACATGTGTGGTGCCCAATTTTTGCCATGTTCACCCACTTTACAACTAAAATACAAGTCATGTCTTTTCTACATTGTCTGCGATTGAACAATATCGTGATTTCAAAGTTAATTCACCATAAACATAGCAGAAACTATTTGGAGAATTTTTATACGAATGACAATTGCAATCCATTTTTAACAGAATACTGGTACCAATCACAACACTCATTCAACCCACAAAAGTATAAGTGTGGTTCAAATGGAACTGTAGATGAACAGAAGTGATATGTAATGTGTATAAGAGATCCTCAATAAAAAATTAACAAAGTTCAAAGTGGATAGGTTTTAATAGATTTTTATATGATTTGCTAAGTAAAAAAATGTCTGATTGAGGGTCTTTCCACTTTTCAGCGGTTGCCCTTTTACCAGCCGGCTGCTGGCCCTTCACATCCACATGTGTCAATCACAGAGGTAGATCATCAACAGCCAGTATAGGGGTGACATGTGGTTAGCATGTCGAGTCCCCCAGCCGTTATAGCTGGTTCCTCAACCTGGAGCCGCTACTTATTGTAGCTACCCAATTGCCTCACAATGCTGGGTGGGCACCGGTCCCATACTGGCCGAAATACCATGAGAAAATTTCTTCCCCCATGGAGACTCAAACCAGCGCAAGTCCCGTAGCTCTGCACCAAGGCTTCCCTACCTTAACCGCTCGGCTACGGCACGGGACAGTAAAAAAATGTAAGTTTCTAAAAAATGTGACATGTAGGGATATTTTTAATTATATTTGAAAAGAAAAATACTATATTCACATTCAGCACATACAAATTACATTAAAAGAGATATTCTTGTCCATGTTATGAAAACCTTGTTGACTAGTGTAATTTATTTGCTTATCACTATCAATAAAAATTATAGTCTGATCATTGCACAAATATTTTACAGTATTTGTAAGGAATTCAAACCAAATTCATGTGGCTCCATATGTAAGAGGGAAAATTACTTCAATTTTTTAATATAATGCTCAATTAATATGATGTTCCTATTTAAAATACCTTAGAATTTCACAAAGTCAACAGCCAACATGCATGTCACATGATGTAACAGAGAGAAAAAGCAAGCACGTTCATCTCCTCATATTATGACTTATTTGTATTCTACATTTTGCAACAAATTATTTATTTCATACTATGTCACATTTCAATACTTCACAATTTTATAAGAATATAGCAAAATTTGAACAAGTACTGTATTTTAATATAATAAATTTGGGAATTTTAACATTATGAGGTTTTCTTAATAAGAATCAGATAAATCGTGAATTCTTCTTACCTCATATATCTATTTTTTTAACACAGAACTGCAGTATCGCAAAATACATCATTTACATCTTCAGCTGTTTTCACGACTGTCATGAAAACAGCTGAAGATGCGAATGATGTATTTTGCAATACTGTAGTTCTGTGTTAAAACATAAGATATATGAGGTAAGAAGAATTCATGATTCATTTGATTCTTACTAAGTACTGTAATTAATAAAAATTAATTAAATGAGTCATATTTCAACTCATACTTCATGTTCATCAAGCACAGAAACTGCAGTTTTCAAGAGGTATCACTCCCATCTTCAGTCGTGATGATGGCTGAAGATTGGATGGATTCCACTTGAAAAATTGCAGTTTCCATGTTTGAAGAACACAAAGTATGAGGTGAGATACGACTCAATTAATTTTTATTAATTGAAAACCTCAATGTTATTTTCCATAATTAATTTAAGAATAAGTACTGTAATATTCACAAAACTAGATGCAACTTCTACCAACATCTTGACAAACTTAATTAATAATTTTGCAAGTAAACAAAATCATTGGATGTCAGTTATGAACGTGAATCAGCATTGAGAATGTCACAAATACAGTGACAAAATCTAGATCTGTGAGGGAGTTAAGAAGTATGAGGTGAGTTAAGAAACAACTCAACAAAATTAAAATAAATCTCATAGTGTTATTTCCTACCTACATAACTTAATAATAATAGAAATTATATGCACATTTAACTTTAAAGGAAAAATCACCACGAGGTTCAATTTAAGATTTAAATTATATCATTATAATTTAAATTTTAGTCTAATAATAAATTCACATATCAATACTTGCTATATAAAAATAAATAATTCCACACAATGAGAATGTATTTTTAATAGCAGTAACATAATTCCATTTAATTTTGTTAATTGGCAATACTGGTTAAACTAAATAACCTCATATTGTTATTTCCCATATTTAACTATGAATAAACTAAATTTGTTTCATTGTTACATGAAATAATGCACACATTCATAACTGCAAGTTTATGGTTTGATTTATTTAGTTGTATATTTTGAATATATTACTTTTAATCCTGTTTTATCTTGAAATAGTTCTAATAATCTCAACATATAAGCAAGTTCATTAAGAGCATATTTACAGTCGTTGGATACATATGTAACGGGCTTCCAATATAAACCCGGACCGGCCTCACGGGGTTTCACCCGTCAGGCAGCGCTCTCTCCTCGTCCGCATTTCACTCTGCCAGCTGCTCGTCCTTGAACTAGTCAGTTTACTATCGTTCGACAAGATGGGACGTCAGCTGACATTAGAGCAGCGCATTTATGTGTGTAAATGTTATTATAAATACGAATTAGCTCATCGCATTCGCGAGGAATTTATTCGGAACTTCCCTGGACAATTACCTCCTTCCAGATCGACAATCCACGATCTTGTGACTAAATTTGAGACCACTGGTTCAGTACAAAATAAGAAACAAACGCGAAGGTGTACGGTTCTCACCGAAGAAAAATTAGACGAAATTGGCGAAAGACAAAGACAAAGTGTACAAAACAAATCCGCACACATTGGAAGAACTGAAGAACAACATAAGAAATGAAATCAGAAACTTGACAGTGCCCGAACTACAGCGTGTCAATCTAAATGTGTTACTCGGTATAATGCCTGTTTAACTGCAGGAGGACAACATTTCCAGCATTTTCTATAAGGTAAGAAACAGTTCAAGGACGGGTGGCAGGCAGGGTGAATTGCAGGAGGAAGAGACAGCACTGCGTGCTGGGTGAAACTCCGTGAGTCCGGTCCGGTTTTATATTGGAAGCCCTGTATATTAAATATTTACTTATTAAAAATTATGACCCTCAACATAGTATGAAATAAAATTATACACACTGCAAGGATTGAAAATATTTTACAAATTTAATATTTCAAAGACGGGACATGACTGCCTGAATAAACACCTACACAGACTTCGCATAACAGATTCACCTAAATGCCCTATTTGCAATTTAAATTAAGATATGGAAAGAAACCATCTCCTCCATTGTCCAGCTTTTGTAGAAGAGATATACCAACCAACCATATTTCAAAGCAGCAACACTATAAGTTTCATTTAATTATTACGAGTTAGGGTTTTAGACTCACCTCTATTTTTTTTATATTTCTTGCAGACTAGTTTCTTCACACTTGTGTGACATTGTCAACGCAAATTCAGCAGTTAGGAAGGATTGACAATGCCACACAAGAGTGAAGGAACTAGTCTGCAAGAGATATAAAAAAATATGAGTTGAGTCTAAAACACTAACTCATAATAAAGTTTTAGAAGTTCATTTTGAAATTTCAGTCTCAACTACATTTCAACTCATTTGCCCAATCTCTTCATTCTCAATCCTTGTAATACAAATAAACTGCTGTAATACTAAGCAGTTTTATCAGCAAATTCTTATTCATGATAGAGCTGCTGATGC
Organism: Diploptera punctata; assembly: GCA_030220185.1. NCBI lineage: Eukaryota > Metazoa > Arthropoda > Insecta > Blattodea > Blaberidae > Diploptera > Diploptera punctata. The sequence goes on from JASPKZ010008417.1 coordinate 173,503, forward strand.
TAAGTCACTAACTGTGATGCAGACTCAAAAACATTATAAAATTCAATAGGAAGTAACATTAAGAGGTTTATTTAATACATAAGACATTTAGTCTGTACATTCTTATCTCTTATGGTTGATTTTGTCAAACATATGTTTCAAGGCTTCTGAACCCCATCGTCAGCGATTACAGACTGATTTTTCTCAAGTTATCGGCCCTGATTCTTGACTCCTGCTATCTCTGCCCCTGGTCCAATGAACTTACTACTGAGGTTGGACCAGGGGCAGAGATAGCAGGAGTCAAGAATCAGGGTCGACAACTTGAGAAAAATCAGTCTGTAATCGCTGACGATGGGGTTCAGAAGCCTTGAAACATATGTTCAACAAAAACAACCATAAGAGTTAAGAATGTACAGACTAAATGTCTTAATTATCAAAAACATTTAGCTACATTTTCACCCAAACAAATAAATACAAACTCTGAGCACATCTACATTAGAATGACATTTTACTTCAGACCGTTAATTATGTATCAGGTAAATCCAAATGCGCCTCCATCCATCTCTGTCTTTCCACAAATTTTTCTTTTTAATTCTTCCCATTTCTATTCCCGTATCTTGAAAATTTGTCTTCACTTAATCGATCCACCTTTTCCATGGTCTTCCTCATGATAATCTGCCTTTGGCCTTTAGATTAAGCATTCATAGTGGTAGTCTTCACTTTTCCATTCTTTTGATGTATCAAAATCATTTCAATCTATTAATTTTTCTAGATCAGTTCATTTTTCTAAATTTAATGTCATTTCATATCATGAAATAATATTTGTGTTACTGACTCAACCTCCCAAAATGTGACGTGACGAAAAATTAAGATGACTTTTATAAAATAAAATAAATTAAGGGAAATGACACTGTGAGGTATATACCAATAGAATACAAATATGAATGAGAACTTTACTTTTTAGGAACTGACACTATGAGGTACTATTAATTAAAGTAAAATTTTATCACCTCACATTCTTCTTCTTCTTCTAACAAGAAGAAAAATTTACTTTAATGGATCAGAAACTTTACACTAAACCTCATAAAATATGATCCTCTCACCTGGACACGTTTCACAGTTCTTCATCCCCATTTTCAACAAGATTCCATATGGAGATGATCTACAAAACATGTGCAGGTGAGAGGATAATATTTTATGAGGTGTAAAGTTCCCAATTCATGTTTTGTATTCTAAGAAGATTTAAATTACAATACAACAGATGGAAATTACTAAAACTGATCATACGTGCATCAGAATGGCTGCCTGTTACAGCTTTTCAGCTTAACTTTTTAATTCAAAGTTAAAATTGGGAAGTTTGAACATAAATGAAATAGTTACAATGAAATTTTAAAAAATAATTAAAAACTGCATGTAATTAAATAAAAAATTCACACTCACCATTCTAGTTCCTTTGAAAAATATTCTCTAGGAAAAATGCATGTTTAAACTTGTTGCTTCAATTTGACTCAAGAGGTGATATGTGCACACCAATTGGTATTTGTTTTTGCAAACTCTTATTTCTGGAGCTTAAATAAACCTCAGGTTGTTGCTCATAATCTTTACTGAGATAAAACTTACAACTAATAACCATCAATTTAAAAGCCAGCAAAGCAAACAAATAAGCATGAAGCATAAGTATGTTGTATAGATATTTAAACTTAATCTTTCCAACTGTGAGAGCTCAATTGATCCAAACATTTGAATTTCTGTCATAATTGATCGATGTTGCATTATTCAAATCATGACATCAGATATTTCAAAAAATTAAAATTTTATGACTGCAACTGTTATCATAGTCATAAATGAAAGTAATGTTGAATAACCTACCGGCTGAAAGTTGGCCATGATAACAAAACCAGTTCCAGTAAAACACAAACTGAACTCACTCTTCCAACATCCAAAGCACTATGAGGTTCACTGCACTGCACTGTTTGCACAGGCAGGCAGAAAGGCACAACACTTCCAACCACTTCGCCAAGAAAAATGCTAGACTATGTCCTCCTCTTTTCATTAAGACTTTTAAAAAAATTAAACCCAGTCCATTATAAAGCAGCATTCATCTAAACTGATCTCACAGCAAGAGTTCTATTTGAATGAGAAAGGAAATAAGCCTGAAAAACTCACTTGAAATTTCACTGCCCATGCAATATCCTGCATGCCCCAATGGTGCACATAATAATTAACCAAATTATACTAAGAGCCCCCACTCTCCCGCAGCATTTTGTGAGTTCCAAAAGAAAAGGGGAGAGATCTCCTCGAGGACAGTTCTCAGAGGAAAGAGGAAGGACATTACCAGACACTTCTAGTCTTGATGTTTCCTTGGGTGGTGAACCTACACGCATATTTGTAAATACCCTCATAGGTCGAGGTTTTCAATTACATCGAACACAATTGTATCACCCGCGTTAAAGCGAAGCCTTGGCCACTCGCTGCTGCGACTGTCCAAAACGTGACCAATTCAATTATACGATTCATCAGTCCCAAACAACTACTACAGAGTCCCTGTGTACCTCCCAGATATGTGGCCGTGTCCGCCTCTCCCCTGCGTACGCAGCTGTCGCACATGTGGTGGGGCAGCCATAGCCTCTCGATGTCTTGCCGATCGGGACATGCGTGGTCGCACTAATCTTGCAGCTTCTTTTGATTTACGCAAGATTGGTGTCATATCTATTCCTTCATCTATAGGAAACAATCGACACAATTCTTCTGCCACTCGAGGTTCTATTTCCTGTAAAAAAATCACAACTTCAACATGACGTCGACAACCTAAGTGTCTATAGTTAACTTAATTTCATCAGATGATCTTATGTTAACATGCCAAATATATATATATATATATTAAAAAGTGTTTTGTTGAGTTGTTTCTTGACTCAAGTCATACTTCTTAACTCCCTTGCAGATCTAGATTTCGTCACTGTATTTGTGACATTCTCAATGTTGTTCACGTTCACAAATACAGTGACGAAATCTGGATCTGCAAGGGAGTTAAGAAGTATGAGATGAGTCAAGAAACAACTCAACAAAATTAAAATAAACCTCAAAGTGTTATTTCTTACCTACATAACTTAATTAAAAAGTACAGGGTGGACCGCTCGAATGGACCTAATTTCAATTGCTTGTTACTGGCAAACGGTTGAAGATAGAAACTTAAAACAACGTTCATAGTACAGAAAAACTCACCAAGTTTCGAATCCTGTCGGTAGATGGCACAAAGATACGTTTCTCGTTCTTAGATTTAATTGTTTGTGAAAATGGCGACTCCGCAGATGAAAGCGCAAGCTGTTTTGTGGTATGCGGAGTTTAAATCAATCATTAGAGTTCAAAGGGAGTTCCGGCGTGTGTTTAACCGTGATGCTCCAACTGCTAGAAGCATAAAGAAATGGCGTGATACATTATTAGCTACAGGATCTGTGTTGAAGCACGGTGGTGGTCGCAGAGCATCCGATGAAATGGTAGCAAATGTTCAAGCCGCATTTGAGCAAAGCCCCCGGAAGTCATTAAGAAGAGCTTCGCGGGAACTTCAAATACCAAAATCGACATTACAACGGATTGTCCACAAACGCCTCAAACTGCACGCATATAAAGTGCAGTTAGTGCAACGTCTGGAGCCGAATGACATGCCGAAACGAGTGGAATTCGCCAATACGATGCTGGACCGTCTCGGCGCTGATCCTGACTTCATGACCAAGATTTTCTTCTCGGACGAAGCCACTTTCCATTTGTCAGGCAAGGTAAACCGGCATAATGTGCGGATCTGGGGATCGGAGAACCTCACGCTATTCAAGAGCATGTTCGTGATAGTCCGAAGATGAATGTTTGGTGCAGTTGTCACATAATAAGGTCATTGGACCGTTTTTCTTCGCCGAGAAAACTGTTCGTGGTACCACATATCTTGACATGCTGGAGCAGTTTTCTTTCCACAAATTGAACAACTGCAGCCTAACATCGTTTTCCAGCAAGATGGTGCTCCTCCCCACTGGTCCAATGAAGTTCGTACGACTTTGGACAACATTTTCCCTGGCCGTTGGATTGGTAGGGGAGGACCAATCGCGTGGCCCCCGAGATCTCCCGATTTAACACCACTGGATTTCTTTCTCTGGGGCTATGTCAAAGATAAAGTTTACACCACCCCAGTCAAAGACCTTCGTGATCTTCGTGAGCGCATCATAGAGGCTATTGAGAACATTCCAGAAGACATACTCCAACGTACTTGGCAAGAAATTGTTCATCGCTTTGATATCGTCACAGTGACTGCTGGGGCTCATATAGAGATGTGGTGATCTGGATATCAAAACTTGGTGAGTTTTTCTGTAATATGAACGTTGTTTTAAGTTTCTATCTTCAACCGTTTGCCAGTAACAAGCAATTGAAATTAGGTCCATTCGAGCGGTCCACCCTGTATTTTAATTGCAATGTTGAATTTCCATTTAAATCTATCTATTTCTATTACTTTTTTTAAAATCAATTATTGCATCTAAAGCAAGATCTTGGAGGAACACAATGGTTAAATTACATCTACAGTTGAGAGAAAGTGAAGGTCATTTCTGTCAAATAGCTGAAATATTTTTATTTAACTTTTATAGGAATTAATCACTATGAGGTTTAATTAATGGTGAAATTAAATGTTTCTTCCGATCGACATAACACCAGTTGCCAACAAAGTTCTGAGGATGAGACAGTTACAGTCTCGAAATCACAATCAACTTAGAAAATTTATATGAGGAGAGGTAAGAAACATTTAATTTCACTATAGCTTAAATATTTTCTGCTAATATCATATTTGTTCCTACAAAAAGATATTTCTGAATGCTGAACATGCTTTTTAATTGTTTGAGTGATCATTTCTAAATGTAACTATTATTATTATTCAACTGCATAAAGATTAAGTTTATTCCTTAGTCATTATTTACATTTTGTTAGTTAACCTGCATGAAAACAGTGGTACACTGATCAATCTGGATGGCAAATTACAATCAACTACATCTGCAGTTAAAAGTAATTTTTTTTCATTTGCATTAGACATTGCACATTGTGCAATGCCTCAGTGTAAGACATACTAGCAAGAGCAAAATAATTGAGTAATTAATAATGTTCTAATGTCTTCAAAAATATCTTCACATTAATGTTTTCTATTTTTTTTACTTCTTATAAAAAGTCTTAATAATGCAACTACTGACTACCTGTCCATCTCGTCCAATTTTAACTGGTTTTCCTTCATTCCAAGGGTTGTACAAATGTTGGGTTTTTGTGAAGGGTAATTCTTTCCTGTAATCATTAACTCAACACATCAAAGATAATGATATATATACAGTACCATGAATGCTCTTAATCAGTAACATAATCAGTAACACATATGCTTTTAATAATTTTAGTTAGAATTATATTAACATACAAGAGTACGGAATTAAATGCCAATTCCTGATAGTTTTTAAATCTAAACAACTAAAATGCATAAAAAAATTTAAAAAATCATATATTCACTTACCACTGATGGAGTTTTATCAAACTTTGAGGGATGATACATGAGAAATCCTAGTAATATTGTGCAATGCTATATAATGACTATTTAACTCATGCCCAAATGGGAGTCAATGACCAATCATGTTTCAATGATTTCTGTTTTACAACCAATCAGAGTCGTGTTTCACGAAATATTTATCAGTGTTATAATTACCATATTAAAGAAGGCTCCTCCTTTTTAATATTCTGAACAGGTCTGACCATTATTTTGCAGTGACTGAGGCCATGAGAAATACGGCTACCAGATTGTATGTATAGTGCATGAATGTCAACACATGCCGCATGTGGGAGTTAATATAAAAACATTTGTACCAATTGATTATACCACCAAAAAAAGAAACCACTGTTTGCACTTTCTTAAATGTATTTTTTCCCAGGTAACAATCCAGAAAAATATAATTGTCATATTTACATCATACAACATCAGAAATGAATTAATATACAGTTTGATGTGTTTCATTTTTTCTCCACTAGGGAGTATTCTTACAATATTGCATTCCTTTGCAATAAATACTATGATCTGTTGCAGTGATAAACAAAAGATGCAGATGAAGCGTACCTATTGTTTCTCATTTGCTTTCAAACATCGCCGTTTACATTAAATATGTAAATATTTTAAAATAACTATAGTTAAATAATGATTTGTGAGTAAACAGCTTAATTTTATTTGTTAAATAGTCCTAACAAATGCCACTCTTGATTTCCAAATTCTCTAGATAAATTGGATATCACTCGTGGCATTACTTATGATAAAGAATACAAAAATGCAGTTATGAGAGTGAGAAAATTTAAATTTTTCATTTTCATGGATTTAATTGGTTATCATTCCTTTTAGCATGCATACAATATAACTCGTCTTCTTATTTGCCCTCACTATCACTAAAAATATCAGTATCTTTATGAGCTGCCATTTTCATACTGAGTGAAAGAGTGGGTGCCAGGATATGGAATGTAGCACCTGGCATTAAAATGTTTCAAGGATCAATGAGAGTATATAAGGACTACGAAAAATTATAACAAAAAATATATGCTACTCTCATATTAGAGCTGTACATATAAATGGTCACAAGTCAAGTAAGTACAGAATTATCTCAACAGATAGAACATATAGTCACTCTGTATAAATCATGGGAATTGTCATAACTGGTACACAATATGTTAATGTTATAAATACACAATATTATTAATTAAACATAAAATTCATAGTAAGTCATACCACGAGGCATTTTATCAAATGAATCAGTTTTTTACATTATTTCTTTAACCCTTTAAAGCACAATGCTCTTTGTAATGATTAATAAACATGATTCAAAATGTGATTTTTCAATAACCTACTTACTATAAGAGAGAATCACTTTCAAAAATATCTTATCCTTCTTTTTCTTAAACTTAATCTGTAGGATTTTCATCCTGTTTATTTACAAATTCACTCCTCGAAGGAAGATGTATTGGATGTGCATTCACTATCTATCTATCTCTTGGCTGGTCTTCCTCTTGTTCTTCTCCCGTCCATTGGTCTATCTTCTTTAGCTCTTTTTGCAAGTCGGTTTTCTTCCATTCTTTCTATATGACCCTTCCAATATTTTTGTCTATCTATAATAAATTTGGTTATGTCTTGAATATGGCTTTTGTCCCTAATTTCTGTGTTGTGTATTTTATCAAATAACGCTTTCCCCTGAATAGTTCTTAAGATTTTCATTTCGCATGTACTTATTATTTGTTTAGTTTTTGTTGTATCAGCCCTAGTTTCTGCTCCATATATGATAACTGGTTGAACTATCATTTTGTATATGTGGGTTTTATTAACGGGCGGATGGGGTTTGTTAGTCCTGCAAGACAACCCATCTAGGAGAGACAACTCTCTGGAGCTGGGTGAAGGCAATCGGCCTAGGGAGGAAACCCCAAATAATAAACCCGCCATGAAAACGGGCTAGCAACCCACTTCAAGGTGTATCATACATTGATCGCAGTCCCAAGGATCAAGCCTCGGATGAAAGACGGAAACAAAATACGACAAACACTACGGAAAGGTCTACGATTTGGAAATATCTTATCCATTTTCATAAATTTGTGGGGAAGGATCTCAGGTCCTGTTTTGCTGTCAACGAGAGCCACTTTGATAAGAGCCACTTTTAACACAGGTTTGTAGTATGTTCTGAATTAAAACTTTGACATTTGTAATCTAAGAAGAACGTAGACAAACAAAAAGTAACTTTTGGTACAAGAAATGTTTTTGAAAATGAGCTCCTCATATATAATTCCATTATCGCATCAATTAGCAAGAATAAATTTACTTTCAAGAAAAAACAGAGGGAAATTTAAAGTTTATTAGAGAATCATATTGAAAAAGAAGCAAAACTTTTGAAAACATTTATCTAAACCTTTGGGTTTAACTGTTTGGGAAAAGATATATATTCAAAAAAACCATACTAGAACCATGAACTTTGAGGTTCCGGACAAACTAAGCTTGATTACAAAGTTCTTCAAAAATACACCAGATGGCAGTTTAGAAAATGACTGCTTCAAAAGAACACCAGAAAGCAGTTTGGATAATTACCGGCAAAAGAAAAAATTGACAGTTGTTAAAGCAGCTGATGATGGTTGCCGATACTGCGGTGCTGTGTTTGAATAAAAGATAGAAGTATGAGGTAAGAAGAATTCATGGTTCATTTAATTCATAACAAAGGAAAATGTTTGACTTTCATTTTTGGGGAAAGACCAATAGAAGCTCAAAAATAACTAACAAATACAAAAATCGCAAAACATCAAAACTGTGGAGAATAATTTTGAATGTAATATAAAGATTTTCCTTTCCATCAACAAAAAATTTAAAAAATTGGGTCTGGAACAGTTAATTCATTATGTACGATAATTCTTATAAATGTATGTTTTATTATCTCTATCTCAAGACATTATAAGAAAACAATATTTTAGCAAAATATTTAATTAAGTTTTATTGACGACGTAAATAATATTATGTACAAGGTTCATTCCAGTTTTAAATTTTCCCACTGTGTTTTACACCAAAATTCTGAAACTTCCATCACCTTAGGCATAGGCTACACTTTTCACACATTGTTGATGCCATATTCCGCTGCTAATGCTTCTTTGGGAGTCTGTTTTGACCAATGGAAAATCGGACATAAAATAGCAGCCTGGCTGGAAAATGTGAAATCACAGATAGTGCAGTTCATCATTTGAATAACCAAAAAATTGTTTGGAGCCAGGTCACGTGAGTAAGGATCATGAACTACGGCTTCAAAATTGTTTTCATGAAGAAAATCTTGCATTGTGTTTGCAGCACCCACCTAGAGGACATGTTACATTTTCAGGTCTTCTTGCAGAATTTTAGCTCAGATCCCTAGGAAATACCAACTTTGAAGGTGATATCTCACGATATCTTTCACACTTAATCAGCAATCCTCCAAAACAACTTTCTCTACTCATGCAACCATGTTGTCCGACTGGCTGATGCTAGGCCGAGGTTCATTCAGTTTATTGTCTCATGACATTTTGTCTTTTTTTTAACTTTTGCTCATACGAGGATACATTTTTCACATTTTTGACATCATCACAACATGTCTCACTCATTCAACTGGAGATGAATTTCAATTTGTGTCACGCAATGCAATTGCATAAAATGAATTATTAGTCACTGTTTTTGTAATGAGAATGTTACTATTTTAAGTTTCAAAAACACTTCTTACTCTAGCTGCGGCCATTGGATTCTGGACGCCATATAGTGCTGCCATTTCTGCCATGCATTCACAAAGAGTGCCAACAAACTATAAACCAAACCACATATTTCTACCTGCTCCCAGTCTTAAGAAAACAAATTGGAGACTTTGAACTTGAACGCAGCTCATAGATTTCACTGAATTGGAAAAATGGTACATCCACATTCAACTGTTAATATTATAATTAAACACATCACCAATATATGAGTAACTGTAAGAGGTAAAATTTATCAAAATTAAAAGAGGCCTTACATTAATTATTACACTATCATTACCATAGATGGCACTAGATCCCATTTTGGATCCTGGCATCTAACAAGATCTTCCTTCATTCATCCCTAACCAATGCTTTCCTCCTTCTTCCTCTAATACTAAGCTTCTTAAGATCTCTTCCATCTAACCATCTCAATTTTGGTCTGCCTACTCTTCTGCTTCCCTCAGATTTAAATATTGTGAGCATTTAATAGGATTGTTCTCTGCCATATGATAATATGAGCAACCCAACATAATCTAGCCAACATGTTAGGGTCAGTGAATAAGGAATAAATATAATATTTGAAGAGAAAAATTATATGCTCAGACTGGGGCTACAACCCAAGACCTTTGGCTTTCTAGGCCAATACTCTACCGACTGAGCTTGCTACCTGAGCAAGTTCCAATCTAAATGCAAATTTGCATTGGAACTTGCTCAGGTAGTTCAGTCAGTAAAGTATTGGCCTGGAAAGCCAAAGGTCCTGAGTTGAAGCCCCAGTCTGAGTGTATAATTTTTCTCTTCAAATATAATCTATCCATCGTTGAGATGTATGAAATGAATAATAAAAACATCAAAGGAATAAATATATTTAATAAAAATTCTGATGAGAAGTAATAAATTACCAATATTACATAATTGAATTGTCACCTCGTAAAAATGTGTATTTCTCACCTAATTATTTTTGATGGAACCATCAGCTGAACTCCCAAGTTTGAAGTTTAGCTGTATTATTTACAAAATGTATTTAATCAATTCCAAAAATTAATTGCCTGTATCACTTTGTCCTTGAGGCAATCCTCTAATGAAGAAAGTTGTATATTATAATAATAATAATAATAATAAATGGTGATTACTGCCTCCAAAACTAGTCAGATGAGAAATATATACTTTTATGACGTGAGGCATAGAAATATCCAATCCAATTATTTAATACTGAATGCAATACATAATTGCATCTTATTTGACACAGTCCATTTTCATTCACTGGTCCACGCATCCTCCTGAGAACTTTCCTCTTAAAACCCTTAAATTCTTATTGTTCAACACTCAGACCAAATAAAATGGTCAATTCATTTATTAAAATCACAAAATGTGATTTTTAACATGAATTGGAGAGCATGATAGCTTCTGTTAGTCTACAAAAATTCCAATTCTTTTTCTATATCATCATCATTAAATTGTACCCATCATTACACTATAGAAATCAAAAACATTTGTGAAAAAAATTACCTTTCAACTATTTAAAAGCATATGTTTCATAATGTTAACTAATATTTCTTCATTTATTATGAAGTATCCCATGTGTTACTAATATAAAACTCATGTTTTTTAACCTGCAAAAATGACCCATCTACTTTAAACACTCCTCCAAGAGCTTTAGCAGAAAGACCAGGAGGTAAAACCCATGATATGGGTGGAACATCTCTTCGGGATTCACAGTCAAGCCGGGCAATACCTGACAAGGGAAAAAAGACTCATTATGCATCAATAGAAGAGGGAATGGTGAAATTAAATGTTTCTTACCTCTCCTCATATAAATCTTCTAGTAGATCGCGATTTCGAGACCATAACGGTCTCATCTATTATTACTTCTATGTTATTGTCTCGAAATTGCAATCTACTAGAAGATTTATATGAGGAGAGGTAAGAAACATTTAATTTCACCATAAATTAAACCTCATAGTGATTAAAATTCATCGGAGAACATATTGTTTAAACAACTCACCTCATAGGATTCATGCTTCCATGATATCGCGATTTCAAACATAGTCATGTTCATCATCAGCCATAACTCCGACTGACGAAATTCTTCGGCCGTCAACTATTCTATTGTCGCCATCTTCAGTGCTGCCATCTATGGTTGGATTTATGAACTTCGAAATCAATGTAATTTCGTTAGGGATATCAAAATTCATTGATCTATTTTTGTTTTTCTGAATGTATATTTTTTCCCAAACTGTCAATTCCAAAGGTTTCTCTACTTGTTTTAAAAGTTTAGCTTCTCTTCCAATTTTATGATGTTCTAATAAACTATGTGCAGCAATTGCAGATTTTTCAATTTCACAATTTTTAATATTTTTGAAATTTTCATAAATCCAACCATAGATGGCAGCACTGAAGATGGCGACAACAGAATAGTTGACAGCCGAAGAATTTCGTCAGTCGGAGTTATGGCTGATGATGAACATGACTGTTTGAAATCGCGATATCATGGAAGCATGAATCCTATGAGGTGAGTTGTTTAAACAATATGTTCTCCGATGAATTTTAATGATTATACCTCATAATGTTTACTTCCCAACATTAATTAAATATACTCATAGTGATTAATTCCTATAAAAGTTAAATAGAAGAGGGAATGTTATGTTATCAACATCTCATGTCATTAGCAATTCAAATGTAAGCATGAAAAAGGCAAATTTTGTTTAGAGGCATTATTTTTTTCAGGCTTCAGTTCCTTTTAGGTGCCATGAATTTACAACATGGTAGCCACAGCTTTTAGTTCCCTTCTAAAGGAAGGATTTTTATACCCTGGAAAATTCATTGGCCCTGGTTGGGTTTCATCCCATGAACCTTGGAGCCAGCAAGCAAGCAAGGTAGCCACTAGTCTACCAGGATTGCAAATAGAAGAGGAAAATAAAAAAAAGTGGAAAGGATAGAAAATAGAAAGGAAAACAGATAGAAATTATGAAAGAAAGTCCAATCTATTTTATCTTTATCACAATAATTAAGAGTACAAAGCCATATGATTATACTTCTCTAAGTCCTTGATGTTTTCATAGAATCACTGAAGTTAAATTCTTCTAATATTGCTTAGTTGTTTCTTGACTCATCTCATACTTTTTAACTCCCAAGCAGACTCGAGTTTCTTAACTTCATTTGTGACATTCTCAATGCTGTATTACGTTCACAACTGATGTCCAATGGCCTCCTCTCCTGCAGACTCAGTTGCCATTGGACATCAGTTGTGAACGTAATACAGCATTGAGAATGTCACAAATGAAGTGAAGAATCTCGAGTCTGCTTGGGAGTTAAGAAGTATGAGGTGAGTCAAGAAACAACTAAACAATATTAAAATAAACCCCATAGTGTTATTTCCTACCTACATAACTTAATTAAATTCTTCTAGACTGTAATTGTAGTGAGTTTTTGTTCAATACACCTAGCTTCAGTTTGTTTGATCAACTTCTAGACCACTATTGACAGTCAGCTGACTAGCATCCCTTTAGTATATGTCAGGGTGTCCAGCATTATAAATATGAAATTCCCGACTATTTCCTGATTTTTTCATGGCATCAAAGAATAATTCCCAAATTTTTTGAGTGCTGCATTTAATTAATTCTGGTAAAGTTAATTTTTAAAAAACATATATATTTCAAATTCTATAAGTAATAAAAACATATAATTTATTTTTATGGTAAGGTCTAAAATAAGAATAGCAAAAATAATGTATTTTTATTTGAACATTAACTATTTCATAATAAAACATTGAAAACATTCTCACATTAAAATTCATTTTTTTAATTGTTTGATTTTTTTATGTCAATGACGGCACTTTCTTTACCTACTTCATTCTGTAAAGCTTTTTTCTTTTTTTCCAGTTCTTTTATAAAAATTTCAGCTTTTATTTGTTTCCTTTTTGGCTTTTTCGATCTAACCCTGCTTCCTTATTTCTTGAACATATATATATCTCCTAAATTGAATACAATATAGATGTATGTCGCTTTACGAATTCCTATTTCCCAGTTTTCCCATTTGCTTTCTAATTCCTGACTTATTCCCAGTTTTCAAGAGTTTGTTGACTGCTGGACACCCTGTATATGAAGCTAAACTAACTGGAAGTCCAGCCTTCAACTTTCTCAAATTGAAACTTCGAGAGGCTGATCCTTCTAAAAAGCTATGTATTAACTTAGCTAGAAATCTCTCCAAGCAGAAATTCCCAACTCATGAACCACTTATACCTTATAAGGAGAGACGTGAGAGTATCAATCCAGGCTACAAAATCAAAAAGACAGCCCAAGAATGCATCACAATATGTTATTAGTTTAAGTTTGGCCTTGGTACGAAAAATCAAATAAAAGTTCTTGGGAATTAAATACTTTAAAACTTAAAATAATTTGGGGAATAAATTGTATGGGAAAACTATAATAGGAAAAATGGATTGGGGAAATTGTACATTTACTTACCTGCAAATTTACCGCTTTCCTTCACTGAGAATATCAAGAGCACATTACGTGACTCCCTAAATGCTTGGTTAAGCTTAGCTTCATTTTGCGGTGGAGTTGACCAGACACCCTTAGCTTTAGACAGGGTAACATTCTCTGCATTGTTGCTTTTAATAACAAAAAACCGTGCATCACGGAACAAGTAGTTCAATTTTGTAATGTAGTCTGAAAAAAAGTAAAAAGAACACACCTAGCGGATTAACACACAATAATATTTTTCTCAAAATTGATAGGAACTATGAGTTGGGTCTGCATCCATCTTATCTTAGAATAAGACCCAACTTATTTATTAAGTAGGACCTGATAATGTTACTTCCCATTGTATTTTCATAACACTATGAGGTAACTTATCAAGAGATTGAAACCCTTATTATAAACTAGATAAGAAGATTTAAGATCTTTCAAATGAAGAGGTTAATAGAGACAATTAAGGACCAACAAATAAATGAAGCCCCAGGAATGCATGACATATCATCCAAATTAATACAGTAAATTTGTTTAATCCGGAATCTGAATAATCGGAAATCTGTCCAATGTAAACAAATTTATTGGTCCCAGCAAAATAATAGTAATTTTACATGTATTTATTTTGTATAAAATGGGATCTGTCCAATGCGGAAACTGAAGGATATTTCTACACAATTCATGTAAGAAAATGTTTATATGGCGGAAAGATGTAGAGAGAAATAAATTAGTTTTCACTTAATTGAATTCCCGTTATGTGAATTAACAATAAGTGATGATTCCTGCCCCCGGGTGAAGAAGAATTGCTACCTATATCTGGAATTTTCTTTTGGCCTCACTGCACACCCTAATTGGGAAATACAAGTTCGTTTAACAAATATTTGGTGTGTGACATCTGTCTTACAAATAACCAGTGCACTGTAAACTCTTAAATTAGTTTAAGATCTGAGACCGATTGTATATGTATCTTTCACAGGTAGCATTTTGAATTTACGGAATAAAGATGGCTAAATCTTATGTATCATTGTCATTAAACAGAAAAGAGAAAGTGATTGAAGATAAAGAAAAACAAACTCAGAAATCAATGAGGTGTGGGAGTGTTTTACCAAGTCCATGATCAAAAAATCTCCAAATTTCCGGACTGATGCTCCAAAGTAAAGCTCTAGCTGTTGCTACTGTATAAAGTGATCCCACTACAGGCCTCAGGAGCCCCTTGGGGTAGTAGGAGGTTAAGGCTGCCACTTTTCCTTGACAATCGGCACTTGATGTCAGCCGGGTTGTCAGCCCTGCGTGACGGCCGCCTTTACCCCAGAACAAGCGTCTGGTACTCATTTCAGTTAGAGGCTGAGTCGACCCCAGGGCCATAGTGCCGCCAGAAGGTTTGGGTCAGTTTAAAAATCCTGACCCCACCGGGACTCGAACCCTCGACCTTCCGGCTTGTAACGCAGTGCCTTAACCACTACGCTACGGCGTGCCCCCGTTGCTACTGTATATCCCTAGGGAATAACAATTTTTGAGGATCTTCAGGTTGGTTGTGGACAGTTTTAAATAACACAATGTAGTCTGGAATAAAATTTGCAGGAAGTCAAAGGATGTGGATGAAATTATAGTTAGTGAGTGGAAACCGAAACTGCATACTTTAATTTCAGGATACGCGCCTAAGAGACATTTTTAACACTGACGAAACAGGACTGTTTTTTTTTGGTGTTACCGTCGAAGTCGCTTGTACATACTATACTTCACCTTCCAACGGCAGCAGAACTAAAATTAATCTAAGGTACATAAAATGACATATACGGTGCTCCATAATCTATGATTGGTAATATTTTTTGTTTTTTTTTATAATGCGGAATGTTGTCTAATGTGGAAAAAAATTGGTCCCATCCGATTCTGCTTTGAACAAGTTTCACTGTACAATATGGAGAACTACAGATGGTACATATGATACTGTGGACTCTCTTTAATTGCAATGCCAAGGGGGATTCCAAAAATTTTGAATTATCCAAAATTCCAATTAACCGTGTGATTTTTTTTATCAAAAATTGATTTTGTATCGATAGAATACTCATACAATCAATACATGTACTGTACCATCACGGCATAATGATGAAATCAATTTTTCTCACTAAAATAAAAACACAAATAATGTAAAACATGTATTGTACAAACTGTAATGCACTGTAGGCGTAATTCTACTATTCACTTAAAAAATTTATATTTTCATTGGCTTGTTTAGTGATACAAGATAAGACAAAAAGTTCAATTTTATTTAAAACTTGTATCTGTAATCACTAACATTTTCTTTAGCTTCAACAAATCATCTTTAATTTCCTATCATTTTCCAGCTTCGAAAATGGTCGGTACATGCTCGTCTATTATGACATCGAGGCTGCTGTCCTCTTCATCATTGGAAGGATTTGGATTTTGCATCACTTCTTGTAAAATCTCATCTTCAGTCAATTGTCAACATACTGCGACTTCAGTACCAACAACTGTGTACACCACAGTCATTACTCAGGTTCCATGACCATTTCTAGCTCTTCTGACACAATTTCTATGTTGTTTTCTTTACTTTTGAAATCTACTTTACAGAACATTTTGCGATGGTCTGCTGCGTGACCTTCTTCCAAGCTTTGTTTATTATTTGAGCAATATTTAATACATCAATTTTATTTCAAATTGTAGCATGTCCAAATCTTAATAACAATCTCCCGCTGATAATAAATATTTTAAATTGTGTATTATACCTTCGTTCATAGGTTGCACAATTGGCAACGTATTGCAAAGTACACGTCGCGGATAAATATGTAAATAGGGCAGGTAGTCGACAAAATTGCCAGTCTCAAGACAACCCTTGAGGATGCCAGACGCAGTCTCTGGCAAAACGTCGGGGAACTACAAGCCTCAAGATCACGGCCAACAGCCCAGAAATCTTCTACAAGATCATCATAATATGGTCTACTTGTTCGTGTGGTTACAGAAAGCACTTCAGGCCATATTGGGAATTTAAAAATTTATTCAGGGCAAGGAAAAAATTATAGGATACTATTTTGACCCTTTTAGAACCTTATCTTGATCAAAATTATCAAGTATATCAAGACAACAACTATAATAATGTAGATATTGTTCAAAATCTCTTTTCTAGATATGTAAGAGTATGTGGAACCATCAGGATGAACAGAAGTCTTCCTCTAGATTTGAAAAATGAATCACAGTCTCTCAAACGTGGGGAAAGTACGTTCGGGTGAAAAGGCGATATTCTTCTTCAATGCTGGAAGGATACTCATGTTGTCAACATGATATCCATAATTCATCTATGGTAGATGTTCCCAGGAGAAATGAAGAAGTAAAACAGAAACCCACGTGTATTATTCAAATATATAAACACATGAAGGGTGTTGGACAAAGCTGATCAGTACTCGTCCTATTACTCTACTCTAAGGAAAACTGTAAAGTGGTCAAACAAGTTTCATTGTGGCTTATCAATTGTGCTCTGTTTAATTCATTTCAAGTATATAACAAATTAAACACTTATACAAATTATGTTTGAGAGAAAAATTTTCGCCTAGATCGGGACTCGAACCCGGGACCCTTGGCTTTCCGGGGCCAAGTGCTCTACCAACTGAGCTACCGAGGCGAGTTACGATCTAGACGCAAATTTTTCTCTTATGTACGTTGTATTCCTCGCGCCAAATGCTTGAAACCATAGCTTCTATCTTGCAATGGCGGCTTCTTCGTTAAGAAGACATTTATTGGGAATTTAACACTACTTTATAGCCAGAAGGGCTTCTATTGACGATTTTTATTATTAATTTAACACTTCTCATAGAAGGATAAAAATTTTTTCTCTTCAAACATAATTTATCCTTCTATGAGAAGTGTTAAATTAATAATAAAAATCGTCAATAGAAGCCCTACTGGCTATAAAGTAGTGTTAAATTCCCAATAAATGTCTTCTTAACTAAGAAGCCGCCATTTGCAAAGATAGAAGCTATGTTTCAAGCATTTGGCGCGAGGGAATTACAACGTACATAAGAGAAAAATTTGCGTCTAGATCGTAACTCGCCTCGGTAGCTCAGTTGGTAGAGCACTTGGCCCGGAAAGCCAAGGGTCCCGGGTTCGAGTCCCGATCTAGGCGAAAATTTTTCTCTTCAAACATAATTTATCCTTCTATGAGAAGTGTTAATTAATAATAAAAATCGTCAATAGAAGCCCTACTGGCTATAAGTAGTGTTAAATTCCCAATAAATGTCTTCTTAACTAAGAAGCCGCCATTTGCAAAGATAGAAGCTATGGTTTCAAGCATTTGGCGCGAGGGAATTACAACGTACAAAGAGAAAATTTGCATCTAGATCGTAACTCGCCTCGGTAGCTCAGTTGGTAGAGCACTTGGCCCGGAAAGCCAAGGGTCCCGGGTTCGAGTCCCGATCTAGGCGAAAATTTTTCTCTTCAAACATAATTTATCCTTCTATGAGAAGTGTTAAATTAATAATAAAAATCGTCAATAGAAGCCCTACTGGCTATAAAGTAGTGTTAAATTCCCAATAAATGTCTTCTTAACTAAGAAGCCGCCATTTGCAAAGATAGAAGCTATGGTTTCAAGCATTTGGCGCGAGGGAATTACAACGTACATAAGAGAAAAATTTGCGTCTAGATCGTAACTCGCCTCGGTAGCTCAGTTGGTAGAGCACTTGGCCCGGAAAGCCAAGGGTCCCGGGTTCGAGTCCCGATCTAGGCGAAAATTTTTCTCTTCAAACATAATTTATCCTTCTATGAGAAGTGTTAAATTAATAATAAAAATCGTCAATAGAAGCCCTACTGGCTATAAAGTAGTGTTAAATTCCCAATAAATGTCTTCTTAACTAAGAAGCCGCCATTTGCAAAGATAGAAGCTATGGTTTCAAGCATTTGGCGCGAGGGAATTACAACGTACATAAGAGAAAAATTTGCGTCTAGATCGTAACTCGCCTCGGTAGCTCAGTTGGTAGAGCACTTGGCCCGGAAAGCCAAGGGTCCCGGGTTCGAGTCCCGATCTAGGCGAAAATTTTTCTCTTCAAACATAATTTATCCTTCTATGAGAAGTGTTAAATTAATAATAAAAATCGTCACTTATACAAATCTTCAGTATAAAGACTTTCTGCTACAAATGGCAAAAGACTGGGCTACAGATAAGATGGAGGAAGTATGAGGTGCGTGAAATAATAAAAAATAAACAATATTAAAAAACCTCATAGTGTTATTTCCTATCTACATAACACAAAAAAAGAATTCAAACAAGGTACATTTGCCAGTTCTGCCAAGTGTCACTCCACAAAAGGGAATGTTTCTAGAGATACCACACCCTCAGACAGTACTAGGAGCCATGGAAAGTGATTCCTGAAAGTTTTACTTCATAAAATTAATTACAACATTTTTTTATGAATTTTATAGTAAAGAGTGCAGAAGAGAAGTTGAAAGGCTGTAAATACCCGGGAACAGGCATTTAAATTTTTTAATACCCCGTCTCCAATGTGTTAATAATAATAATAATAATAATAATAATACAGTAATATAAATTAAAATTATATTAAAAAAACATTACCATATGACTTCACTTTTCGGGTTGTCTTTGACCTTTTGGAACTATGGCCTGTAAAAGAGAAATTAAATATATATAATTTTATAAAACCCTTTAATCGATAACTGTAAGTTATACTCATTATTAATTCTATCACATCTAAAAATCATTTATAATGAGCTAAAACACTCACTGTGTACTGGACTTCTCCGTTCACGGGAAACCTCTCGTCTTCGTTTGGTGCCACGACCTTTTTGTGTAGATACTTCTAAAAATAAAAATACCATAGCCTTTTTTAAAAAGAAGAGTGATGATCAACATATTTAGCTGCAGTGACTGTACAGTTAAATTTTCATATTACGGCGTTAGAATCCGTAATTTAAAACATACAATACATTATTAAGCAGGCAGTTGCAGCTTGTTTTTTTGTTGTTTTTTTATTATTAATGTCATATATCTCAATGATGGATAAATCAATATTTGAAGAGAAAAAATATATGCTCAGGCCAGGACTTGAACCCTGGACTCTTGGTTCTCTAGACCAAGTGATCAGGTAGCTTCGGTGGGAGAGGCACTTGGTCTAGAGAAACCCAAGGGCTCCCCTGGGTTCAGGTCCTGGTCTGAGTGTATAAATTTTTCTCTTCAAATATGATTTATCCATCAATGAGATGTCATGAAATTATTTTTTTAACAACCGTCCAAAAACCATCGAATCAGATGTCTATTTGTAATGAGGTGGAGCACATTTTGTGAATAATAAATCCAATCATTTAAATAAATCAATGATTAAGTTATTGTAATCAATGGTAAAGAGAAAAATTTTTGCTCGAATCGGGGTTCGATTCCCGGTTCAGGCAAACATTTTTCATAAGAATTAAATGAATCGTGATTTCTTCTTACCTCATACTTCTACATTTTTTAATCACGATTCATTTAATTCTTATGAATTAAACCTCATAATGTTAAAAATTCCCAAATTTATTACATAAAAATATTTCACTTTACTATTGATTACAATAGTTTAGTTGTGTACATTGATTTACTTACTTCAATCATAGTAACAGATTTAGCTCCATAATATTAATTTAATCAATGACTAAGTATTTGAACTGTGGTCTTATTATTAAAACAAATGAAAGACTCTAATGTTAACAACTACCAGGAACAAGGTCTGAAGAGGTCACAAATATGTGCTATGATCCATGGGGTCCTGCCTGCATATAGACACATTTTAAGTCTTCTCCAGTTATCACAGGCCGGATCACCCAACAGTAATACATTGAACAAAAGAGGTTACAATGGTTTGGACATGCAAGTGAATGGCATTAGAGGCTAACAAAAACAACATTGGATATGAGAAAAATAGGAAGCAGACATTGGGAAGACCATCATACGGAAGATGGAAACCTCCTACAGAAGAGGAAAATAATGGGTTAAACCTAGTAGTTTGCTATTAGAAACAACATAATTTTCAACCCACCCCAAACCGAGCCTTCACAGAAAGATCGAAGAAATTAAGAAAGCATTCCAAATGGAAAACCTGAAAGAAAACATTGCAACAGCCAGAGGGAAATCATGGGAAAAAATTGATGAGCTATACACAGAAATAAAATATAAAGGCCGCAAGGAAGCAGTAGCAAAATTCAGACTGATGTCAGGACACGACTGCCTGGCTCACCATCTCCACAGAATACACATTTTCCAATCAGACAGATGTGTCATATGCAAAGACCCGGACCTGATCATGGACAAACACCACCTTCTAGTCTGTCCAGCTTCAAATCCAACTGCACAACACTCCAAGGACCTTGTTCGCTTGTACTGGGAAGCACGAGAGAAAATTACTTAAGCGTCAAATATCGCCTTTAGAAAACAACAACGTAAATTTTGTATAACATAATGTTGAATCTTCCAATTTTCCTGATTTATATTGGATACTTACCTCGTTCATGTTCTGATTCAGAGCTTGATGAGCTCATAGTGCTCATGCTGGAACTGTCAGACGATGAAGAGCTCACTTCGCTACGAGTATCATATTCGTGAACGTCTTCACCATCTTTCAGTTCATCACCCATAGTTCTCTCCTCAGTCAACTGGAGGTGATCGTTTTCACCTCCGTCTGTGTCTTCTTTCTTGGATGCTGCCCCTGATGTTGCAGCTGAAGTTGATTTTTGGGCAGTGCAAGATGTATTAGCTGTTTGAAAAATAAAAATGATGTAAAACACTATCTAATATTTCCCTAGAGAAAGTTATAAGAGATGCTGATATACAAACTACAGTGAGATCAGTTTAGTAGTGGAAGGCAGACGTGGGGTTTGTGCTGTGCAATAATGAAGGCTTACACATGCAGGCACGGGACCTCAAATGTGCATTGACTCAGCAGTTTACGAGTTCACAGCCACAGTCAGATAGTGTACCTCGAATAGATAAGGTGCTTGATCGCTTTTCCTTGTGAACAGAATGACATGTGAATAATGTAAACTGAATGACATGTGTATTAGTTATTTCAATTTTAAAATTTGTATCTTATAAAATATAAGTGTAAAGTGAATCACATGTGTATGGGTGTAAACTGTATAATGGCTAATAATTTTTCTACTGAACGTGTATTTATTTATGAACAATATTTATTAACTCAGTCTGTCAGCCAAGTACGAAGACGTTTTGAAACACGATTACCGGGTGTAAAAATTCCATCACATTCCAACAGTCCATAATATGTACAACAAATTTTATAAAGATGTGTCAAAAATGTATGGACAACAAAGGTGAACAGTTCCAACACCTGCTTCAATAAAGTTGGTAAGTACGACAATTTGTAAAATAATTATGAAAAATGTTTGTGGTTGTATCACCATGATCCTACGCTGCCCATTTAGTGAAATCACCACATCTGCCTTCCACTACTAAACTGATCTCACTGTACAAGTATAACACTTTATAAATCCTGTAGAAGGTTTAGTAAATTAGTCCTTCAAAACCATATTGTCATTAACAGTATACACATAAAAATTCCTGAACTATTTTAGGAAATATCACTATGAGGTATAATTTAAAATTTAAAATAAATAATTTTCCTTTTTTTTTTTTTCATGTTGAGACTTGAAAGTAGTTTTGAAGTTCCTTAGGACTAGTTACTGGCCCAACGCTAAGTAGTCCAGTGGTAGGGCTGCTACCTTTTAGTCTCTGGACATTAGGATACCGCATTTACTCAGTACCCGATGGAACGGTCATACCGCCGTGACTCGGGCATTGAAACAGAAGGATATACAGAGACTTAGATCTACTGAAATGAGATACCTTCGGAGGACTGCAGGATACACACTACTAGATCACAAAAACAAATGAAGACATCTTAGAAGAATTACACATGGAACCTTTAGAAAACAAAATTTCTGATTATAAGTCAAGATGGATGCAACATGTTCATCGAATGGAAGATCACAGAATACCCAAACAAACGTTAAGATATCAACCTGCAGGAAGAAGAAGACCAGGACGTCCACTCAAAAGACTTTTGGATGGTGTTTCTCTTGAGGCCGAAACAGGTCAACAAATGGCCTAAATTCGTGAATGTACTATGATGATGATGATAATTTTCCAGTCTATTGTAAGAAGCAGTGCTCCCAGATGACACACATTGAGAGTGGAAGTACTGAAGATGAATTTCCAGCAAGGTTTCGAAACCAGTCTAATTAGAAGACGGGATATGAGGTGAGGTGAAAATTTATTTTCAATTTAACAGGAAATCGTTCATCTATGTTATAATTCAATATCCTATATTATGAATCTAAAAAATATTACAGATACAACAATAAAACTCCCAGGGCCAATTTCAAAACATAGTAACTAATTACAGATAAAATTTCACTAACTTATAACTAGAGATCCGTGAAATTCGCGAGTCGCAATAACGTGAAATGCTCTAATTTTGTCATTTTCTTGTACCATTTCTTAACTCCACTTCCCATAACCTCAAAAAAAAGCATTTTTGAATCGCAAAATAAAGCAAAATCCTACGATAATGTGAAATAACACCGAAATTTAAAATTTTCAATGAATTCTGGAGATTTTTTTGTTCTATCTGCGAAATTTTCATAGTGAATTTTTAAACATTTCGGATTCCATCTTCTTTTTAATTGCCATGTCTGCTTCCTCCATGCAGTCTTGCAAAGAGAAATGGTTGCAACACAGTTCACAACATAGAGGTAATATTTTCTGTCCTTCTCATGCTCAAATATGGTCTCTCCATAGATTTTAAGTTCTATGGCCAATATGAATTCCAAGAAATACAAATTATATTAACGTGTAAGATAAGTTTTTTTCCCCTAAATTGTTGCTGACATATTTATCAATTTTACATCAATCGTTATTAAGTAATGGTATTAATTATACCATTTTCAGTCTGATCATCTTACCTCAATATTAATGTTGATTTCCGGCTGGAAAAGCTGATGATAAAACAGAGTTGTTTTGAAACATGTTCAGGAACAATTTAACATTAATATGATCAGACTGAAAATAATATAATTAAAATAACCTCAAAATATAACTTCCTAAAATTAAATATTAATGGTATTAAGTTATGTAGGTAGGAAATAGCACTATGAGGTTTATTTTAAATTATGTTGAGTTGTTTTTGACTCACCTCATACTTCTGAACTCTCTCGCAGACTTGAGTTTCTTCATTGCATTTGTGACATTCTCAATGCTGTATCACGTTCAGTTGTGAACATGATACAGCATTGAGAATGTCACAAATGCAGTGAAGAAACTCGAGACAGTTAAGAAGTATGAGGTGAGTCAAAAACATCAACATAAATTAAGTAATGTTATGTACAAATCTGAAGAAAATATTCTTTAAGTATAAGCAGTAACCTGACAATAATGCCAAATTTGAATAAGCCAACAATGGATCACGAGTAATTATATCATACTGATAAATATTATTATTCCCAATTTAATTAAAACAGAATTTAATTACACAAACACATTTTATCTATTGGATTACATATCTATAACATGGATTTTTAACAAAATGCAACATAACAAATACTGACAGTTTAAACAACAATGGTCACATGCAATTTTAATTCTCCCTTTTTCCCCCTTCAAACTTTGTTTCAATCAACAGATACATTCAGTGAATGTGAAATGTATACCTTGGTCAGCTTGTGCTTTACGTAAGCCTCAAGTAATTTTTATTATCATTTTTTTTGTTTTATTAATTTTCTACCTATTGTCATGTCAAAACCCAAGTGCATCAGCTACTATTAAGAATGAGAATGCAGAGATACCATGGTTGCTTTTTCTTAAATGGTAAATTTTGCTTACAAATTAGTGACCACGATTAAAATCAATATCAATTATACAAGCTAAAAGTTGGATATATCATTTATTGTGTTTAATAAACTAAACTAGTTTTGTTAATTTTTTATTTCACTCACCTCATACTTCATAACTCCTAGCATACCCAGGGTTTCGTCACATCCTTTGTGACATTCTCAATGCTGTGCTCAATTTTGAAATACCCAGTTATAAGGAGAGAGGACTGATTTGGAAGTTCGTCGGTCAGCCATCAGATGGCGCGGAAGTCAGTCTGCAGGATAGAAGGCAGCCGGACATCAGTTGTGAACGTGACACAGCATTGAGAATGTCACAAAGGATGTGACGAAATCCTGGGTATGCTAGGAGTTATGAAGTATGAGGTGAGTGAAATAAAAAATATTAAAAAACCTCATAGTGTTATTTCCTATCTACATAAGTTAATTAAACTAAACTAGGTCCACCGCTGTGATCTTGAGGTAGCGTGTTGCCTTGTCATGCAGTAGGACCAGGTTCAATTCCCGGTTGGGACAGGTTCCTGGGTGAGGATTTTTCCTCACCTGTAAGACAAATGTCAGGAAGCTTAGGGCCCAACGGTCCCTGAAAATCATCTGGCCATCACCATCCTTTACCAGTGTGGAAAGCAACAGGAAGCTACCACTCCAATAATTCCTTAGTAAAGCTGCAAAGCATAGCATGAAAAATGCTATGATTGCAGTGAAAGACCTGCCATCAGGCAGAATTACTATGGATGGATGGATGGATGGATGGATACTAAACTAGGACTAAGGATTAAAATTACTCAAATTTACATTTTTTTAGAATAACGCCGCCAAATTCCCAATAACATTGAAATCTTGAAATTTTAAAACAAATTTTCCCTAAAAATAAAACCACTTTCACGGATCTCTACTTATAACAGAAGATGAGAATACAGTTATGCAATTCCCAAACTTCAATTATTTAAAAGTTAATTTAAGTTGAATTGTTTAAGCAATAAAAAAATACATAAATATATCCTTAATTAACACACTTTTTATATTGTCCGGTAATTAGAATCAGATTTATATTTTTTTGATAACACATTATTATTTACCCCTCTTCAGAGTCAACTACCCCTAGCATAAGGTTTTAGAAAAATCAGTGAAGACAAATATAAAAACAAAGCTCATCAAAGTTAAATCTGCAAGAGGGAAACATTTCCAGTGTAGTTTTTGATAAAGAGAACAGCCCCACTAGAGCCAAAAAGAGTTGTAAAAGGTGAATAAAATTCATATCACTGCATGGAGATTTACTCGGACCACCATGTCGCAAGGATCATGAACATGGTTTCTTATCCTAAGGTCAGAAGTTAAGTTTGTAATGTTTATGGTATCAATAATTAAATTAATAATAATATAATAATAATAATAATTTGGACATAAGACTAACAACCCTGTACTGTAAAAATGTTAAGTTCAAAAAGCTAATCAGTGTAGAGATAAACTAAAGATAAAGGCTAAAGGAATAAGAACAAAAGAGGCAATGTAACACATATAAATACACATCTAACTCACTGGCTTTCTTGCCGTCACCTTCTTTCTGTCCACTTTTTGTGGTTTCTTCTATGTTTTTCTTGCTATCTTCCAAAATATTTTTGTCTCCTGTTTGGGTGGTCGAGTGCTGATCTTCGCCTGTTGAAAAACGTAAAATTTAAATTTAAACTAGAAGTTAATTAAAAAATGCATGTATTTTTTTACAAACAAGGGAATTATAAACACAGCATTAAACACTCTCATGTTCAAAAACACATAAGACTAAAAATCTGTAACACTCTTGCAATACCCACGTTGTTATATGGTTTGAAACATGGGCTATAAACAAAATGATGAAACCTCATAATGTTAAAATTCCCAAATTATATTAAAAAAAAAAAAAGATGAAACCTGTTTCTCAGGGATTGAATTCATAAGATCATTACATTAAATAGATCCCACATAAATGAGAAAATAAAAAAAAAAGAAGACAAATTAGAGATTTATCATAAGTAATGCCACGAGTGATTTCCAAATTATCGATAAATTCACGACTCACGAAGTGAGGAGTGAATTTATCTAGAGAATTTGGAAATCAAGAGTGGCATTTGTTAGGACTATTTAATGAATAAAATTAAGCTGTTTACTCACAAATCATTATTTAACTATAGTTATTTTAAAATATTTATATATTTAATGTAAACGGCGATGTTTGAAAACAAATGAGAAATGATAGGTACGCTTCTACTGCTTCTTTTGTTTATCACTGCAACCAGATCATACTATTTATTGCCAAAGGAAAGCAATATTGTAAGGAGGAGCTTTCTTTAATATGGTAATTATAACACTGATAAATATTTGGTGAAACACGACTCTGATTGGTTGTAAAACAGAAATCATTGAAACGTGATTGGTCATTGACTCCCATTTGGGGCATGAGTTAAATAGTCAGTTTAAATGTGTGGAATGTGATAAATAATCAATTGCGTTGGTGTTTACTTGATGAAAATCCATATTTATTAATTAAATAAAAATAAAACTACGTTTTATTTTTATTTAATTAATAGGAATGTGATAAAGTCTACATAGGGAAAACAAAGAGAAATTTAAAAATCAGAGTGAAAGAACATCTTTGGAATGTCAAAAATGGGGAAGTAGAGAAACCAACAGTAGCACGCCCACACAAGATCAGAAAATCATTGAATTGAAAGAAAGGCAAAATTAATAAAACAAATAGAAAAACCTAAAGAGCTCATGGTTTAAGGGAAAAAAAAAAAAAAATTTACATTCAATAAAATGAAAAAGAGAAATTAATGAGTTTTTAAATTCCCAGGGAAAGTGGTTTAATTTGGGATTTAACAGAGGGAGCAGTTGGCATTTCTTTGAGGATATTCAGAAAGCAGTGCGTCAGTGTCTTCGAGCAGCTGGAACGGACTTCTATCATAAGGGAATTTTCAAGCTTGTAGAACGCTGGACAAAATATGTGAAAAGAAATGAAGACTATGTTGAAAAGTAGCACAACGGTCTGTAGATTAACATGGTGTACTTGGTTTGTCTAAAATAAATATTATGATTGTTTAAAAAAATGTTGCTCATGACTTTCAGTATGACCCTCGTAATATGTCAATCACAGAGATGGACAATCATCCAACCAGTAGAGGGGAGAAAAGTAGTTAACATGAAATTAAATTCAATAACAAAGTGTTCAAAATGTTATGTACCTTTGAAGGCTACGACTTTGGTGTCTCTTTTTGTTCCTAGATTGCTGGGCTGATAATCAGTACCTGGTTTCTTCTCAGTGTCAGTTGCTGGATGTTTCTGGAATAAAATAGTATTCTATTGAGATCATTCTTAGAAATTACTGTTTAAATACATATCATAAATGTTACTTCATATTATATATTGTGTTCATTCAAGACAACATTAAGTCATAAAATTAATTAGGGAGCCACTTTAATGTCAAAATTCTATCATTAAAATTTAAAACACTGGTATTAAAAAGGTAATCACTAAAGCTACAATTCATAGAATCAATCAAGTTTATGGGTCTCAGTTATGTTGTGTGGAAAGGATTGAATGATATAAACCATAAATTAATTAGTAATTTTTAACATCTTACCTCATATTTTATGTTTCTTTAAACACGGGAACTAGTTTTCAAGAGAAGGATCTCTCTCATTTTCAACTGATATTATGACTACTGGATTTTCATTGGAATTGTTGAAATCTCCATCAATAACGTTGCCATCTGGTGTTGATTTGATGAACTTTGAGATGAGGTCATGTTCGTCAGGAATCTCGAAATTCATGGATCCAAATTTGTTCTTCTGAATATATATCTTCTCCAATTGTTAATTCTAAAGGTTTTTTCAAATGTTTTAAGAGTTGGGCTTCTTTTTTCAATTTTATGATTCTCCAATAAACTATGTGCTGCAATAGCTGATTTTTCAATTTCACCATTTTTAATATTTCTGGAGTGTTCCAACGAAAATCCGGTAGTCATAATGTCGGTTGAAAATGAGAGAGATCCTTCTCTTGAAAACTAGTTCCCATGTTTAAAGAAACAAAATATGAAGTAAGATGTTAAAAATGACTCATTCATGTATGAATTAAGAACCTCATAATGTTATTTCCCATATTTAACTATGAAGACATAAACCATGCTTCAGTACTCCCAGAATCAATCAAAATATACTCTGGGACGTGTTATTGCTTCTGTAAGTAATCAGGAATGAATTACGTTATGCAACTCTTTCCACACAACGTAACTGAGACTGGTAAAAATTATGCAGTTCTAGGAATTGTAGCATTGCTAATACATTTTAAAATCATTAGGAAGTAACATTATGAGGTTTAATTTGATATTTGAGTTTGTATTTTTTTAACATCCTTACCTCATGTGATTGTTTTGTCGAACATGTTTGTGAAAGCACTGATGAACAGTTTTGAAACATATGTTCGACAAAACAATCACATGAGGTAAGAATGTTAAAAAAAATACAAACTCAAACATTGCTAATACATACTTTACAATTTAATATATAATCATTAGACTTTGAAGTTCAGGCACAAGAATGTTTTAGGTACATAAAATAGGTATCAAAAGTATAAAACTCAGCAATAACAATTTAAAAATCTTAGAAATTTTAATTCAAAATTAATTTTTCACTCTATGAAAATTGGAATATTATTTATAATTAGCATACAATATATCAATTGTTGACCTATGGTAGTGAAGTATGGACACTATAAAGACAACATGAAAGCAGAATAATGGCTTGTGAAATGAGATTCATGCGCAGAACAGCAGGTTACACCAGATGGGATCGGAAAAGGAACACCGATATCTTACAAGAATTGAAGACTACGCCAATTTTGGAACATATTAAACAGTACCAACTAAATTGAAAACACCATCTTGAAAGAATGAGTTCAAATCAGATCCCCAAAGCTGTTTATAATTATATACCAAGAGGACGAAGATCTCTGCGCCGTCCTATAAAACGCTGGAGGGAAAATTTTCTATAGGATCGTAACAGGCCTTGGCCTAATACTTGAAAGGGAGATGAATGATGACAATATATTAATAAGAATTTTTTCCAAGCTATCTACAAATATTTCTCTTATTCACGAAAGTAATATTAAACTTGTACCTCCCAACTTAATCTAAAAAAAAATAGTGTTATTTATAAATCCACCAATCGGGTGTTTGCTTGAATCGGTCAAAATGTCTACCATCATTTTAAACTCTGTATGCATTTTATATATAATTCTGCTTAATAAAAATTTACAAACCAATTTTATCTAAGTCAAATAAAGCAATAAATTTTTTTTTTAATTCTTGGATATACAGTCTGTTACAAATTATAGTAAAATTTGAAGAGACACTATAAGGAGAATAAAATGTAAGATAGATTTTGATTAATTGATTAGGTCACCTTAACCATGCCCAGCGTGCGCTGATGAAAGTGAGAACACAGCGGTATGCCACACGCAGCAAGCTCCAGTTTTCAATCTTATCATTTTAAATATTTTTTTCCATAAGTTTTTACTTCAATTTACTGAAAATATTTTTAGTTCTGTGTTTGTACATCCCTTGTAAGCAATAGTTTGCACATCCCTTACAGGATAATGGTACAGGCTGATGGTAAAAGAGTTTTCTAAAAGAGGGTGTACATTCATGTTTCAAGGTCTTTTTTTGGCTATGGAATATTGCAGTTTCAGGATTTTCTCTTTATTTATTTTATTTTAAGTTGAAAAGACCTGGCCAAGGGGTAGGCTGTGCAGTGAAATGCAGTGTTTCATGTCTCGAAGATGACAAAAATACGATACGCGAATTTATTGTGTCAGTTTTATCAAAAGATGAACGCAACAGTGACAGTTCATCAATTGATTATTCAATTGACGAATGTGATGGTACTCCTGTTTCTAAGAGAAGATTATTGCAATCTAAGCCTATAGATAGTTAAGCAAGTGATGTAAACCTAAATGAACAGGGTGTGAGTGACAGTGGTGGGCGTGTCGCTCCAGATGAAACACGTGGCTTAGAACAGCTGTTTGACTGGAAATGATTAGAATCCAGGACCCTAAAAAATGTTAAACAATATTTAATAAGATAGATGTTTAGTGATAATGCCATCAAAATTATTCAATAGGATAAATGTTTTAGTGATACTGATAAATTTCAATGAAGACATAGTGCTGAATTCGAACCTGGGATCTTTACAAGTGGAAGTAACACCGTCTAACCTTCAAATAAATGTACAATAGTGAGTTTTAATTCAATTTAGCACAGCATGTAGATAGTAAATTACACTTTATATGGGTCTATATTATATAGCATGGCATAGTACTTTACATTTAAAAAACCTGGCTGCCATAGCCAGCTGGCAAAAGAGAAATTTGGCGGTCAAAACGTTAAGGAAAAATTTTAAATTATTGTAGCAGCCACAATTTTCAATGTTTGGTAACCAAACTCAATAAATACCACTGAAATAAAATGACAAAGATATTCTCCAAATAAGCATAATTCAATTATTAAAAATAAGGGTTTGTCTGAAAGCCATAATTAAAAATCACTTTAGTGGCTGCCATGTTTGTTTTCTCACAATGTAACTGGGTACATACAATTTAATTACAACATAAAACATTCCACAAACCAGTAAAATTGCACCATACATTTTAAATTACTGAGGATTTGGCTTAGTTTTTGCAGTTCCTGTGTGGTGGACTTTCACAATACATGAAACCTTCAGCTTTCAGCTGTCTTATTCCCACAATCTTTCTAAGACATCAATTTACAAAAGTTTAATTCATTATATAGCTTTAGTGTCAGTTGCAGAGGTCAAGTAGTATCTCTGAATCCAAAGATTGCAAGTTTTAATCTGGCAAAGGTCAATCAATTATTATCTTGGTATAAAATTCTAGAGTAATGTTTTTTTGTAAAAAAAATCAAGTCAAAAATTATACCCATTTAATTAAAACTCATTAGCTCTTTCACATCCCAAGTTTGAATTTGATGAAAATGACCTCAGATTTCATTTGTCACTTTCATTATTTTCTTAAAAGAAAATATATTAGATAACTACAATATATAAATATTCCACAAAATGGAGTTTAAAAATAATTTTTTAGCACTGTGCTATGTTTTACTGTACAGTAACCTTTCTTAAATTCATGCATGCACAGTGAATTTTAATACTCAAACAAACTTGCATGGACGACATAAAAATGTCTTCCAATTAGTAACATGATATAAAAAGCAAATTAAATTTTACCTCTTCTGATCTGTGTTAGTTTGTTCCGAATTTGTATTAATTTTAACACTTCGAGGCTTTGTCTCCTTCAATTTAGATTTAGTTCGAGCCCCAGCAACTTTCCGCAGAGAGGTCTTAGTCTTTTTAGACTTCTTCTGTAAAACCAAAGTAATTACAATTATTTTAGTCCATCACAGGCAGCGTTTTTAAATTATTCATCTATTCCACCATAAACATTGATATTTATGATATTTGTATGAAAATGATACGTCATTATTTAAGGATCAGTCTGATTAAAAATTTCATTGTAATTTTATGGCTTCAAACAGAACGGAAAAAAACAAGAACTAAAGTTTTTGTGCAAGTATATGACTTTAAAAGGGGTTTAAAGATCTATATGGATAAATCTAGATATATGACAATAGGGGATCTTCCTTAAGATTTAATACTAGAAGAAGATTTAGGGACAATTAAACACACTGAAGAATATAAGTATTTGGGAATTAAAATTACTAAAGATGGAAAACAAGAAACAGAGATAAGAAACAGGATTAATATAGGAAAGTATGCTATATCTGCCCTAAATGGAATAGTATGGGACAAACATATCTTCAAAGAAACAAAAAAAAAACTACTTTTAATACAATAATCAGAAGCATTGTTACCTATGGAGCTGATGTGTGGGCTTTAAATGCACAAATGAAAAAAAAATTGCTCGCCACTGAAATGGACTACTGGAGACGTGCTGCAAAAATATCCAGGAAGGATAAAATCAGAAATTCATATATAAAAGAAAAAATGCAGGTACAATATTCAATAATAATTAAATGAATCGTGATTTTTTCTTACCTCATACATCTATATTTCTTTAAACACAGCACTGCAGTATCGGCAACACTTTGTTGTCATCGTCAGCTGTTTTCACGACTGAAAACAGTCGTGAAAACAGCTGACGATGACAACAAAGTGTTGCTGATACTGCAGTGCTGTGTTTAAAGAAATATAGATGTATGAGGTAAGAAAAAATCACGATTCATTTAATTATTATTAATTGAACCTCATAATGTTAAAAATTCCCAAATTTAATATACAGGGTGAGGCAATGAAACGGCACGATTTTGAAAAATCACCAATAATATATTTACAAAAAGAGTATAATTATTTGAACATGAATCTTAAGTACATGAGTGGAAATTAATGTTTTACCTTAAAAAACAATCATTTTTTGAATATGGTGCCAGTAAGGTGACGTCCTTGGTTTTGCACACATTGTTGGAGTCTAAGATGAAATCCACCCATGGCGTTCTGTAGCATCTGCAAAGGAATGTTGTTAATTTCCTGCCGGATTCTCTCCTTCAGATCTTCTTTTGTTCTTGGTGCATTTTCCTCGAAGACTTTGCATTTAAGATAGCCCCAAAGAAAGAAGTCTGGGGCGGTCAAATCTGGCGAACGGGGAGGCCAAGGGATATCACCATTCTTGCTGATTAGCCGTCCTGGAAAAGCGAGTCTCACCAAACCCATTGAGACATTAGCAGTATGGCTTGTTGCACCATCTTGCTGGAAGAGTGTTTCTTCATCTGGATCATACTGATCGATGCCAGGCAGACCAAAAGTTACTAACATGTCAGCATAACGTTCAGAGTTCACCGTTACTGTGTTACCATGTTCATCTTCAAAAAAATAGGGTCCCACGAGTCCACGAGAAGATACTGCACACCAAACTGTTACTTTTTCAGAATGGAGAGGTTTTTCATGAAGATCACGTGGGTTATTTGCGGACCAATACCGGAAGTTCTGCTTGTTAACGTAACCACTAAGGTGAAAGTGGGCTTCATCACTCATCCATAAGTTATGCACTCTTTCTCCATTTGTTCCGATAACATTAAGCATCGCTTGGCAAAAGCGTATGCGATGATTGTAATCGTTAGGTTGTAGGGCTTGCACTATCTGCATTTTGTATGGGTGATAGTGTAGGTCATTCTTCAAAATCCGTCTCACTGATCGATTGCTGAGACCAAGTTGAGCGCTGTGCCGCCTTGCTGATTTTCGCGGACTTCGTGTTAATGCATCGCGCACACGATCAATGTTCTCTGGGGTCCTGATTGTTTTTTCACTACCACCAATTTTCTTCGTCGTGCTTGCAGTGGCTTCAAAGTTTTTCACCCACAGGAGGATAGCTTTCCTCGATGGCACGGGAGCCCGTGGCGGTAGATTAAACTTAAGACGGAAAGCACGTTGGGCACCAACCACACTATCCATGTTTTTATAATATGCTTTTACAGCAAACGCACGTTGCACGCTTGACCAACGCTCCATGGCTACTGAAATTTCCACTTGTCTAGATGCTCAAGGTCGTTTCCCCCACTCCCATAACCCCCCACTGCGCCCGTCAGCCGGAGTCCAAATCGTGCCGTTTCATTGCCTCACCCAGTACAATATTCAATATTAGATTTTATAAAGAAGAAACAATTAAATTGGTACGGACACATTAGAAGAATGGAAGAAGGAAGACTACCTAAGATAATCATGGATTGGGAACCACAGGGAAGGAAAAAGAAGGGTAGACCAACTATTACGTGGATTCAGGAAATCAATGAAGCTAAAAGGGAATAGGAAATAGAAGAAGATATATGGATGAACAGACAGGAATGGAAAAATGTGTTGAAACAAATGTGTAGTTAACTGTGAACATGGGTACCGGAAAAATGTATATTCATTGTAAAAGCCGGAATAATAAAAAATATGACTTTAAAAACAAAACAAAAATCTGTAGCAGAAATTCAAATGATTTGTACAGCCTTTGAAAGAATTGATGGCGCACAGATAATTCGTAAGTCTCAGAACGAAGCCAATGCACATGATCAGAGGTCAGCTACTTGGTTCACAAGTGCACAACTATTTGAGAAACTAAAATCCGTTCTATTATGTTGTGTGTCCAGCAAGGGAAAATAATTTCACGTAAATACATAAAACAAAGTAAAGTAAACAAACAAAATTAGTCCACTGCTGTGGTCTCAAGGTAGTGTGCTGCCCTTGTCACGCAGCGGGCCCGGGTTTGATTCCCAGTCAGGGCAGGTTCCAGGTGAGGTTATTCCAGGATTTTTCCTCGCCTGTAAGATAAATGTCAGGAAGCTTAGAGCCCAACGGTCCCCGAAAAATCATCCTGCCATCATCATCATCATCCTTCATCGGTGTGAAAAGCAACGGGAAGCTACCACACCTGTAATTCCCTAGTAAAGCTGCAAAGCATAGCATGAAAATGCTATGATTGCAGTGAAAGACCTTCCCTCAGGCAGAATTACTATGAATGGACGGAAACAAAATTAAATGAAATAAGGATGAGAAAAAAAGCATGACAACGGGATCGAACATGCGACCTCATGCATAGTAAGCAGACGTTCCCTCCACTAGAGCACAAGAGTCCCTGCTAGAAACTCTGTATGAAGGAATTCAATACTCCAGGACTTATTTGTACATTGAAATTAGATATTAACTTGAATTAGTTTAAATTAATCAGATGCATTTTGCATTTGTTGAGGATATAAACAATCTTGTTACGACTTGTGTTTTGTAAACTAAGTAATGAGATGTTGCAATCATTATTTGTTTTCTATATATGACCTGATTCCTTTAATTAATTTATTTCCCTATATATACAAATTTATTTATTTAACGAAGTCTGGTAACATGTAGGTATTGTGAAAATTAATAACATTATTAAAAAAAATTCTTCCTGACCAGAATCGAACCTGGGCCCACATCGTTGCAATAGAGCATCTTATCGACTGCTCCACTGAAGTGAATGTCACAAATACTGCATAAGGAGAGACTTAAGATGCCCGCTTGGTACTCAAACGAGTCAGCACATGTAAAAACATACCGGTGTGAAACACTCTTCAAAACTCTAACTTTCCATCATCATGAGTTGTGCCATCAATTTTTTCAAAGGCTGTACATCAAAGCTACTGAAAAGCAGAGTGTACTTTTTGTTTCCTAAAAAAGTCAGAAATTATTTCATTTGTTATTTCCCTAAATCTATAGTTACTGGTTCCTTTAAAATATTTACTGTGTTATACCATTTTTTTTCTTAAATTTCAAAAACTCTCTTTGCTTCATTTAACCCTCTACATGCCACTGGTAAAATATCATGTGTCAGAGATTTAGGGCTGCATGCAAATACATTAGTCTCTACTCAAATTACCTCCAATCACTGGTGAGCTGACTTTCCGTGAGCAAGTGCAAAGATCGAATTAGCTACCCACTAACTGGTCATGCATGAAAGTCGTCGTTTTCGTAATATTGGCAAGAAATTATCCAGAATTCTCAGTGATAAAACCACTTCCGTTATTTTTGTCTGCTAGAGGAACGCATTTACGCTTGCATCCCGCAAATAATACTGTATATGACGTCTGCATCGTGCAATATTATGCCGATTCTCCTGTTCTTCCAGTTGAATTCTTTGGTAGACTCTATCAAATTCCTCTTCTCCGCATATACTGAAAGCATGATCGAAGTCTTCAAGGTCCAACATCTTGGATAAAGCAGCAAGGTACGCGGCAAGGTTTCAAACTACATCGGTTACCATTGGGTTGCTCACGATTCATTTCTCTGCTAAGTCACCTCGCCAGGTAACTTAGGAATTTCAACAATTATTATCACATGAACAGATTTTTGAGTATGCAAAAACGTATTTGGATGCAACTTTCTCAGCAAAGTACAGGCAGAGAATGACTTTACGGTCTAATGTGTTCATAGATTCGAGCCTTAAATCACATCTGCCGGTAATGGACAGAAGCATCAGAGCCGATCTAATCAGCTCACGGCACCTAAAGGGACCCTCTCTCCCCGTGCTGATACTTTTAAAATCCCAATTTTTTGGACCTTAAAAACAATGTCTGCTTGAAGAGAATTTTTTAACTCCTGATAATGTGAAAATTGGTGTGTTTGTGATATAATTTATTTTGTTTTCAACTAGATCATTCTGGCCTATGATTATGTTTCTTCAAATAATAAGAAGTCCCCTTGGTTGGTTACCAGTCATTTACAGAACAAGACTAGTGGTAGGGCTGCTATCTTATAGCCTCTAGTAAAGCCATAAAATTATTATCAAGGAATGTTTTGATATGAGAACATTGATAATTCCCTTTTACATGCTATTAACATAAATGTAGCTTACTTAAGATTTGAAATATTTATGTAATTTGACCACAGTGAAAGCAGAAGAAATGACCTAATGTTCTTAATTTTGTCAGATAAAATGTATTATTAAGAATTAAATGAATCGTGATTTCTTCTTACCTCATACTTTAAACACAGCATTGCAGTATCGGTGACCCTGAGTCGTGAAAACAGCTGACGATGGTGATAATGGGTCACCGATACTGCAGTGCTGTGTTTAAAAAACATAGAAGTATGAGGTAAGAAGAAATCACGATTCATTTAATTCTTATTAATTGAACCTCATAATGTTAAAAATTCCCAAATTTAATATATAAAAATGTATTATTATTATTATTATCATCATCACATCAACATCATCATTACTCTCATTAAATTTATATAAAAAAATATTAACCCAAGTTTCTTCATGGAATTGCTTAGAGGAAATCTCTAATCACATACAGTATGTTCATATCCCTCAACTCAGAAAATGAGCCAGGTTCACTCATCTTGACCTCCAATATACAGAGTGTTCTGAAAAAAAATTTTAACATTTACAGAGGAAGTAGTATTCAACATAGTGAGCAAAGGTTTCTATAAACTTTGTTCATAAACTCAATACCTTCTGAGTTATGGTTGTATTTTATAAGAGCAGCATATCTTCTACTCCTAGCTTTTTCCCAAGAAACAAATGAGGAAATATTGTACATAGACACTTGTTACTTGTATGCAAATCACCTTTACATCAACGGGTTGTAAATGTGGTTCTTGCATGACAGAGCACCAACCCATTTTCATCTTAAGAGTTATTTGACACCTAACACGAGTCTTTCGTCAACAATGGAATGGTCAGGGAGAGCCAGTACCCTGGCCTGCCTGTTCTCCTGTCTTTCATTCTTCATTTTATCCATAGCCGATGACATGAATCCATTGCATAGTTACAATTCTTGAAGAGCTAACTGGTGATTTTTTTATGTAAACTATATGTAAACTCAGCAATAGTCGATATAACACAGGGCAGATAATATGAGCTTTCTACCAAAGTCAGAGGTAACAAATACCATAGGATATTTCTGTGACATTTATGGATGTACAACTCAGCAGAATATGTTCTAAGGGCCGCATGCAAATACATTAGTCTCTGGTGAGCTGAGTTTTCCGTGAGAATGTGCAAAGTTCAAATTAGCGAGTCGCTGACTGGTCATGCATGAAAGTGGTTTTTTTCATAATTTTGGCAAGAAATTACCCAGAATTCTCAGCGATAAAACCACTTCCGTTATTTTTGTCTGCTAGAGGAACGCATTTATGCTTGCTTCCCGCAAATAAAACTGTATACGACATCTGCATCGTGCGATATTAAGCCGATTCTCCTGTTCTTCCAGTTGAATTCTTTGGTACACTATCAAATTCCCCTTCTCCGCATTATGCTATCTGTCATGAACCAGGGGTGTTACAAAGAATTTATGATTCCATCAAATGTAGGGTGAAAGGCACATTGAAATAGATGATGTTAAATTAAATTTGAGTTGTTTTTGACACACCTCATATTTCCTAATTTTTATGCAGACCTAGTTTCGTCATTGATTTTGTGACATTCACAATGCATCACAACTGCCATCTTGCAGTTGTCCCTCCTGCAAATTGATTTCTGCGCTCTCTGTTGGCTGACCGATGAACTTCCAAATCAATCCCCTCTAATTTTCACCGAGAATTTCAAAATTAATGGTTTTCTTTTTATTCTTGCATCTCATGATGCCATGAATTTTTTAATTCCCGGTGAAAATGAGAGGGGATTGATTTGGAAGTTCATCTGTCAGCCAACAGAGAGCGCAGAAATCAATTTGCAAGAGGGACAACCGCAAGACGGCAATTGTGATGCATCGAGAATGTCACAAAATCAGTGACGAAACCTAGTCTGCATAAAAATCAAGAAATATGAGGTGAGTCAAAAACAACTAAAATTTAATAATAGTGAGTGGAGAACATATTTTTAACGGCTCACCTCATATAATTTCAAATTTCTTTGATACCGGCAGTTTCAGACAATATCTTGTCCCTCTTCAGTCATGGCTTCCACTGGAGAGGGACAAGATATTGTCTAAAACCACCGGTATCAAAGAAATTTGAAATTATATGAGGTGTGTCATTAAAAATATGTTCTCCACTCACTATTAATGATATAACCTCATAATGTTTACTTCCCAATATTAATTTAAATATAACTAAAATTTAATTAAAATAAACCTCATATAGTGTTATTTCCTATCTACATATATTTAATAAATAGATGACGGTCATATTGAGCATGTGTTGTAAAGAGTAGATCAAAGACACTGGTAATAATTAAGAGTGGTAATAAACAGTAGGCCATAATTCAGAAGATATTATGTTTAGGACAAAGTTATAGGAAATGCTTCCTCTGTAAATGGAATCTTCTTTTACTCAAAACACCCTGTATTTTTCAGTCTATGACATTTTTTCCTACATTTGTTGGTAAGCAGCCCCGGTATCAGCATGTCATTCATTCAACAATATGAATACTGAAATTTAACGAGCCGACTCTAGCAGACCCTGTTCACTGGGATTGACAGGTTCACTTGACCCCAAGTGCCACCGCAGAAAAGTCTTAAGAGTGCTCTGTATGAAAGCTTTTATCCTATGTTACCTTCCATGCCAAACATTGTCTACAATTATATTTGAAGAGAAAAATTTTCACCTAGACCGAGACTCAAACCCGGGACCCTTGGCTTTCCAGGCCAAGTGTTCTACAAACTGAGCTACCGAGGCGAGTTGCGATCTAGACGCAAATTTTTCCCTTATATACGTTGTAATTCCCTTGCACCAAATGCTTGAAACCTTTGCAAATGGCAGCTTCTTAGTTAAGAAGACATTTATTGGGAATTTAACACTATTTCATAAAGGCCCTTTGCTTCTATCTTTCCAAATGGCCCTACTGGCTTTATGAAGTAGTGTTAAATTCCCAATAAATGTCTTCTTAACTAAGAAGCCGCCATTTGCAAAGATACAAGCAAAGGTTTCAAGCATTTGGCACGAGGGAATTACAATGTATATAAGAGAAAAATTTGCATCTAGATCGCAACTCGCCTCGGTAGCTCAGTTGGTAGAGCACTTGGCCCGGAAAGCCAAGGGTCCCGTGTTTGAGTCTCAGTCTAGGTGAAATTTTTTTTATCTTCAAATATAATTTATCCTTCAAGTGAGAAGTGTTAAATTAATAATAAAAACGTCAATTGTCTACAATGTTTTAAATAGAAAAAATCCACAAAATCTTGCTTTTCAGTTTACAAAATAACTTTTTTGTGATCTCACTTGACTCCCAACAATTTCTAGACAATTGGCACAGGTTGTCAGCTCTGCATGATGGCCACCTTTACCTCCAGAACAAACATCTGTTACTCATACCTGTTAAAGCCAGATAAGACCCCACGTCATACCACCATGAGGTTTAGGATAGTTAACAATCATGACCCCACCAGGACTCAAATTCCTGATATTCTGGCTTCTAGCATATTTTTCTTAATCAAATATGCTGTGGTGTCCCCCAAAAGAGAACAAAGGATATTTTAACCTGAAGCAATTAATGAACTCTTCATTTGATAAAAAATAATTTTTCTTAGTGTCAACATGATTTTTAATCTGATCCTAACACACAAAGCTCATGATTATGATCATTAAGTAAATATAGTACATACCACTTTGGTACTCAACTTCTTTGATCCTTTTCCGGGCTTTAGTTTCTTTTTTGAAGAAGCAACCACCTTACTTTCCGTAGTGGCAGCCTCCTTCTTGCCACCTAAATTCATCAAATAATGACAGTTTCAAAAAATAAAAATTATAAGGGTCAAATGCACACATCTGAATAAAGAAAATGTGGAAAAGTGATAATCTATCATTAGTTACTTTTTTTATAGTTAGTTTTAATGAACATTTATTTTAAAAGAAAAAATATCCCTTAAAACGGGGAAAAAATGGAAACAATTTACTAAAAAGGGGGCATAAGGAAATAAAAAAAGTAATGCATAGTCAATATCTTCATATTTCGGAAACTTTTAATAAATCTGCATATTTAAGCATTTAAAGATAGTTTACAGATTTTGCTAATGATTGTCGTTATTTTTCTGGACTATATATAATTTTATGAATATAAAACAAACTTTTGAAAAAAAAAAATATGGTAAGTGTGGAACCAGAAGAAGCTAATAAAAGTGAAAGGTGTATATTTCCAGCCTCCCTTGAACTACTTTTGTTCAATAGTGGCATTGAGTGAGTTAGTTAGTTATAGTTTATTTTTAAGCAAAAAAAGATCCCTCCAACTTGTTTTAACATGGACAGAAGGATGCATGAAGTTTAGATGACCTTGGTTACAGCACGAGTGATTGTTTCTTACCCCATAGTCAAGCCACCTACACTTGTACTGTGCAGTTCTGACTTCTTTAGCCGCATTTGAGGGTGTATGGTGTGGTAAGAGGCAAGTGCGTGTTGCAGGTACTGTCAGCAACTACTCTCAGTTTTGAAAACATAATAGTTACTACATGTTGCCTTTCTTATCTACTAGTTCTGTGTTATTGAATATTTTTGTTGTCTAATAAGATTGGAGTGTTTATTATAGAATAGCATTGTTTTTATAACAATGTATTATATATTAAATTAATGTTGGGAAGTAAACATTATGAGGTAAACATTATGAGGTATAATCATTAAAATTCATCTCAGTCGGAGTTATGGCTGAAGATGAACATGACTATGTTTGAAATCGCGATATCATGGAAGCATGAATCCTATGACGTGAGTTGTTTAAACAATATGTTCTCCGATGAATTTTAATGTATTATATTATTATTATTAAAATATTACCAAAATCTATTTTGGAATGAAAACCTGAGGGAAGATGAGGCAGAGGAAGACCTAAAACCTCCTGGAGTCAGGGAACATGTTTATACATGAAGGAGAAACATCTACAACCAGGAGATTGGATGGACCGACAAAATTGGCTATTAGGTATCAGACGATGTTAAAGACATTAATCAACCGATGATCTATCTATTAAGAAAAAGTTTTTTTCATGGCTACTAGTTCCCTCCTGTCATGTGCTTTTGTTACCAGAACAGGACAATAGTTGGAATGTACCAGTTTGTATCTACAGGCCCTAATAAATTACATGTTCAATTATTCTTGGTTCACCTTATACAGCTATAGTCTACATATAGTTTTGTGCATAGATATTATAAGCTTAAATGTATACAATATGTGAGATCGGAACAGGCAAAGACCTAATCCGTAAAGAATGATGGTGATGAAATGTATATGATATGAATCTACAATTTAATTAGTTTGAAACATCCTGCATCACAAACCCTCCCTTAGAAGAGAGAGGTTGTATGGTTAGAAAATAGTGGCAGGATCTTTCCTTCCTTAGAAAAAAAATCAGACTATAGTTATTGTAACAGTGTGTTACAGATAGTCTGTATTGTTACATTGAATTTTTATGTGAATGAATTATAATTATTTATTTAGTTTACATTCTTGAAAGCTAATTAACTAATTATAATTGAACATATCGGTGGACTAGTGGTTATGCTCCTTGCCTCTGGCCCTGATGATCGCGGGTTCAAACCAAGCTGGGGTCAATGGATTTTTTAGAATGGAAAAATCCAAGGAGCAAGTCCTCCGGGAGGGACTTTAAGCCATGGGTCCCGAGTCTGAAGATTTTCAGGCTCGTAAAAGATCCTTAAGCCTGAATGAAAAGGCCTCTAAGCAAAATTTACCAAATTCTCCCATCCTAGTATTACCTTGGTTTCCTAGATGTCAGTATGAGGCAGAACGCTGACCACGAACCACTCAAATGACATCTATATGAAAACAAGTGTAACTAAATTAGTATGCAACTGTTGTAAAACCAAATATCCTGTGTGCACTTTTTAATCCGGAGTAATAATTTGAAATACCAAATCACCAAGAAGCTTGTCTCAGCTTGTATTAAATAATTCAGTTGGTGTTTACTTGATGAAAATCCATATTTATTAATTAAATAAAAATAAAACTACGTTTTATTTTAATAAATATGGATTTTCATCAAGTAAACACTAACTCAATTGATTATTTAATACAAGCTGAGACAAGCTTCTTGGTGATTTGGTATTTCAAATTATTACTCCGGATTAAATTAGTATGGTTCAAATTCTCCCCTGTAGGGGGAGAGCGCCTAAATCTCTTAAGGGAAACACGTGCTTACAAGATACAAGAAGATAATTGAACACTTTACTAGCCTATAGTATTAAAATTATCATCATCATCATAGTACATTCACGAATTTAGGCCATTTGTTGACCTGTTTCAGCCTCAAGAGAAACACCATCCAGAAGTCTTTTGAGTGGTTCTACTTTCTTTGTGTTCAAATATTTTTTATAAGCTGCATTTTTTTCTTCAATCAATTGTTTTATTTGATCATCCCAGATTTTTAGAGTTCTATTTCTTCTTTGTTGTATATTTACTTTTCCTAAAGTTTCATTAGCTGCATTTTGAATTATCATTTTAATGTTTTTCCATTCTTCTATTATAATTATAATATAAATAATCATCATTTCATTATCTTTTAATTTGAAAACTCATTATTTACCTTCTAATATAACAATTTAATACTGACAAATATAAAAAAATATACATCATACTTTTTCGTTATTATTTAATATTATTCATATTTTGCCAATCTCATATTCTGGTAAAAATTTCAACATATTTCTATGCACTATGCGCATTAAGAACCACTATTGATAAATATAAAAAATGTTGATAAAAATAAAATATTTATATACATATATATAAAGTTAAAATAATCCTTCACCAGTGATGGTGAGTATTATGCTGTGCACTGCCACTTTCACACTGTTTTTTACAAATGAAGAAAGTTAAAATACATGTAGTGTACATGAATGCATCCATATTTTAACATTTGATACTGAGTGAAATCCATTTTCTTTAACTCACAAAAAGTGTCAAACTTACCCACGGTGTCTTCTGGCCCAATTTCCTTGGCCAGGTCTTCAAACACGTCTGCTGAGTTATCTAATAATTCGGCCAAAATATTTACTTCCTGTTCACCTAAAATCCAAAATCAGACAATAGACAAAACCAACATAATATACAATAAGTCAACTGTTAAACACATCAATACAACTACATGTTGATTTTCACTAAATTTCAGAACAAACCGATCTTTTCTCCTCAATTATACATTTTTAGAAGAGATAGATTACAGAACACTAAGTAAGAAAAA
This sequence comes from Diploptera punctata, assembly GCA_030220185.1. Lineage (NCBI taxonomy): Eukaryota > Metazoa > Arthropoda > Insecta > Blattodea > Blaberidae > Diploptera > Diploptera punctata. Next base: position 217,827 of record JASPKZ010008417.1, read on the forward strand.
TGTTTAAGTTGAATAAAATACAAGTTGAAATGGAGAATAGCAGAATAAGATTGTACGACCATGTTGAAAGAAGAATGGCTGGAAAGATACTAAAACAAACACTGGAATTTAGATTAGGAAGAAAGGACCAAGAGTTTGGCCAAGATATAAATGGGAAGAACAAGTTAAGAAAATTACTGAGAAAAGAAAATATCTGAATTCATTGAAATAATGGAATGACCAAAATATGTGGAGATTTTTGTCTAAAACTTGATCTCCATATGAGTCACAAGAGATGAGATGAAGAAGGAGGAGGAAACTTTCTTAAATTTTAAGTGAATGCAGCAAAAAGGATAGAACTGTTCAAGATCAGAGTGAATTATATTTAACTTCAAATCAAAACATTTCTGATTTCAAGATGAATGATTTTCACACCACTAAAAATGAAGACATCTTAGAAGAAATACTCATGGAAACTTTAGAAAACAAAATTTCTGATTATAAGCCAATATGGATGCAATGTGTTCATCAAATGGAAGATCACAGGATACCCAAGCAAATGTTAAGCTATCAACCTGCAGGAAGAAGAAGACCAGAATGTCCATTCAAAATGCTTTTGGATGGTGTATCTATTGAGGCCAACACAAGTCAACAAATGATCTAATTTCATGAGTAAACAATGATGATGATGATGTTTACTTCCAGTCCCAATTTCATAGTGTTACTCAATAGAGAGTGTGTGTTGGCCCTTAGTATCTCCTTGCTATCGCCTAATACTACTACATCATCAGCAAAAACTAATAGCTTATTAATACCATTGAGTTGTAGCACTTTTTCATCCTATAAAGATTTGATGGCATGCTCTTGTACAAAAATTAATAGTAAAAGAGATAGTGCATCTCCTTGCTTCAACACATTCTGGGTTTCAAAGTGTTCAAAAACTGTTTGCCTACACGCACCCTACTCTTTGTGCCATTCAGACACATTTGAATAAGTCTTACTAAGTTGTTATGAATTGCGAACTCCAGCAGGATACTATATAACTTCTCCTTCTTAATTGAATCATTTGCCTTTTTTGAAGTCTACATTATAGTTGATGCACAGTGCCATTACATTCCCATTTCTTTTTGTAAAATCTGTCTTAGACTAAAAATCTGATCTGTTGTAGACCTGTTTCTTCTAAATCCACATTGATGATCTCCTAGAATGTCATCAGTATGGGAAGAAAGTCTGCTTACTAGTATATTTGTTAGAATTTTGTACAAAGTTGAAAGTAATGAGTTGCCATTGTAGTTGCAATCAGTTTTATCTCCTTTCTTATAGATAGGTATGATAAGCAATTCTATCCATTCATTTGGAAGAGCCTCTTTTTCCCAAATCATACTAATCAGCCGACGTATCTTGTTCATCAATTTTTCTCCCCCTGATATTTAGTTTTATTGATGTTTACTTTCAACTCAAATTTCTTAGTGTGACTCAATAGAGTATGTGTGTTGGCCCTTAATAATTTCCTCACCGAATATTTCAGAAAATACAAATAAAATAACTATATCATTCACACTATAAGGCCTATTTAGAAACTATAGAAATAAATAAAAAACCCTCAGTTTGTGCCTCACAATGAATTTTTCTATGTTCTATAGAATATGTAGTGTACATAGGCAAAACTAATAAACTTGCTCGATAGATGGAACATGGAAAAACTGCACTTAAACTTATCTGATATATTTTCAAAGTCCTATAGAACAACAGTGTGCATGCACCAGAGTTTATAGAGCCAGTGATAACCCACCATCAAACCACATATTGATTATCACCCTTGCCACACATTGATTATTATCAATATTGTACTAAAGTTCATACCACAGCTTATGCTAGATGGCAGCACGTCGCTATGAAATTTAAATGACAAATCTTTGTAATAAATCCCCAAATCTATGTTAAAGAAATATGTCAATAATATTAAAATTCCCAAATGTTTATTAAAAATGGGTGTACTCTTACTTATCACTTCCTAACGCCATTCCAACCAGCAATAACCCAAACCAGCAATTAAAAAATCATAGACTAAGTAATATACACTGTGGAGAAAATAGCAGTTAGCATCACAATATTGTCTAATAGTGTCATAATATTGTGATTTGTGTATTTAAATAAATACTTGAAAAAGTTTGTAATATCAAAATGTTTTAGTAAATACAGAAGAAAAGCTATAGTTTACAACAATAAATGAAAAATCAAGGGTAAGTTGAAGTGCAGTTCAGCCAGAACATAACTAATATTTGTAAGATGTTTTCAAGAAATGGATGTACACTATCTTGTCATTTCATAATCTAACAAAGTAAATCACTTACACATAATTAAATAAACTATAAACTAAACGGATCATGTCGGTAGCATAGTTGGTTAAGGCAATATGCCACAAGCTAGTAGATTGGGGGTTTGAGTCCCTCTGTGTCAGGATTTTTAAACCATCCCTACCCTTTTGGTGGCACAATGACCCTAGAGTTGAATCAGCCTCCAATGGAAATGAGTACCAGGTGCTTGTTCTGGGGTAAAGGTGGCCATCATGCAGGGCTGACATCTCATGCAGATTGTTTAAAAAGGTGGGGTGGGAGCCTTAACCTCCTACTACCCCAGGGGCCTCTTGAGGCTTGTAGTGGGATCACTTCACCTATAAACTAATTTGGTGAACACTAACTTATCTCATTTTAACCAAACAAAATAAAGTAGTGCAATTTCTTATAGGTTAAGGTTGGACATACCGGTAGCACAGATAGTCCTGGCATCTACTGACAAAGCCTTGCAAATGCACACTACGATTCTGTAGAACTTAGAATTTACGCACATAGATAAATATTTAACAATTGTAAAAGATGTTTTAAGAATTGTTACAAAACACTAAAGTAATATGAAATGTTAGTAGAAATGGAAAAAGTAAATACTGCTACAGTGGGATAAACTGTAGTTTATGTCTCACCATGAATATTTCTAAGATGTGCAGAATAGTAGTGCACATGTGCAAGGGTTATGAACTTGCTCCATAGATGGCAGGATTATCTGTGTAATTTGAATAGTGAACCTTCACAATAAATTCCGAAACATGCTTTTAAAATTCACTAATTTGTAATTTCGTAACCTAACACAATAAATCACTTACATACTATTTCAATAAACTATAAACTAATTTTGTGTATACTAACATACCCCTTCTTAACCTAACAAAATAAAAATGTAGTAGTGCAATTTCGTGGATTCTAGTGCTCTGCAGGCTGAGCATAAATTATAAAAAAAAACAAAAAAAATATGTGTTTTATTACTGCATTATATGAATAATTACCTGAGAGAGATATAATTGATTTTTTCCCAAAAAATAATCTTATAAATGCCCTGAAATGAAGTTGAGTTCAAGCTAACCTATAATTACCATACTTACATTGTAAAATACGAATTATTTATTCCTCATACAAAGTAGCCAAATTAATCACAAAAACACACTAACAACCAAGAAAACATGATCACAATAATAATCAACTTCTGAATCATGCCAAAAAAAAGGGCTCAACTGCACTTCTACTAAAGCTTGATTTTTCAGTTATATTGTTGTAAACTATAGCTCTTCTTCTATATTTACTAACATTATTTAATATTTCAAACTTTTTCAAACAATTTTTATAACATTATTAGACAATTTTGAAGTATCTATTTAAATATGCAAATCACAATATTATGACACTGTTAGACAATATCGTGATGCTAACTGCTATTTTTTCCATAGAGTATATTACTTAGTCTATGATTTTTCTATCGCTGTTTTTGGGTTATTGTTGGTTGGATCAGCATTAGGGAGTTATAAGAAAGTGTACACCCATTTTTAATAAACGTTTGGTAATTTTAATATTAATATATTTTTAACATAGATTTGGGTATTTATTGCAAATATTGGTCATTTAAATTCCATAGCGACAGATAGTAATCGAGGATGATAATCAATATGTGGTTTGATTGAGGGTTATTGCTGGCTCTATAAAATCTGGCACATGCGCACTGTTGTTTTATTGGACTTTGAAAATATTTCACGCTAGTTTAAGTGCAGTTTTTCCAAAAAAAGATTCTCACTTAAATGAAACATGCTAAAAATGATTTATGCCAATCACATTGACTTAGTCGCAACAAATGTTTGTTGAATTTAATATCTAATGGCTAACCCAACATAATTAAATTACTCTAACCTGTAAAATTAATAAACAGAGAGGATAAAATACTGAAAAACGCAGTTAAGTATAAATTTGGAATAAGAATATCAGAAAATAGAAAATTAAACACCCTATTGTTTGCAGATGACCAAATAATAATAGCAAATTCCGAAGATAATCTACAGAAAGGTCTGTATGAACTTAACAAAATTACAGAAGAATATGGATTAAAGATATCTACAGAAAAAAACAAAAATTATGGCATTTCAAGGTGTAGATCCTGTCAGAAGTAAAATTGTACTGGACAATAAAATTTTGGAGCAGGTGAATAATTTTACATATCTTACTTACTTACTCACTGGCACTATCGAACCCGTAGGTTCATGGCCGCACGGACATAAGCTCTCCATATATCCCTATCCTGAGCTAATGCTTTCCAATCATTCCCTGTATAATCTACTTCCCTCAAATCATAGTTAATGTTGTTCTCCCACCTCATTTTTGGTCTACCAACTGGGCGTTTTCCTTCTGGCTTTCCTACAAGAAGTTTCCATGCACGTCTTTCATTCCCCATACGCGCAACATGTCCTGCCCATCGCAGTCTACAGGACTTAACTGTTATTATATCTGGCTTCCTATAAAGACCATGTAGTTCATTGTTATGTAGTCTTCTCCATTCACCCGTCTGTTCATCTCTCTTTGGTCCAAAAATTTTCCTAAGAACTTTATTCTCAAATACTCGTAATCTCCTTTCCTCCCTTAAAGTAAGAGTCCATGTTTCGCACCCATATAGTATAACTGGTAGAACAATAGTTTTATATATTTTCAGCTTAACGTTTTTTGAAAGGAGTTGGGACATCAAAAGTCTCTGCAGTGCATAATTACATATCTAGGATGCAATATCTCATATGAAGAAGAAAAGGATGTAAATGCAAAAATATCTAAATTTTTAAGAATTTTAGGGTTAATAAATTCTATCTTCAAGCCACAGTTAGTCCAAAAGCATTCAAGACTGAAAGTGTAAAAAACACTGGCTCTTCCAACTCTTTTGTATGGTAGCGAAGTATGGACGTTGAAACAGAAGGATATACAGAGACTTAGATCTGCTGAAATGAGATATCTTCGGAGGACTGCAGGATACACACTACTAGATCACAAAAAAAATGAAGACATCTTAGAAGAATTACACATGGAATCTTTAGAAAACAAAATTTCTGATTATAAGTCAAGATGGATACAACATGTTCATCGAATGGAAGATCACAGAATACCCAAACTAATGTTAAGATATCAACCTGCAGGAAGAAGAAGACCAGGACGTCCACTCAAAAGACTTCTGGATGGTGTTTCTCTTGAGGCCGAAACAGGTCAACAAATGGCCTAAATTCGTGAATGTACTATGATGATGATGATAAATCTTTGTTATTAGCAGAGCAAAATTATTTGGGCCAATCACGTTGACTCAGTCGCAACAAATGTTCATCAAATTAAAATCTAACCTAACATAATTAAATTACCCATCTTGTATTATATTACTCTAACCTGTAAAATTAATAAATAGGATAAAATACTGACATAAATGCAGTTAAAAACAGACAAATATTGGAAAAACTGCACTTACACTATCTCAAAACTGCAAATTCATGGTAGCAGTTAGAAGTAGCAGCGATAACGTTATCATTGAATGATAACCCACAAACATCATAGTGAGTTATCAAACATTTATTAAAAATGGGTGTACACTTACTTATCACTCCCTAACGCTGATCCAACCAGCGATAACCCAAAACAGCGATAGAAAAATCATAGACTAAGTAATATACTCTGTGGAGAAAATAGCAGTTAGCGTCAACAGTCTAACAGTCTCATAATATTGCGATTTGCGTATTTAAATAAATACTTTAAAATTGTCTAATAATGTCATAAAAATTGTTTTAAAATATTAGAAAATGATGGTAAGTACAGAACAAAAGCTATAGTTTACAACAATATAACAGAAAAATGTTGAGATAGTAGAAGTGCAGTTGAGCCCAAATATTTGTTACCAGAAGAGCAAATTGAGTTAAAAAACTACATTCCTTGTCTAAATACATGGATATACTTTCCTTTAGGTCCGGAGAAAATTTTTCTAAGTTCTATAGAATCGCAGTGCGCATGCGCTAGTGCTCCAATTATCCCAGGTAGATAAATGCAGCCTCCAGCAGTTGGCGGTATCTGTATGAGAAGTCAGTATGACCAACATTGACACAATAATCCCAGAACTTGTCTAAAAATGTATAATTTATTTTACGTATCAAATCACTTTTAAAAAGCAAGGAACCTAAAAGCTAACCAAACCTAAATCAATTACTGTAACACAAATCAATTACTCTAACGTAGGTGAAATCCAGGGAACGTGGAATCACATTTAAAAAGCAAGTTTGGGTTGTTGATGGTGGCAACGCTGGAACAACATAGGAAGTGGAGGGAAAATAACAAAGAGTAATAAGTAAGTAATGTAGCACGACCGTGTTTTACGCAAATATATAAATATGAAAAAAAACTCGTTGCAACATTGGAAGATGTTTAAAATGTGTTAAAAAGTGTTGCAAAATGTTTTGAAAGTGTTTAAGAGTGTTTAGTGCATCAGTGGAATAAGATATAAAATTGAAAAATTTTCCGGACCTAAAGGAAAGCACAGCCAAATACATATATTGTTTATGAATATTTGTTGCATTAAGCAAGTAGTTGAAACAGTGAACATGTTGGCAATTGACAACAGCGGCAATATCTGTTATCATATTGACAATGATGACACCAGCAGTTACTTGTTCTTCGACCGAATACCCAAAGTAGCCATGGTAGGCCTGCAGAACACTAGAAGAGCCGCAATTTCTTATTGTGAAGGTTGGTCATACTGATAGGACAGAATGTCCTGAATCTGTTGACAAAATCTTGTACATGCACACTAGGGTTCTGTAGGAGATTTTGCCTACATAAATATTTAAGAATTGTAAAAAATGTTAAGCCCCGTGCCATAGCCAAGTGGTTAAGGCATGAAGCCTTGGTGGAGAGATATGGGACTTTTGCTGGTTTGAGTCTCCATGGGGGAAGACATTTTCTCATGGTATTTCAGCCAGTATGGGATTGGTGCCCACCCAGCATCGTGAGGCATTCGGGTAACTACAATAAGTAGAGATTCCAGGTTGAGAAAACCTGCTATAACGGCTGGGGGACCCGACATGCTGACCACATGTCACCCCTACACTGGCTAGATAATCATCTACCTCTGTGACATGTGGATGTGAGGCTAGCAGCTGGCTGGAATTTAAGAATCATTAGAAAATGTTGAAACAGTAGAAAATGTATATAGAAATGGAAAAAGTAAATAGTGCAACAGTGTCATATGAGTATTGAATGGTGTAGCATAGTGAAAATTTATTGTTGAACCCAACAGTGCCATATGAATGTTGGGATATACTTTCCTTTAAGACCGGAGAAAATTTTTCTAAGTTCTATAGAATCGCAGTGCGCATGCGCTAGTGCTCCAATTATCCCAGGTAGATAAATGCAGCCTCCAGCAGTTGGTGGTGTATATATGTGAAATCAGTATGACCAACATTGACACAAAATTCCCAGAACTTGTCTAAAAATGTATAATTTATTTTACGTATCAAATCACTTTTAAAAAGCAAGGAACCTAAAAGCTAACCAAACCTAAATCAATTACTGTAATACAAATCAATTACTCTAACGTAGGTGAAATCCACAGAACGTGGAATCACATTTAAAAAGCAAGTTTGGGTTGTTGATGGTGGCAACGCTGGAACAACATAGGAAGTGGAGGGAAAAAGACAAAGAGCAGGAAGTAAGAAATGTAGCACGACCATGTTTTACGCAAATATATAAATATGGAAAAAAACTCGTTGGAACATTGGAATATGTTTAAAATGTGTTAAAAAGTGTTGCAAAAGTTTTGAAAGTGTTTAAGAGTGTTTAGTGCATCAGTGGAATAAGATATAAAATTGGAAAAATTTCCGGTCCTAAAGGAAAGTACAGCCGAATGTTGTATGGTACAGCATAGTGAATCAGACTATAGTTCAATTGAAATAGATAGTAACTCCATTATTGACGATCTATATCATATTCATGATTAGTTCACCAATTATATATAAAAATCAAAACTTCCTTTTTTTTTTTTAACTCTGTGACATATTTCTCTCACACAAATTAATATTCTTTCTAGCATTAAAATGTATAACAATTTCCATTTAATTGCTTTAAACTAAATTTTATAGAATCAACAAAATATACTAAACTCAAAGGTTCTCTACAGATTTCCATTTCAATGTATACAAAAAGTGTATTTTTATAATTATTCAGTTTACCCAAACCAATAACCTTACCCATTTCCTGTTTTGTATATGAAGCAAGTTACCGTTTAATTTCTAGAGACGGTTACAAAATTCGTTTTTAAATAAAGACGAGTTAAATACTTATCTAAATGCACGTAATTAAAATAACTATGAATAACAAACGCTTTATTCCCGATATAATCAAAACAAAATCAGCCATCTTACCTCTGTTTTCTTGATTATCTTCACTCATTTTATGAACATGAGGATTTCCGTAAATAATCCATATACGGACTATAGTAATGAATTTAAGTTATATACACTTGCACGTATATAACTAATTATAAATTAATAATTGCTAATGCATACAGAATATGCAACCACTAATAATTTTTATTCCACCGCTTCCTACTAGTTCACACTTCACATACGCACAAATACGCTTCGGCTTCTCTTTTGTTCACTACCATAGAGAACGAACTTCTTTCCAGGGATCCCTGCTACTTTCTATAGTTCTCTATGTTCAATAGGCATAGGTTCGTTCTCTATGATAGGTATTGCCCACAGAGGTATTGCCAATATCATCATTAAATTCCCTTCCTCCGAATTAAAAATTTAGAACATAAAAACAAGAACGAAACGAGAATTACAGATTTGTGGATTTGATCCCCAGTCGGGGCAAGTTTTCTGGGTGAGGTTATTATCCGGGTCAGGAAAACTTTTAGGCCCAAACAGTCCCCGAAATCATATGGCCATCACATCATCCTTCACCGGTGTGGAAAGCAACGGGAAGCTACCACACCTACAATTCCCTAGTAAAGCTGCAAAGCACAGCATGAAAATGCTATGATTGCAGTGAAAGACCTGCCCTCGGGCACAATTACTATGGATGGATATGTGGAAAGAATTGTTGTTTGTATAGTCCACAGACGAAGAGAATGAAAGCATGGGACGAAGGGGGGCACGGGGAATTGCGATACAATGGCATACTACCAGCAAATAAAGGAACAGTCATGACATGAAATACCTACTGCTCTCATTTACTTCATCTGGATTATATCATGTCTCGAATGGAGTAGTAGTCTTGCACACTCGTGCGGAATATGAGAGGTACACGGTTCGATTCCTGGTTCAGACGTTAATTTTCCTTTTCACAATATCATTATAATAACATAAAAACAAATTAAGAAAATATAAATTTCAACAATGGAGAAGAACTAAAACCTAATATTGAATGTACTTATTTAGGAACAAAATTAGACCATTCAGGCGATAACACAGTGGAAATTAAAAATAGAATTGCACAAACAAAACATGCAAAAAATGCTTTAATTTCTGTTTGGTGGAGTAAAGAATATTACAAAAATAGAAAATTACAAATATATCAAACCAGAATTCAGAGCATTTTAACATATGGTGCTAAAGTTTGGCAAATTTGTACCAGGAAAATGAAAAGAATTTTAAATACAGAAATGGATGTTTTAACAAGATCAGCTGCAAAATCTAGAATGGATAGAATAGGAAATAAAGAAATAAAGGAAATTAAGGGTGTAAAAGAGGAGCCGGACATCAAAGACATTAATGAAAAGAAAAGATTAGAGTGGTATGGCCATGTCAAAAGAATGCCAGAGCAAAGATTGCCTAAAATTGTTATGGAATGGATCCCAATGGAAAGGAGAAAGAGGGGAAGACCAAAAAGAACTTGGATAGAAGAGATAAACAGAGAGGTGAATGGAGAAGACTACATAACAGTGAGCTATTTGATCTTTATAGGAAACCAGATATAATAAGAACAGTTAAGTCTCATAGATTGCAATGTACAGGGGACATGTGGCACAAATGGGGGATGAAAGAGGGGCATGGAAGCTTTTTGTTAGAAAACCAGTGAGAAAATGCCCAGTTGGTAGACCAAAAATGAGATGGGAGAATAACATGATGAGTGAAGTAGATTATCCAGGAGATGATTGGAAAAATTTAACTCAGGATAGGGATGTACGGAGAGCTTATGTCCATGTGGTCATGAACCTATGGGTTTGATAGTCTCAGTGAGTTAGTTAGTTATGGTGACTCAAACCAGTACATGCCCCATAACTCTGCACGAGGGCATGATGCCTTACACTGCTCAGTGATGGTGACTCAAACCAGTACATGCCCCATAACTCTGCACCAGGGCATGATGCCTTACACTGCTCAGTTATGGTGACTCAAACCAGTACATGCCCCATAACTCTGCACCAGGGCATGATGCCTTATACTGCTCAGTTATGGTGTGGGACCAACTGATTTTTACACTTACTTAAATCTAAGTTTTAGCTTATTACAAAAAAAAAATAATGTAGCAGTGATCAAAAGTATGAGAAATCCTGGTATCCAATAACTGCATCATCATCATCATCCATGCAAGTATTAGGCCGTGTGGCCTGTTACGGTCTAAAAGAGGAATTTTCCATCCAGCGCTTTTTTGGATGTCCCAGCGATCTTTTGCCTTTGGGGGCAGTAGCGAAGTATGGCTTTTGGAATTCTATGAGACAGCATTCGTTGAAGATGGGCTTTCCAGTTGTTCTGGTAGTTTTGTACATGGTGAAGAAGCCTCAGATGAATCCAGTAACTGCTTCATAGATCAAATTAACAAGTAAAAATATGCATCAGATAGGAAACTGCATGTAAATATGCTATAGGCTATGAAATGGTTTATCTATTTTCTGGAATATACAAGAAAAAAAATTGATGAAGACATTTGTTAATCTAAGCACCATTATTTTTATTAAATATAAATTAGTATGGTACAGAGACCTAATGCAGCATTATCAGGATTACAGATTGCAACTGTCCCTAATGTAGACACCTGATAATAAAGTATTATCACAAATACAGAAAATAGAACAACAGTTGATAACACAGCTACGCACTTACTACAGATAATTTTTACTGAATACAATTTACTACAACTTAAATATAATTTCCATTACCAATGCAAATGCAATTAACTCCATATTTCAAAGAAAAATAATTTTGTGCTACTTCAGTAAGTTAAATTCTTAAACTCTATTTAAAAATTCCTCAAATATTAGGCACTGAGTGTAATGAAAATATAGTTTGGAATACACAATATGTTTACTGTGATAAAAATATATAATTTGGGCACTACAATCAATCATGTAAAAAAAGAGAAAATGTGGGCCTAAAAGGTAACATGGGAGATAAACAATGTGGAAACAAGGAAAGATTTTGTTTTGGAAACTCTTCATCTTTTAAAAACTTCTGGTATGACAGGCCTAGAAGGCTCTTAGCCTACCATCAGGCTGCTGGCCTCACATCCACGTGTCAATCACAGAGGTAGATGATCATCCAGCCAGTTTAGGGGTGACATGTGATCAGCATGTCAAGTCCCTCAGCCGTTATAGCTTGTCTTCTCAACCTGAAGCCGCTACTTATTGTAGCTAAACAAATGCCTCACGATGCTGGGTGGGCACTGACTCCATACAGGCCAAAATAACATGAGAAAATTTCTTCCCCCATGAAGACTCTAACCAGCGCAAGTCCTGTAACTCTGCACCAAGGATTCCTGCCTTAACCACTAAGCTACGGTGCGGGACAGAAATTTAAAATTACAAAATTGATGATAATATTGATAGTCTAATACAGTATAATAAAAAAAATTGAATATATTCTCTGCTTTATTAGTGGTATCTTCGGAATTACTTTCCTTTCTTTCATTTAGCAGTTTGGAAAATTAAAACTACTGCATTCCATCCGTTCATCCATCCATAGTAATTCTGCCTGAGGGCAGGTCTTTCACTGCAAACGTAGCATTTTCTTGCTATACTTTGCAGCTTTACTGGGAAATTATAGGTGTGGTAGTCCACTGCTTCAGTCTCGAGTTAGCATGCTGCCTGTCACACAGCGGGCCCGGGTTTGATTCTTGGTCGGGGCAGTTTTTGTGGGTGAGGTTTTTATCGGGGTTTTTCCTCACCTGTAAGACAAATGTCAGGAAAACTTTAAGGCCCAAACGGTCCCCAAAATCATATGGCCGTCATCCTTATCATTATCATCGTCATCATCATCCTTCACCGGTGTGGAAAGCAACGGGAAGCTACCACACTTACAATTCCCTAGTAAAGCTGCAAGCATAGCATAAAAATGCTATGATTGCAGTGAAGGACCTGCCTTCAGGCGGAACTACTATGGATGGATAGGTGTGGTAGCTTCCCATTGCTTTCCACACCAATGAGGGTGATGATGATAACGATATGGATGATGATGTCCGGGGACCATTGGGCCCTAACCTTCCTGACATTTGTCTTACAGGTGAGGAAAAACCCTGAAAAAAACCTCACCCAGGAGCCTGTCCCGACCGGGGATCAAACCCGAGCCCGCTATGTGACAAGGCAGCACGCTACCTCGAGACCACAGTGGTGGACACTACTGCATTATACAATTTAATTGTATATTATTTTCTTTTATTTGTGTAAGGTATGCATGACAATTTCCTGTTAAGATAAATTATCTTATATAACTTAAATGTCTGGAAAAATAAATTTTTATGTAAGGAACTCTGGAAGAGGAAATAGGACCAATTCATAGAAACTGTGATCGGATCCAATTAGAACAGATACAAACAAAACATATTTTTATGAATACATTGGAACAATAATTATTATTAACCAAAAGTGGTAGGAAATAGGAAGAGTAAGGGAAGCTAATCATATTATCATCAACTTAGTGAAAAAAAAATTTTTAAATGTTTGCAGAAAACTAAAATACAAGTGTACAAGTAATTGAATCAATCATATTATATGGATGAGAAAGCTGGCTACTGGGAAGCATAACTGCTGCAGACATTAAATGTTGCACAACAATAATTAGGGAGACAAAAGGCGATAGAATTAGAAGTGAAAGGATCAAGATGAGCATAAAAATGCAGATGTAAATTGAAAAAAAAATAAAAAGAATAAAATTGTGGTGGTTTAGACTTGCAGTGAGAATGGAAGAGAGAAAACCTAAGTCAATAATGGAAGTAAGGACAAAACATTAAAAAGAGGAAGAGGAAGGTCTGGAAAAGGCTATATGGATAGCATTGAGGATAAAGCAAGAATAAACAGAAAAGAGGTTGAGGAATTGAAGAGATTGACTAAAGACAGAGCAAAGTCTAGGAAGTTGATTGAAGAAGAACAGCTATGGAACTGACACAATTTTGAAATAAAAAGTGTAAAAAATGAATGATATCCAGTGTGACAGGCATAATACAGTATATTCTTCATGACTCTCTGAATTTTCATGATTAATTCCAATAAAATTTATGTCATACTCATAAATTCAGAATAGATTTCAAACTACTCCATCTGAATTGTGTTATTGCATATTCCTTAACTATAATTACTCACAGCTCTCGTGAAATCACAAAATAAGCCTTTTTTTTAAATACATTCAAACAATTTATTAAATATCAACCCCATATTTACCAAAAATAAGACCCATGCTTAACCCATTTTCCTCAGAAGATCAGTTCTGCTCATGTCTACTTTATGGCTGTTGATTCAGAACATCAGCAAAGCTCAATAATTTATTTAAATTTCACAGGGAAAGAACACTATGAGGTTTAATTTAAGAATTAAATTAATGTTTTTATTACCTCACCTCATATCCTTTTTCTTCTACACTGCAGTTTCGGAGCTTATCTCCATCTACAGTAGCCTCTGGTCGACCGGTGTTATGTCGTTTCTTGGCCAAGAAATGACACAACACTGGTCAACCAGAGGCTACTGAAGATGGAGATAAGCTCCAAAACTGCAGTATAGAAGAAAAAGGATATGAGGTGAGGTAATAAAAACATTAATTTAATTCTTAAAGCTCAATAAATCTAAGTATAATTCTACAATATTTTTGTATAGTTCACGAGAGGGAATTCTTTACTTAACATGTTGGTCCTGGTGGATTTGTGGTTACGATGTTTACATCTGGTTCCAATTCTCACAGGTTTAAATCTGGCTAGGGTTGATAAATTTTTAAGAATGCAAAATCCTGAGAGGGAGAGGTTAAAGTTCATTCAGATGGGGAACAAAATGAAACTTTGTCAATCTAAAGGACACGTGTGATTATGTTTAAATCTAAATTTGTACATGGAATCAAGGAAGGGAAGCAAATTTATGAATAAGATTAAAGATTAAATTTAAATATTTTTTACCTCACATCATATCCAGTCTTCTAATTAGACCGGTTTTGAAGCCTGGGCAGCTTCATCTTCAGTAATTTCTTGTCGACTGATGTTATGTTGATCAGTAAAGGAGGAAGAAGCAGTTCTTCTGATCGCCATAACATCAGTCGAGAGAAATTACTGAAGATGAAACTGCCCAGGCTTCGAAACCGGCCTAGTTAGAAGACTGGATATGAGGCGAGGTAAGAAACATTTTCATTTAATCTTAAATTAAACCTCATAGTGATTTTTCCTATAAAAGTTATGGATGTCAAAACTAGAAGAAATATTAACATTTTTAAAGAAGGCAATTTTATATATTTGAAAAATTATATTTTCTTCAGAAATGAAGGTTTATACCATGCTGCTCTAGCTACAGAAACTGTATAACTTTTTTGTTTAAAAAAAACAGAGATTGTTTGGCAATTAAATCTGAAGCAAATGGGTTTAGTCTTAGTCTTTGTTTTACAAGTTTTAATTTTGCATTTCTTCTTATTTTTAAACTTATAGCTAATTAATTCAGTAACTTAGTCTAAAAAAATTGTTCCAGTAATAAAAAAGAAATTAAATATTAGCCCATTCTTGGCCCTGGATAGCTGCACTACTAGGAGCATTACAACTTGGAATTGCTTGCTCCCCTACTAACAGTTGAGACTGCACATAACTCAAAAATGCATCATATTTTAATGCTAAGAAGAGACACAACTGCACTCGTGATATTGCTAATTGTATTGTAAAACATGAAAACACTGAATTTTTTAACACGCAAACTCCCATTTTTTAAATGTAAAAATCAGATTTTTTTTGTAGTATTCAGGTAAATACAGTAAGAGAAGAACACACTGTCTTCCAAAACATTATACACTTTAAATATTAGTCAACAACATAGTCTTCGTATTTATTATTGTCCCAATTCTGTCACATATTCATGTTACCAGCATCTCTCCATAAATACATTTCATTCTTATTCTTAAGTGACACTGTTTCAATGGAAAATGTAAAACATTACATATTACAATTACAATGCTATTACTATATATGCAATATTCTTATACAAGACAAAAGTATCAACTAGGAATGGGACCTCACTTTCATCAATAACTTGATGCTCTGTGATAATCAAACTATAGACATATTTTCATTTGTAAGAGGTAAATATTGTTTGAATTGAGAAAGAATTCTAAAAGAATGGTTATATATAAGTTATGTAGGTAGGAAATAACACTATGAGGTTTATTTCAATTTTGTTGAGTTGTTTCTTGACTCACCTACTTCTTAACTCCCTCGCAGATCTAGATTTCGTCACTGTATTTGTGACATTCTCATTGCTGTTCACGTTCACAACTGACGTCCAATGGTCTCCTGCAGGAGGGGAGACCATTGGACGTCAGTTGTGAACACGAACAGCATTGAGAATGTCACAAATACAGTGACGAAATCTAGATCTGCGAGGGAGTTAAGAAGTATGAGGTGAGTCAAGAAACAACTCAACAAAATTAGTTATATATATTTATTTTGTATCAATATTTTAAATTTATAAGTAATTAAAAGGGAGGCAAAGGAAAGTTCCAGGATGGTGTGAAGTTCAGAATGTACAAGGAGTTTCATGCTTGCATGTTTAGATAACACTGGTATATTTAGTAAAATTGTATCACCTGACTTCATATACTTTTTCTTCTTAGACCAGTTTTGGGACCTTATTCGGTTTTATCTTCAGTACTTTCACAACCATTGTTATCTCGTCTTGAAGAGCCGCCTGCTGCTCCCTATGTTGGTAGACTGAAGAACCTCAAAATCAAATAAGTTTCTCTGGGAATTTCAAAATTCATTAATTTCTGCCTTTTGTTTTTTTGAATGTAGATTTTTCTCCAAACTGCAAGGTCAGAGAAACATCAAATTGAAAGAAAGGCTAAATTAATAAAACAAATAGAAAAACCTAGAGCTCATGGTTTGGGAAAAATTCTATATTCAAAAAAACAAAAAGCAGGAATTAATGAACTTTGAAATTCCAGAGGAAAATTATTTTATTTTGAGGTTTTTCAGTCTATCAACAGAGGGAGTGGGAGGCAGCTCTTCAAGATGACATAACAACGGTCGTGAAAGTAATGAGGATGGAACCAAATAACATTCTGAAACCAGTCTAAGATAAAAAAATATGAGATGAGGCGATAATTTTACTAAATAAGGATTACTTATTAGTGTTAATTCCTAAAGAAGTCAACACTGGTACAGTCCAGTACTGAGTACCAAACTCAGCTTCAATTAAATGCAGTCTTGAATTATCTTCCGATATCACTGCACTAGTCCTTCTGATTGACTACAGGTATCACAACTAACATGCAGTACTGACACTCCACGTATAGCATTAAATTTTGATGTAGTAAAATACAAATACGCTTTGTTTCAATCCATGCAGTGAACAATTTTTAATCATATCTGGTAGTAGCTGTGAGCATATATCATGTATTACAACACTACACTTTGTTCACAGACTAACGTAATATCTCTATGGTAGTTACCATATCTCCATGTGGGATTCACAGTGGATAAATTGGAGCCAGGGCAGGTTTTCACCTTTTTTCTCTTACCACAAAGTTCATTCAAGAAATTCTCCATACTCATGTCATCCATTTGCTTTGATTTCATCTATTCCTGTGAAGATGCGACAGGTCTGGTCAGCCAGCAACCATGTATGTCACAGAACTTCAATAACAGGGAGTTCATCTTATCTCTCGATCTGGCATTATGCCAGACATGAGTATGAGAGTTATTTTTTAGAATATCTCTTTGTACATAAGATATAGTACTTTACCTTTCCCAATATATTCCCTACAGAATAACAGCATGCATGCTCATGGGTTTATAGAATTCTCGCTAGATGGAACCACATATCTTTGAAGTCCTACAGAAAGTAATAGTGGTGCTGTTAGATTGGAGAACATGCAGTATGACCAACTTTTGAAATGAAGTCCCAAACATTTATTAGAAGTGGATGTACACTACCTTCTCCCTTCCTAACCTAACACAATAAGTTACATGCATATTATTTACTGAAGTGTACACTAATCTGATGTACACTAACACCAACCTAACAAAAATAGTACTAACCTAATACAGATATTGTTATTGAGTTGTTGATAGTGGTAACATTGGAAGAGGAGGAAAAATAGCTAGTTAATATCACAATATTGTCTAAAAATGTCAAGATGTTACCATGTTCCTCGTAAATAACTAATTACTTCAAAATTGTAAAATAATATTATAAGTATAGTTGAAAAACGTTTAAAATGTTACAAAATGCTAGTAGGGACAGACGAAATATGTAGAATAACAGTATTACAAGAATATACTATGAAAAATGAAGGGAAAGGTAAAGTACTGTTGAGCCAGATATATGCTTATAATTTTAAAAATCTTCGATTTATGGTGCATTTCACACACCACAAATACAACTTGAATTTGTTCCCTCTCTTTATTAAAACCATAATGTGAACTGGAAAAGATGTATAAAAAATACAAATTTCATATCATCATCAAAGTCAAGTAATAGGCTGTAGTGGCCCGTTATGACCTCCCCTTTCACCTCCTCAAGGGCTAACACAAATCCATTCTGTTGATGTGTAACAACTAATACTGTCTGTAAGTGGTGCTCTGAATATCTTGGAAAAATTTCATTTCTGCATTTGTCAGGCATTTTAGGCTCACATTCCATTCAAGATTTATAAAATTCTATAACAATTATTATTACCCAAAATTATATTTTTATCTATCTATAATGGCGTAACCCATTGTTGGGCCATAGCCTCTCCTTCATAAGGAGTTACTAGACCAAGTTAATTTTATTTGCTCATACATGTCATGTGGTCCACATACCAACCAATGATATTTTTTATAATAATGCACAATACAGACTTCTCTGTCAATCACTAAACATTAATAACAAATATGTATCTGGGCAACATGTAATACAAAATAAAATTCTTTAATTCTATTCATCTAGCAATTTATTTTCCACTTGCATGGCCATCATCATCATCATCATCATCCTTATCATTATCATCATCCTTCACCGGTGTGGAAAGCAACGGGAAGCTACCACACCTACAATTCCCTAGTAAAGCTGCAAGCATAGCATAAAAATGCTATGATTGCAGTGAAGGACCTGCCTTTGGGCAGAATTACTATGGATGGATGGATCACCATGTATATATCCCATATATCCCACATGAACACAAGGGTGCTCCCTGGTGGGAGTTACTTAACAAGGCTAATTTAGTTATGCTTATTTACCTACAATGTCTGAGTGACATATGGTTAGCACATCGTCTCAAAGAGACATCTAGTAGGCAACTAAGGTATTACTTTGGATGGATGAAGATCAGTTAAATTTTGCACAGAGGCCTTTTTATTCAGGCTTGCAGTTCTTTTACGAGCCTGTAATTCTTTAGACTTGGGACCCACAGCTTAAAGTCCCTCCTGGAGGACTTGTCTCTCTGATTTTTCCATTCTAAAAACTCAATTACCCTGGTCGTGTTTGAACTCGCGTCCCTCGAGACTAGAGATAAGGAACATAACCACGAGACCCAATATATATATATATATATATATATATGACACGATAAGAAAAATAAATGCCTGGATGGGATTTGAACCTGGACCTCTGGGTGGGCACCCCAGTGTGCTATCCATTACACCACCAGGCAAATCCAATACAAACCTTTATCTTTCTTATATATATATTATATTCTCCATTAATACTAGATGTAGTGAGAACTCTGTATTCACTGCCATCTGGTAGCCAGCTATAACATGCAAGCAAATTAAATAAATAAATATATATATATTTTAACAGCCTTTTCCTGAATTCTTCCTTTCTTTTTTCAGGAAAAGCCTGTTAATTTTTGGAGAGTACAATGTTACGAGGAGTACTCAATGTAAGAATTGCTGTTCTCAAATTGTAGCTTCATTCACTTTATTGTAGTTTGTAAATAGTAACACATAAATAAATGATGGCAACAGTTGTGCTGTTTGCCCTCTGGATGAGAGAGAGAGACCATCCTCATGATCTTATGATCAGAGCTTCATCAAGTCCCAGGTTTGATTCCAATTCATATAACAGGAACTTTTGCTTAAAGAGAATCAATCATTCTTCTGGTTGCCCAAGTCTTGAATTTAGGTTAAGTTTATGTTTAAGAATTCTCCTGCAATTTCATTGTCATTTATCACTCATCGTTCATTGGGGTAACATAACTCCACCCTCCAGGTGCCAGAAAAACAGAAGTGGGTTACAATTATGGCAATGCCATATGAGAATGCCAGATGTTATAAGTAAGGCTAGGATATTTATGTAATATTAACATGCATAATATGTAAGATTACATAAAAATTCCTTAAAATATGTAATATTAAATACATTAAAATTTAATTTTATATAAATTTATATTAAATGTTAACTTTAAGATAGATCAAATTTGAAGGAACATAGTAAGAACGGTATTGTCATGTTTTTATTACAAAATTATCCCATTACAGGTCTTAGGGATATTGGGAGGTTAAGGCTCCCATCTTTCTAGACAATCAGCAAGAGATTTCAACCTTGTGTCATAGCCGTCTTTACCACTACAACATAGTATGGTATTCATTTTTTATAGGCTGCATCGACCCCAAGGTCATGATGCCACCAGAGTATTAAGCATTTAAAAATTCTGACCCCATCGGGTCTTGACCCTCGATTTTCCAGGTTGTAGAATATTGCCTTAACCAACTATACCATGGTGTGCCTCCTATATATTTCTACTATTTCATTCATAAACAGAGTAGATTGTTCAGGTTTTAAAAGAGATCTTGCTATGTGGAACCCTGTAGGCCTACTCAAGTCTTCAGTGTCTTCCTGTATCTATGTTTATTGTGTTTAGTACATGGAATTCTTTGACCGTCCTTCAGTAGCTTTTGTGTAGGTTGGAAAAAACAGTTTCAGTGTACAATCAGGTATCTGAGGTTTTTAATGTAAACAAATACTGTTTTAAATTATTTTCTGCTTATGAAAATATTTTTTTTTTAAATTAAGAGACATAATATGTAAATTTACATAAAAGAGTATTTAAATATGTAAAAATATATAATTATGATCAAACATGCACGCATAGGAAATAAACCAATACCAGAAACCATAGGTATACATGGTGAAATAACTATAAATAATAATGGAAAACTTTTAATATACTTCGTCACCTATAATAGCTTTAAAGTAACGAATACCTTTTTTCCACACTTAGATATTAACAAATATACATGGAGTGCCAGAGGAAGTAGAAGTATAATTGACTATGTAATTGTAAATAAAAAACTTTCAAATTTAGTTCATGATACTAGAGTATATAGAGGGTCTGATATTAATTCTGATCATTTTTTAGTGATGTCTAAAATAAAATATAGCAGGATATACTCTGCTGGATAAAAAAAGAAATGAAGATATAAGAAAGGAACTAAATATTTTCAAACTTACAGACCGAATAATTAAATATAGGAACGACTGGAAAGAACATATTGATAGAATGCCAGAAGGAAGATTTTCAAAATTATTGCTAAATTATAAACCGTGCAGAAGGAGAAATGTTGGTCGCCCACACAGAAGATGGTCTGAACAATTAAAAAAATTCTAGCTTTCATGAAACCGGAACGAGCCAACAGGCTTAATCCCTGGAAGATAATGATGATCAAACATGTAAAAATATGTAATGTTACATTTTAATATATGATAAGTTGCTAATTCATGGACATTTATCAATTTTACCCATTTATAAGCAAAGGTAAAGAACATGTAATTACATACAAATCCTAGCTATAGTTATAAGTCAACCTAATGGCACTGAGCTGTGAGAGTTAATACTTTAGCAACTGCAAGTTTTGCTTTTTTAAAAACAAAACTTGACATATAGCAACAATTTAGCAAAATATGGTCATATTCATTAACCAACAAAAACAGACCATTACAAGTGAGGGTTAACCAATAGCAAAAAATTGCTCTACTTCCAGGATTGCTCGAGGATGTTCCCCCTTCAGCAATTTTAGTTTATGTGGCACATGCATAATGGTGCACCAGTATATTTTGCTGCTACTGTGGATAGGTCAAGGCAGGTCTACACCTTGGTCTCCAAGATCTTTAAAACCTTTGGGTTTATGTATCTTTTCGCATTTTGTATTTGACATCTGTTGCTACTTCATCTCTATTTTTTTCAAAACAACAAACCATAATTTAATTTGAAGTGTTGCATATCAAATTTTCATTAAATAACATTTTACTCAAAACAGTAATTGAAACATTAATATATGGATTGGGAATGTATCCATCCAGCAGTTAATCACTTTGTACTGATTCCCACCAGGAAATGAACCAACATCTGCTCAACTGCCCACAGCTGAGCTGAGAAGCCCAAAGAAGAAAGGATTTTTCCAGCTTGTACTGGGAGGCCAGAGGGAAAATAGTTGATTAATTTTTCCTACCCCCTCATTTATTTGTCTACCTTCATATTTAAAACTATCGGCCGCGGTGGACTAGTGGTTATGCTCCTTGCCTCTGGTCCCGAGGGTCGCAGGTTCAAACCCGGCCGGAGTCAATGGATTTTTAGGATGGAAAAATCCAAGGAGCAAGTCCTCCTGGAGGGACTTTAAGCCATGGGTCCCGAGTCTGAAGATTTTCAGGCTCGTAAAAAATCCTAAAGCCTGAATGAAAAGGCCTCTAAGCAAAATTTACCGAATTTTTCTGTCCTAGTACTACCTTGGTTTCCTAGATGTCAGTATGAGGCCACGGACCACTCAAATTAACATCTATACGAAAACAAGAGTAACTAAATTAATATGATTCAAATTCTTCCCTGTAGGGGGAGAGTGCCTAAATCTCTGTAAAGGGAAAACATAGGCTTACAATACTATACAATATTTAAAACTGTTAGTTGCTGCCATTTCATAAATAATTAAATAAAACAATTTACTCAAAACAGTAATTGAAATATTAACATCCATCCATAGCATTTTCATGCTATGCTACATTAATATATGGAGGAGAAAACTGGCCAGTAGAAGTCAAATAAGGAACTTAATTGCTATGGAGATGAAATGTACAAGGATAGCAACACTCCATGGCACAACTGGCATAGAAGGACCCTGGCACTGGATTCACATCCACGTGTATCATTTACAGATATGGATGATCCCTCATAGAAAAGAATAATAGGGAAGATAAGAAGGAATAGAATAAGGAAGAGATTAAAGCAGATATTGATTGAAGAAAAATTAAAAAGGAGACAACTGAGGTAGTTCGGGCATGTAGTGACAATGAAAGAGGAAAGGAAACCTAAGGAGAAAATGGATGCAAGGACATAAGGGAAAAGAGGAATAGGAGAGAAGCAGAAAAAAGGTTATATGAATGGTAGCAAGGATATGGGAAAGGGTTGGAAGATTGTAGAAAATGACAAAAAAAAAAGAGCATAGAGTGGAGGAAGTGGTTTGAAGCAGTCAAATAAAGGAATGGGAAAAGGAAAAAGTGAAACAAGATGATGATCTTACTCCACAATATTAACACTTAACTAATTAACTATTTTTTTTATTAATTTGGTGCAAGTATATACAATATCAAGTACTGGAGATCAGATTTTATCATCTGCATCAAGTACTGACAAAATGTGACATGATCCCATCTCTAGCTTCAACAATATTTGGTAAGACTAAACTAAAAAATTACTTGACTAGAAATGAAGAGGAAGTTTGGAACAAGTTGATTAAATTCATTAACAGTTAGTAAAGCCAGAAAATATGCCAAAGTAAAGACAAAAAGACAGATTAATAAGAAAACAAAAGTAAAATTCAACTAAGACTAAAGCACAGTAAATCTACTTTAAGGACAAAAGAACACATCTTTATTTTTACTTATGACCCCTGAAAATAATTAAAAATTAGCAAAAACACTTATATGAGAGAAAATTGGGAGATTCTATGCCACCCACATAAATTAAAAAAAAACAGAAATATACATAATTTATATGATGTTTTTACTGTTCGTTTCATACATCTCAATGATGGATAAATTATATTTGAAGAGAAAAATTATACGCTCAAACTGGGGATTGAACCTATGACCTTTTGCACCTGCCTAGAGTGCGAAAGGTCCTGGGTTCAAGCCCCAGTCTGAGTGTATAATTTTTCTCTTCAAATATAAATTACATAATTTATTGTTGCAGTACGTGAATAATTACCTGATATATATATAAAATGTTGATTTTCCCCCCCAAAAATGTGAAAATACCTTAAAATGAAGTGAGACGTTGAGCTCAAAGTAACCTAAAATCAGCATATTTGCAATGTAAAATATATATTATTCATTGCTCAGACAGTGTAGCCAACTTACCACAAAAACTCACCAACAAACAAGTGAATTAATTTGAGTTATTAAACAAGTGAATGCTAAACTAATCTGGTGTAGTTACTTATTCACTGGCACTATCGAACCCATAGGTTCATGGCCATGGAGACATAAGCTCTCCATACATCCCTATCCTGAACTAATGCTTTCCAATCATTCCCTGTATAATCTACTTCCCTCAAATCATAGTTAATGTTATTCTCCCACCTCATTCTTGGTCTACCAATTGGGCGTTTTCCCTCTGGCTTTCCTACAAAAAGCTTCCATGCAAGTCTTTCATTTCCCATACATGTCCTGACCATCACAGTCTATGAGACTTAACTGTTCTTATTACATCTGGCTTCCTATAACGACCATGTAGTTCATTGTTATGTAGTCTTCTCCATTCACCTGTCTGTTCATCTCTCTTTGGTCCAAACATTTTCCTAACTATTTTATTCTCAAATGCTTGTAATCTCCTTTCCTCCCTTAAGCTAAGAGTCCATGTTTCACACCCATATAATATAACTGGTAGAATAATAGTTTTATATATTTTCGTTTAACGTTTTTTGAAAGGAGTTGGGTCATCAAGAGTACTAACTCACCCATTTTTTTCACCCTAATTTGACCACTAATGTAGGTAGATTTCTGGGATAGAATCCCCTAATATGTGAGTATACATGTTGGCAATTGGCTCTAGTGGGAACATGTGTTATCACACTGGCCAACATAATACTAGCAGTCACTTGTTCTCTGATTGAATATTCAAAGATGGCACAGTGGAATAAAATAGCCAAGAAATGTAATTTAATTTGCCTTGAGAACAGTAACAAAGTATCCAGTTTACAATATCATACAGTCTCCTAAACTAGAAATTACATTTAATTTTTGTAATAAAAGAATTAAGAATGCTATTATAATATACAATTACTGCAGCACTGTAGTTGGCTAGAATGCAATTCTGATTAAAACTTTTGTTGTACTTAAATGCTCAGGTTAAAAACTAGCAAAACTTCACTATGTTTAATTCCAGATAATTTATTAACAAAACCGTTCGGTAATAAATACTGAAATTGTAAAATTATTTTACAATGCTTCAGATTTTGTATCTTTTTAACAAGCACTTGATACAGCAACGGTGATGAAATGTTGAAAACATTTACCAATAACAACATGATAACATGTGACTTGAACTCCAATTTAATGTGAAATTGAGCAAATGGAACATAACTTACTTGTCGATTTTAGCAAAGTCCGAAGGTGAGTTGTACTTGTGAAAAGATCCTCGAAAGAGTTTTGCAAACCTTCATTAATCCTACTTACTGGACACCAAAAATGTGTGTATATATATTTCTTTTACAACCAAACTGGGCATATGGCAATCAATTAAGAAAAGCCAGATCAAGTTCATTAACCAGCAAGTGGGGGAGCTAACCTGAAGTGAAAATTTACAAATCATTCTAGCAGCAATAATCTTTTATTTTTCACAATAAAACTTGTTATATGCGATTGAAATAAAATTAAGTAATAATAAAGGTATAGGTTTCAATTTATCATATGTTAAAATGGAAGATATTAATGACAAAATAAATAAATTTAATCTAATATGTGGCACTATTAAAAGAACCCTTAAAAACACAAGAAAAGAAACAAAAATTAAATTTTATAAAGTAATGGTTGTTCCTGTATTGATGTATGGATCAGAATGTTAGACGATCACTAAAAGACAAGAACAAAGATTGGAAGCAGCTGAGATGTGATTTTTAAGAAATATAACAGGATATACTCTGCTGGATAAGAAAAGAAATGAATATATAAGAAAGGAACTAAATATTTTCATCAAACTTACAGACCGAATAATTAAATATAGGAACGACTGGAAAGAACATATTGATAGAATGCCAGAAGGAAGACTTCCAAAATTATTGCTAAAATATAAACCGTGCAGAAGGAGAAATGTTGGTTGCCCACACAGAAGATGGTCTGAACAATTTTAACAATTCTAGCTTTCACGAAACCGGAACGAGCCAACAGGCTTAATCCCTGGATGATGATGATGATAAAGGTATTCTCAAAATATTAGCAAAATCTGAGCACTATGATTTGGGGTTTACTGAAAGACAAAATAAAAAATTGCTCTTAGTGAACACCATGTCTGTTTTCTCATAATGAAACAGGAGATACATACAATTAATAAAAAAAGTGGAAGGATTGGACCTTAAAAAAGGAAGATTGGACCTTAAATTTGACATGCTGAGGAAGCTGGTTAATTTACACAGTTTCAGCATGATGGACTTTTCTTTATCTAAAATTGCACATTTATGAGGAATTCCATTTATTCTTTTTTTTTTAACTGATTAACTATTAAACAAATTTGCTTTTCACGAACCACCATCTGAAGCTAGAATAAGCATGTTAGGTTTTAGGTTTGTTACAAAAATGTCACCAAATATGAATCCTATGAATTAAAACCCCAACCAAAATTAAATTATCATCATCATCCTGCTAGGTATTAGTCCTAGAACTGTTACAGCCTGAGAAAGCGGTTTTAGTGCCATCTTTTCATAGGTTGACCAAGTGACCATTTCCCATTTGGACAGTAGTTCATTATGTTGTTGTTTTCAAATGCTGGGCCTTGGCAATGAAGCCATTAGCGTTCTTGATCTCCAATATTTCTCTATGATGGATCCAACAGGTAATACTTCACAGGTTTGTAGATTGCCTTGGGGATCCTGGATGTAGCCATTCTTGAGACAATTAAATTATATAAAATGAAACAGCTCTATTTTAGGCCTCATCAATTCACTGCTAACTCTGGCTTCTGGAGCTGGAGGACGCAGGTTCATCAAATTACACCTCATGAAAACAAAAATATTAATAGCTGTTGAGGCAAAAGGGTTAAAAATAGGGTTATTGTGTCTGGGGGGGAAATTATAACATTGTGTGTGTATATATTCATATAGATACATAGTATATTATTTTAAGATGCTCTTTAACATCTTAGGTCATTAGTGTTACAACTGAAATTTGGGAGTGAAAGAGCCAATACATCTTTGTCAGAGACCTCATTTTTTTCAGGCTTTTGTAATAAAACTACAACATGGTATCCATGACTTTACTTCGCTTCCAAATGAAATCATACATATTTTACGCCCTTTTAAAATCCATCAACCCTGAGCAAGTTTGAATCAAGAAATCTCAGAACCAGAGGCAAACATTACATATATACACACACACACATATATTCCTGATTTAGGGTTATTGTGTATTCATTATTTTTATATACTATAAATATATAACTAACTCACTGGCTGTCAAAACCCATAGGTTCATGGCCACATGGACATAAGCTCTCCATACATCCCTATCTTGAGCTAATGTTTTCCAATCATTCCCTGTATAATCTATTTCCCTCAAATCATGGATGTTATTCTCCTATCTCATTCTTGGTCTACCAACTGGCTGTTTTTCCTCTGGTTTTCCTACCAGAAGTTTCCATGCACCTCTTTCATCCCCCATACGTGCCACATGTCCTGCCCATTGCAGCATATGAGACTTAACTGTTATTATATCTGGCTTCCTATATATATCATGTAGCTCACTATTAGTCCCGCGCCATAGCCGAGTGGTTAAGGCAGGAAGCCTTGGCACAGAGCTACGGGACTTGCGCTGGTTCGAGTCTCCATGGGGGAAGAAATTTTCTCATGTATTTCGGCCAGTATGGGACGGTGCCCACCCAGCATCGTGAGGAATTTGGATAGCTACAATAAGTAGCAGCTCCAGGTAGAGAAAACTAGCTATAATGGCTGGGGGACTCGACATGCTGACCACATGTCACCCCTACACTGGCTGATCTTCATCCACCTCTGCGATTGACACATGTGGATGTGAGGTCAGCAGCCGGCTGGTAGTCTAAGGGCGTTCTAGGCCTGTCACGCCAGGAGTATAGTATATAGTTTTCTCCATTCACCTGTCTGTTCATCTCTTTTTGGTCCAAAAATTTTCATAAAGTAAAGTAAAGTGATCCCACAACAGACCCGGAGGCCCTTGGGGTAGTAGCATGTTAAGGCTCCCACTTTTTCTAGACAATCGGCACACTTTATGTCAGTCGGGTTGTCAGCCCTGCATGACGGCCGCCTTTACCCCCAGAACAAGCATCTGGTACTCATTTCCGTTAGAGGCTGAGTCGACCCCAGGGCCATAGTGCCGCCAAAGAGTTTGGGTCAGTTTAAAAATCCTGACCCCAACGGGACTTGAACCCTCGACCCTCCGGCTTGTAGCCCAGTGCCTTAACCACTATGCTACTGTCGCGCCAGGAGTATAGTATATAGTTTTCTCCATTCACCTGTCTGTTCATCTCTTTTTGGTCCAAAAATTTTCATAAGAACTTTATTCTCAAATACTCGTAATCTTCTTTACTATAAATATAAAATAGATTAAAATAGAATGGACATGTTAAGTGCATGTTGGCAGAACTATTACCGAAAAGATGCTCCTGATGAAACTAATAGGGAAGATAAGAAGAATATCAAGAAAAGAGTAGTCGAATAGACAGAAATTATGGAAGAGAAAACGTGGAATGACCAAGATAGATGGAAACATTTGTCCAAAACTCAACCAACGGAATGGGGACAACAGACTCAGATGAAGAATAAGAATTGAAATTAGAGGACAAACATTGATAGAGAAGTCTTGAGATCTGTTTTTAACAGTCAAGCAAAGTGATTAGAAACAAGTTAAGAAGACAATGTAATAAAACATGGATGCACACAGTACAAATTTTCCTAAACTACTGCCCCAGTTATAAAGTAACCTGATTTTACAGTATACTTTGTTTTTACTGTTACAATATATTCACATATGTTTTTCATTTGACATATTGCAACTTTGAAATTCCCAATTTCATATAAGTGATTTCACTATATATCAAAGTTTTCTAATTTCAATGTATTATGCTATTAATCACATATATAATTACTCAAACATCCTGAGAAAATACAAATAAATTGACTTTAAAGGCAACTGATTTTATTGTAAGGAGAAAAACTCCCATTTAAATTAAAGGAATATATACCTAGTGTACCAACAATTCTACATCATTACAAGCAGATGTAATGATTTACAACAGGCACCACCAATTCCATAATGACTCAAATACTTGTGGCAAATACTGCATAGCATCATTCTGGGCCGTTATTTTAACATGTGTAACATCTTAAAAAAAGCTGATTACATTTTATATTACAGTGAACACCGCTTATAGAAATTGTAGATAATGCTAACAGTCAGATTATGTTATCACATTATTAAGATCAAAGCTTTAGTTAATATAATCAAAAATAACTTTTGTTTTTAGGATTTCTTGTGTGCTTTGCTATACCAGATTGCTTTGACATTTCTTTTCCAACTTTTGTTTACTACACCCTTCAAAGTTGGCACATTATTTCCAGGTCAAACTAGCCAGCGAGAAAATAATTCTTCCCAAACATTCTCTCTCTTTTTTTTTTTTTTTTGTAAACACATTAAATCTCAACTTAGCTGCAATGAGTTTGTAGTGTTGTAGTGCAGTGATGGCTGGTGTTCAAAACAAATGGAAAAAATCTAAACATTCAAGAGAAGTTATGAAGGTAGGAAATAACACTATGAGTTTTATTTTAATTTGTTTAGTTGTTTCTTGACTCACCTCATACTTCTTATCTCCCTCACAGATCTAGATTTCGTCACTGTATTTGTGACATTCTCAATGCTGTTCACGTTCACAACTGACGTCCAATGGTCTCCACTCCTGCAGACTGACCTCCGCGCCATCTGATGGCTGACCGACGAACTTCCAAATCGATCCCCTCTCCTTATCACCGCGTATTTCAAAATTCATAGTTGTGTTTTTATTCTTGCACATGTAATTTTTTTCCCAAATTGCGAGTTCCTTCGGTTTTTCATAGAAACTCACAATTTGCGAAAAAATTTACATATGCAAGAATAAAAACACAACTATGAATTTTGATATACCCGGTGTTAAGGAGAGGGGATTGATTTGGAAGTCGGTCAGCCATCAGATGGCGCAGAGGTCAGTCTGCAGGAGAGGGAACCATTGGACATCAGTTGTGAACGTGAACAGCATTGAGAATGTCACAAATACAGTGACGAAATCTAGATCTGCGAGGGAGTTAAGAAGTATGAGGTGAGTCAAGAAACAAATTCAAGAGAAGTTCTTACTTTAGAAAGAAAAATTAATGCTCAAACTGGGACTCAAAGCATGGATCTCTGGCTCTACATGTCAGCATGAGTCAGAGATCCGGAGTTCGAGTGTTAATTTTTCTTTCTAAAATAAAATTGTGTCCAGGTCTGGAAAGTGTTGATTTAATTATATCAAAATTCAAGAGAGGCTTCCTACTAAGAATCAAATCAATCGTGAATTCTTCTTATTTCATACATCAATTTTTTTTTTTAGTCCACCACTGTGGTCTCGAGGTAGCGTGCTGCCTTGTCACGCAGCGGGCCCGGGTTCGATCCCCGGTCGGGGCAGTTTTTCTGGGTGAGGTTTTTATCGGGGTTTTTCCTCACCTGTAAGACAAATGTCAGGAAAACTTTAAGGCCCAAACAGTCCCCGAAATCATATGGCCATCATCATTATCATCCTTACCATTATCATTTTCATCATCATCCTTCACCGGTGTGGAAAGCAACGGGAAGCTACCACACCTACACAATTCCCTAGTAAAGCTGCAAGTATAGCATGAAAATGCTATGATTGCAATGAAGGACCTGCCTTCGGGCAGAATTACTATGGATGGAATGTTTTTTAAACACAGCACTGCAATATCAGGAAAAACATCTTTTCCATCTTCAGCTGTTTTCACGACTGTCAATTTTTTCTTTTGCCGGTAATTTTCTAGAGTGCCATCTGGTGTACTTTTGAAGAACTTTGTAATCAAACCAGATGGCAGTTTAGAAAATTACTTCTTCATAAGTACACCAGATATCAGTCTAGAAAATTACCGGCAAAAGAAAAAATTGACAGTTGTGAAAACAGCTGAAGATGGAAAAGATGTTTTTTCGATACTGCAGTTCTGTGTTAAAAAAATAGATGTATGAGGTAAGAATTTACGATTGATTTAATTCTTGTTAAGAAAACCTCATAATGTAAAAATTCCCAAATTTATTATGTTAAGGCTTTCTATTATTGAACATTAATGATAAACTGCCTAAATGAACCAACAAAACACAGCAATGAAGCTGCACATTTCATAACCTCTTCTGTCAATACTTTTAAAATTAATTTTCAACTACCTTTAAAGTTGCTATATAAAAAGTAAAAATTGTAAGATTGCACCCGAAATCCGCAGTTGTACTAAAAAAAACACACTTCAGTTAAAAAAATTTGTAGTAGGTCTTTTTAACAGGTGAAGATGGAACATGTTCTGAAAGGCCTTCTACAAAGTTTTGCTCATCTCAGGCACAATATTATCCCTTCTGTGTAGTGTAAGCACAATGAATTTGTTAATTTTAAATTGATTTTTTATCTATTAGTATCATCATATTACCATCTTAATAAGTAGCGTTCACTGTATTTGTAATACTTAACATCTGCCCTAATTTAACCTATAAAATATTATTTTTAATAATATTTTCTTTCACTCGTCAATGACTGAGAAATTTACTAATACCGTAGATTTTTTGGTATTCACTAAAAAAATAAATAAAACATTTGATAAAATATTATCATTATGTCTGTAAATATAAATACAGGATTGAATTTAACTCACTGGCATGCTCTGAGAATTTACTATACAATTCATTTCATAATGATGATGTAATACCAGCAGTATGAACTCCTTTAAAATATAATTACATACACATAGAAAAGATGAGAGTTTTCTCAAGTTGAAATTCTGAAACAAACATAAATTAGTATCTTTTCAGGATTTTTGGCCACATCTTGCAGTATTGTCTTGATCCGAGGCAGCAACTGTTCTCCATCTGCTGACTCCAGCTCTTCGTTCTGCTTCCTACTGTGGGTTACATCTTCAGGAGACCTTTCCTGCATCTGCACTCATAGTTCATATTCTTGACAATTGCTAGCTTCCAAGTCACCCCAGAACATGAATTGACACTCATTTACATTAAAGGCTGAGGGACACGGTGCCATCTAAAGATCAAGGCAGATTACAAATCCTAATCCCATCAGGAATCAAACCAGCGACATTCTGAATTGTAGCACATTGCCTTAACCAGCTATGCTATGATAATCGTATAAATTATCAATTTTCTACTTTGTATTGCAATTTCCTGATTACAGAAATATTTAGACTCCATAATAAATATCAATTGTATTTAAATTAATTACATATTTACATTAAATAACTTAATATAAGTTAAGACCAAGAAAGCACTGGGCTGAACAGATGCGAGATCGGAACAGGCAAAGACCTAATCCGTGAGGGGAAAATGATGATGATGAACTTAATATATAAAATTCATAAAAGTGTCTGAATAGTTAAATATTACAGATAAAATTGACTATGCATGAATTGTATAATAAATAGGAGTGGTAATTTTTTTGTAAATGCAACACAGCGTATAATGTTATTGAGGTTTGTTCTCTAGCATTTTCATTATTAATGACATGTAAACTACTTTTTAATGTATTTTGAAAGTACAACAAGGAATCAAATTGGCTCAAAATGCAAAATTATACTAAAATGCTATATAAATGCAAATTTGATTGTTTTTCATTTTTTTTTTCTTATCGAAACTTCAAGAAAAATAAACATGCAAACTACCTGCAAATGCTGTAGGCTGTTTACTTTAAATACCCTGAGTTTGCCTAACCAGCTCTGTAATGTGTTTGGGATCCTACCAACAGTGTAGAAGTTAAAAGATATTTCAGCAAATGTAATTTGATAAATTCCAGATTGCAATAAAGTATATATAGGAAAAACAAAAAGGAATTTGGACATACGTAATTGAAAAATCAGCAATAGCAGTACATAGTTTATTAGAGAATCATAGAATTGAATAAGAAGCTAAACTTTTGAAACATTTATCTAAACTTTTGGGATTAACAATTTGGGAAAAGATATACATACAAAAAAACCATACGAGAACCATGAATTTTGAGTTTCCGGACAAACCAAATTTGATTACAAAGTTCTACAAATCAACATCAGATGGCAGTTTAGAAAATGACTGGCATTATGAAGAATCGACAGTCGTGACAACAGCTGAGGATGGGAATGATGTTTCCCGATACTGCAGTTCTGTGTTAAAAAACATAGATGTATGAGGTAAGAAGAATTCACGATTCATTTGATTTTTATTAAGAAAACCACATAATGTTAAAATTCTCAACTTTATTATATGAATAAAATTATCTTCCTTTTTTTCTGTATTACACTTTGGCCTGCATTAATTTACTATACTTTTATGTGTGTTCCTCTAACTTATATTACTTTAAAATAAATGTACAATTTATGCATCTTTATCTCACTATCAACCCTTTTTAAATGTAAATTTAATTTCACATCTAAGTCATTAGAATTAGAATTCACTCACAATAACTTGTATATTATTCTTCGAAATTATGTAAAATTCAAAATTGTAAATGTATATGAATACTACAAAATGCTAAATGTAAAAATAAAAATGCTAATGGTTTTATTTAAAAATAATCACACTTAACAATAATCTATACAGCTCTATTTTTTTGTATGAAATGTATGCCATGGTGTTTATATTGACAGTACATGCCAGAAAGTCAAAATTAGAATGAAGTAAGGCTGTAATATCACTGTATCTATATTTACAAATGAAAGTAATAAATATTACATTGTTATATACGGTGTCATTAGCTCTTTAATAACATAACTCAAATTTGAATATTTTAAGGGTACAGGGAACAAATCCAGTAAGTCATTTTTTCTATGATTCCTAGAA
This sequence comes from Diploptera punctata, assembly GCA_030220185.1. Taxonomy (NCBI): domain Eukaryota; kingdom Metazoa; phylum Arthropoda; class Insecta; order Blattodea; family Blaberidae; genus Diploptera; species Diploptera punctata. Next base: position 251,862 of record JASPKZ010008417.1, read on the forward strand.
AACAATCTTTTAATTATACAACACACCTACTTCTTTACCTGCATGCAAAACTTTGAAGATACATAAAACCATGATTAATTTTGATGCTATTTATAATTAACATTTTCCAGAATTGGACTTAGTTTTATTTTAGAATGAAAAATTAACGTTCGGACCAGGATTCGAAATGATGTGACATGCTGAGTCAGAGATCCGAGGTTCAAATCCTGGTCTGAGCTTTAATTTTTCTTTCTAAAATAAAACCATGATTAAGCTGTTTCTTTTACTGTTTCATATATCTAAGAGGCAGTCCTTTCCTTAGAGAATTAGGTACCACAAACTCCATCTCAACAAAAGAGTGACTTACCTGGTCTTTTCCCTGTACCCAACATTTGTATATAATATAATTTTTCTTTCTAATGAAAACAAGACAATAGAAAAAATATGAAGAAAACATGTTTTTTTTTCTTCTGCAGAATAACATATCGTACAAGTACATAAATTTAAAAACAATTTATAAACATGTAGACAATTTTACAATATTTGTGATATAATGTTATTGCACTTTTTGAATTAAAATTTTCAGTAAAATTACTTCGTCATTGCTGTTTAAATACCATAAACAATCTATTTGCCAGTGTCAAGGGAAAAAAAATCAAGTTTTAGAGATACTATGCTAATCAAGTCAAGAAAAGTTCAATCTTGTTTATGCAAAAGAGTTTATGACATTTGCTCATTAGTTTATCATTTAAAACTAATGGGCAAGTGACAAACATTTTTTTTTTCCTCCCCCTTTTTGGATTTATACCCTTTTCTCCTGACAATGGCATATTTTTCATATATATACTAAAACCCCTTTATAAGGAATTTTTTGGAGTATTAATATTTATTTTCTTAAACATAAATTTTTCTTTAACTTTTAATGTATTTTAATTGTTTTGCTTGCAATGGATTGTTACATATATTCTGAAACATTTCCTTTATATCAACACTTTGTGATGATAATAAACAACACCAGTGAAACTATAAAGTCCCATGAGATATGAGGATGTAATTATTTGTGTATTCTCAGATAATTTTCCATGGGGGAAGAAATTTTCTCGAGGAATTTTGGCCAGTATGGGACCTAAGTATCATGAGGCATTTAGGTAGCTGCAATAAGTAGTGTCTCCAGGTTGAGAAAACCAGCTATAACAGCTGGGGGACCCAATATGCTGACCACATCACCCCTACACTGACTGGATGATCGTCTACCTCTGTGATTAACACATGTGGATGTGAAGCCTGCAGCCGGCTGGTAGGCTAAGGGCCTTCTAGGCCTGTCACACCACGGAGTTTAGAGTTTCTCAGGTAACAGCCTGAGATATGATGGCTAGTTGAATTCTCTGGCTGTATTGTAATTATTTTAATAGTAACTGAATGAAACTTGGCTCAGTCACAATATGAGTTAAAAACTCCCACGTTTCCATGCCATACAGCCCATGACCACCTGAGCTACTTCAAACATCACTGATTTTTGTTTCTCTGCCATGTCTGGGCAGAAAATACATAAAACTGATGTGAACGCAAGATTATTAAAACAGCTAGAAAATACAAAAGAACTCACTGTTTGGGAGAAGATCTACATCCAGAAGAACAAAAAGAAGATTATGAATTTTGAAAGTACCGGGGAAAATGATTTGATTTGCAAGTTCTCCGGCCTAACCAAAAGATGGAGTAGCGATCGACATCCAAGGGCAAACAAGATAAAATTCAACAGTCTGGACAAGCTGATGATGGTGTGCATGGCATACTGAAATATTATTTTATCATATAGAATACAACGGTTTATGAGGTAAGATGATTCCAGATTCACCTTATTTATTAAGGACCTTATTGTTAATATTGTCATCATTCATTAAACATAATTTGGAAAATTTAATTGTATATGCATTATTAAGTATTGTATGCTTGCAACTGTTACTTGTTGAGTGGAAGAGAAGGCGTAATTGCCTCAACTCTATCAGTAGAAATTAAGCTTTATTAATATTTATTCTTAATTTTTTATGTAAATCCAAAAATAATTGCTTCTAGGAGGAATTCTTATTGTCAATAAAGAATTATTACATCGTTCAAAATGTTAAACCAATTTAGAGAAAACATGTGCTTTTAAGTAGTATTCAACAATACCAACGTAGGGCATTGTAGATCTCTTTATAAGTGAAAATTAAGTATACAATTAATTATTAAATTAATATTAAGAAGCTAAAGCTGTTACTATGATTGAAATAAGTATATTAAAGTACACAACTAAATTATTGTAATCAAATGGTAAAGAGAAAAATTTATGCCTGAACCGGGAATCGAACCCCGAACCTTCAGCTTCCCGTGCTGATGCTCTTAACCATTGAGCTAATCCAGGCTTCCTTCCCATCCAAGCATAAATCCTTCCTTTACCTTACTGTCTTGGTCCCTCATTCAAATGCTATGAATCATCAATTAATTTAATGAATAATGCTACAGCTATGTGGAGTCCCTTCATGTCTTCTTCAGGTAGAAGCCATTCATTGTGTATTTGTGAATGATGATTCATAGCATTTGAATGAGGGACCAAGACAGTAAGGTAAAGGAAGGAATTATGCTTGGATGGGAAAGAAGCCTGGATTAGCTCAATGGTTAAGAGCATCAGCATGGAAAGCTGAAGGTTCGGGGTTCGATTCCCTGTTCAGACATAAATATTTCTCTTTACCATTTGATTATACAATTAATTGTTACAATTAAAGCTAAGATTTTTTAAACAATTTTAAGAAACCATCTTCACAAAATATCTACTTTATAGTATGTATACTTCAATTACAATTTGACAATTTTTTAATGTATTTACAAAATGTATTTCATCAATTTCGAAAATTAATTATCTGTACCACTTTGTCCTTGAGGCAATCCTCTAATGAAAAAGTTGTAGGCCTATGTAATATATATATATATATATATATATATATATATGAACATTTTGGAAAATGGAAACCTTAAAAAGGAGTTTTATTACATTATTTTCACATTCTTACAAATTTACTATTCACTCTTGCTCTTTTTCAATTCCCTGCAGCAGGAGAAACAAGCCACATGCCTGTTGTCACAAATTATTCCAACCACTTTAATATAATATAACAATTACCAATTCACAACTAAATATGCCTAAAAAAAAGCAATATTTTGTTAAAATACTTTCCTACATGTAACTCAATTTCCCAATATATTTTGAACTCTACTTTATTGGGAGCTGGTCTTCGATTGTCTTGTAAAGTATATTCTTCATTTAAAATACTCTCTGTGATCCATTTTAACACTAAATATGTTAAAGATTAAAGTGCATTAACTACAATAACAACACAACAACAATTACACTTGGAGCTATCACAAGATTCCAACAAGAACAATGTATTTTTTCTGTTATTTCTGCACCAGTATTTTCCTGCTACTGCCATTCCACCTTTAGCTCCAGAATCAAAGCATGGTATGGATTTTCATGAATGTAGATCAGTAAATTTACAAGACACGATCAAAATAAGTAAATTATTATACATAGCTAAGCTATTACAATTAATAGCAAAGAGAAAAATTTCTTCATAAATTAATTATGGGAAATAACAATAAGAGGTTTCCAAGTTAATAAATAATAAAAACTGAGTTGTATCTTCACCTCATATTTCGTGTTCTTCAAGCACAGAACTGCAGATTCTCGAAGTATCCATTAGGCTGAAGATGGGAGGATGCCTCCAAAAACCACAGTTTCGTGCATGAAGAACACGAAATATGAGGTGAGATATGACTCAGTTTTTATTAATTATTAAGAAAAATTTCTGCTGAACCGAATCGAACCCCATCCTAATGCTTTACTAACTGAGCTATCCAGACAGTCCTTCTCATCCTTTCTCTTTAACCTCTCTCTTGATCCCTTTTCATACCCAGAGTAGTGAGGTAGATATCTTTCACAATACAACTGTGTTGCTTCTACATCAAGAAGACAACATGATGGGATTTAGCACAGCTAAAGCTATTACTATGATTGAAATAAATAGTGATAAAATTAATGGCTAAGAGAAAAAATTTCAGTTGGTAGTGCATCAATGCATCAAGTTTAAAAGTCCAGTGTTCTATACCGTTCAAGAGAAAACAAAATTTTCATTACCATTAATTCAAGATATGAATGTATACATTCTAAAAAATATCATTACATTATCATGACAGTTCCAGAGAAAATGGTTAAGTTAACATTACTGGGAAACCTTTCATATTCCCCTTAACTGTTAGTTGAAATAAATTATTATTTCCTTAGAATTTACAAAAAAACTTTGTAAGGTTTTTAAAATACATTGATATTAAATAATACAATAGTGTTGTAGCCAGAAGACAATATAACAAGAAAATATGATGATTACGGCTTCAACAGGAAATAAAAACTGGGGAAGAAATATCAGAAAGTGTTTTTCATTAATCTCTTTGGATGTCAAATCATACATACACATAAAATTTCCACTAATCCTATGATTTAATTAATTAAAAATTGCACATTTTCATAAAATATCTAAGTAATTAATAAATTACAATATAAATACCATTATGGGGTTCTTAATAAATAAGGTGAATCTGGTTCATTTTATCACAAATATTTGTGTTTCATTTGACATGTTTTGATAAAGTCCATATCATTAGCTTGTCCAATCTTTTTCTCTGGGAATTTCAAAATTCATAAACCTATTTTTATTCATCTGGGTTTATATCTTCTCAGAAAAAACATAAAATCAATGTAAACACTAAATATTAAAACAGTTAGAAAACACTACAGAATTCAACATTTGGGAAAAGATCTATAACCAGAAGAATAAAAATAGGATTATGAATTATATTTGAAAATAAAAATATACGCCTAGACTAGGGTTTGAACCCAGGACCTTTGACTCTCTTTGTCAATGCTCTATCCAAGTGAGCTACCTAGGCCTCCAATCTAAATGCGTATTTTTCTCTTATATATAGTTAATTCCCTAACCCCAAATGCTACGAGCCGTTGCTACTGGCTTTATAAGTAATTAAGGTAGAATATTTTTATCACTCACCTCATATTGTAATGTTTAAATTCCCAATAAAAAGTCTTCTTACTAAAGAAGCCGCCATTTGCAAAAATCTTAGCAACGGCTCGTAGCATTTGGGGTTAGGGAATTAACTATATATAAGAGAAAAATACATTATTAAGTTATGTATATAGGAAATAACACTACGAGGTTTTTTAGTATTGTTTATTTTTTATTATTTCACTCACCTCATACTTCATAACTTCTTGCAGATCTAGGTTTCATCACAACATTTGTGACATTCTCAATGCTGTGTGTGAACGTGACACAGCATTGAGAATGTCACAAATGTTGTGATGAAACCTAGGTCTGCAAGAAGTTATGAAGCATGAGGTGAGTGAAATAATAAAAAATAAACAATAGAAAAATACATGTTTAGATTGGAGACCTAGGTAGCTCACTTAGATAGAGCATTGACATGATAGTCAAAGGTCCTGGGTTCAAACCCCAGTCTAGGCGTATATTTTTCTTTTCAAATATAATTTGTCCATCATTAAGATGTTTAAAAATGAATAATATAAACATAGGATTATGAATTTTGAAATTCCAAGGGAAAAAGGTTTGAATTGCAAGTTCTTTGGTCAATGAAAATATGGAATAGGAGTAAACGTCCAGGGCTGACAACATAAAATTCAACAGTTTGGAAAACCTGACAATGATATGGACAGCATATCGGAACATGACAAATGAAACATAAATATTTATGAGGTAAGAAGTATCAGATTCACCTTATGTATATATAGGTATATATATATATATATATATATATATATATATATGTATATGTAAATTTTAGCACCAATGGATAACTATTTTTAAGATCAAAGTAGAATGAAAGAAATTGAATCGATAATAAAACATAAATTTAGACCTCACCTCATATTTTGCTCCATCACCTGATGCAGTCATTATCCCCATCATTAGCCAAAAACAGGCTATATTTTGACTGATGAAGTAACAATGACCTTTGAAATTAGTCCATGTGAGAGAACATATATGAGGTTAGGAGTAAATAACCAATTCAAGTAATTGATAGAAGCTTTGAGTTACTTACTATCAATTTTGTGATTAAATTAAAGTATAATATATGTGACTCTATTATTTTTACCAATTTTTATTAGTTGAGGATCCAAAGAGGTTAATGTGGTTCAGTCATCTTGCTGCTCCAGTGAATATAAGTATACATTATTATTGTGCTGTAGCAGCTGCTGATTCCGGTATTCCACGTTTGCGCCGTTTGTTCAGCAAAGGGTTGTTTGTGTTGTCTAAATTCTTTATGTGTACCTGATCATAATCAACACGCATTGTCGCCAACGAACGCGTCATTTCTTCTTGCACTTCTGGCCAGATATCTTCTGCTTCACGCAGCATCCGACCAGTATGCAGAGGGGTTTGAGGTACCTCTGTGTATTGCTGTAAATCAAGAATCATAGATATAAAATAAGATACAAAATAGTTAAGAACTTTAAGTATTTGGAATCCTTGGTAATTGAACAGAATGTTACTCAGAAATTAAAGAAAGATAAATTCAGGAAATGCACGCTATTGGGCATTTGTGCATATTTTGAGGAAAGATATATTTCTCACACTTAGAGTGTGATTACATAATAGTCTTGTAAGACATATTGTTTTATATGTATCAGAGACATGGATCTTGAATGTTGAGTCATAAAAATTACTTTAATATGGGAGAGGAAAATACTCAGAATTTATGGGCCAATATATAAAATGATCAATTGAGTTGGTGTTTACTCGATGAAAATCCATATTTATTAATTAAATAAAAATAAAACTTAGTTTTATTTCATTTTCATATTTATTAAGATATTCGGTACACTGTACCTTCTTCAGACATGTTAACCAATTACGAATTGTGTTATTATAGTACATATCAACTGATCTAAGCAACAATACAATAATTTATTTAATTTTTTTAATTTAACAAAGGCGATTCATTCAAATCAAGTTGAGAATTGAACAGTTTCTTACTACTTTTCAATTTATTTATTTATTTCTACAGCCTCCAAATGGTCCAACTTCTTACCCTTATCACAAACATGTAAAATTTCAAAATTTGGATCGAAACAATGATTAAATAGGAATAGGTGGTTAGCATATTTTGAATATTCTAAATTTCTGTTATATGCTCTCATGTGTTCCTTTATACGAGAGATTAAAGTCTACCAGTTTGTCCAATATAGACATTGTCAAATGTGCCCACACTTCAGTATCAGGTGTATATAAAATTGAAGTGTGGCACATGTGACAATGTCTATATAGGACAAACTGGTAGACTTTTATCTCTCGGATAAAGGAACACATGAGAGCATATAACAGAAATTTAGAATATTCAAAATATGCTAACCACCTATTCCTATTTAATCATTGTTTCGATCCAAATTTTGAAATTTTACATGTTTGTGATAAGGGTAAGAAGTTGGACCATTTGGAGGCTGTAGAAATAAATAAATAAATTGAAAAGTAGTAAGAAACTGTTGAATTCTCAACTTGATTTGAATGAATCGCCTTTGTTAAATTAAAAAAATTAAATAAATTATTGTATTGTTGCTTAGATCAGTTGATATGTACTATAATAACACAATTCATAATTTGTTAACATGTCTGAAGACGGTACAGTGTACCGAAACAGCTGTCACTGAATTAAATCTTAATAAATATGAAAATCAAATAAAACTAAGTTTTATTTTTATTTAATTAATATGAAATGATACCTGCAGAATCAGGGGTAACAAATAATGAATAAGAATAATATGCTAGAAACTATAGCAATTATAAACATAGGAAGATTAAAATTGCTAAGACATATTCAATGATGAATGATCAGAAAATGTCAAATTAAATTTGAAGAGAAAAGTATATGCATAAATAGGGATTTGAACCCAATATCTCCGGTTCTGAACACCAGCAATTTAAATCTAACGATTTAAGCTATTAGGTTTCCAATTTACTCCTAGATTTTTCTGTATACTATATAATTTCTGCATGCCAGATAGCAACGAACTTCGTTCCACTAATACCATCTAGTTCTTTAGGCTAAATTAATAATAGAAATAGAAAACCTAAAGAGCTCACGGTTTGGGAAAATCTACATTAAAAAAAAAGGAGAAATTGATGAATTTTTTTTAATTCTCAGGGAAAGTGATTTGATTTTGAGGTTTTACGGTCTACCAACAGAGGGAGCAGGTGGTGCTTCTTCAAGACGACATAACAACGGTGTTGAAAGTACTGAGGATGTAACCTAATTACGTCCCAAAACCAGACTAATATGAAGAAGGATATGAGGTGATATGATACAATTTTTCTTAAATAATAGCACTTACAGCAAAACCCGCATATACAAAACGATAGTTCGACCAGTTATTGTATATGGAGCAGAAACTAGGGCTGATACAACAAAAAACTAAACAAATAATAAGTACATGCAAAATGAAAATCTTAAGAACTATTCAGGGAAAACATTATTTGATAAAATACACAACACAGAAATTAGGGACAAATGCCATATTCAAGACAAAACCAAATTTATTATAGATAGATGAAAATATTGGAAGGATCATACAGAAAGAATGGAAGAAAACTGGCTAGCAAAAAAGAGCTAAAGAAGATAGACCAATGGACGGGAGAAGAACAAGAGGAAGACCAGCCAAGAGATGGATAGACAGTGAATGCACATCTAATACGTCTTCTTCGGAGAAATGATTTTGGAAATAAACAGGATGAAAATCCTACAAATTAAGTTTAAGAAGAAGAAGAAGAATATCACTTACATATTTTACCTCTCATGCTGTGCAGATTTGGTCATGCTGCAGTTTAATTAATAAATTAATTATAATACTAAAATAAAATTTAACACAAAGTATAAAATCTTACAGCAATCCATTTATTAGGCATCACTTGATCGATAGTAAGACGTTGGGTTGGATCGATGCACAACATTCCACGTATCAAATCTTTAGCGTCCTGGGATACATTTTTCCATTCTGGATCCGGAAAGTCATACTGACCAGTACGAATTCGTTTCTTCATGCCTGGAGAAATTGCTAGGCCATGATTACTGTAGAATGGTGGGAAACCACATAAACTGCAGAAAAGAAAAATATTATTACCACAACAAAAAATGTATTTATTTCAAATGTTGCACAATATGATAAATGAAAAATTTGATACAGGTACAGAAATATGCATTCTTTTTTTAGATTATTTAACTCATGCCCCAAATGGGAGTCAATGACCAATCACATTTCAATGATTTTTTATTTACAACCAATAACAGTCGTGTTTTGCTAGAATTTACCAACTAAAGTTTATCATAATAAAAAAAGCATCTCCTTTTTAACATTCTAAATAGGTCATAGCATTATTTTGCAGTGACTGACTCTCTAAGAAATACGGCTACCAGATTGTATATATAGTGCATGAATGTCAACACATAGTGTATGCAGGAGTTAATATAAAAACATTTGTAGCAATTGATTATACCACCAAAGAAAGAAACCACTGTTTGCTCTTTCTTAAATGTATTTTTTCCCAGGTAATAACATTCCAGAAAAATATAATTGTCATATTTACATCATAGGACCAGAAATGAATTAATATACAGTTTGATGTGTTTCATTTTTACTCCATTAGAGTGCATTCTTACAATATTGCATTCCTTTGGCAATAAATAATATGATCTAGTTGCAGTGAAGAACAAATGAAGCATACAAATTGTTTCTCATTTGTTTCAAACATCGCCGTTTACATTAAATATATAAATATTTTAAAATAACTATATTTAAATAATGATTTGTGAGTAAACAGCTCAATTTTTATTCGTTAAATAGTCCTAACAAATGCCACTCTTGATTTCCAAATTCTCTAGATAAATTTGGAAATCACTCGTGGCATTACTTATGATAAAGATGATCTCAGTACAGGCTCTAGAAGGCCATTAGCATAACAGTTGGCTGCTAGCCCCACATTCACATGTGGTCAGTATGTCGATTCCCCAAAATCACTACAGCTGGTATCTCAACCTGGAGCTGATACTTATTATAACTACCCTAATTTCTCCTGATGCTGGGTTGACACCAGTCCCATACTAGACGAAATTCCACGAGAAAATTTTTTTCCTCCTAGGGAATTGGAGCAGAGCATTTCCTGTAGCTCTGTATCACATCTACTTGTCTTTACACTTAGATCACTTCTACTCAGACACAAGTGGCCAGTTGACCAACTCGCATCTCCTTTTGTATTTGATAGTCAGAACCATCTGAAAGCCTGTCTGGATCCCTCTTGAATAGAAAGTCGATAGATTCTTCTAGAATAGATATATCTGGAAACTTATTCCCCCAGAAAGCAGATCAGGAGAGGTCATTTGCAAGCTGTGCACAACGAACCCAACTCCATTTGTATACAAGATTTAAATCACCTCATATCCAGTCTTCTAATTACACAGCAAACTCCCGATTATCCGTGTGCATATTATCCGGTTTGCAGATTATCTGTGCATGACTCTTTTTACTGTGTTTTGTACTGTTATAAAAAACTCTCTATTTTTAAGTGCGGTAATGTGAACTGCAATTAGAAACTAGCACAATAGAGTAACCTTCACTCACAACCCCCTCCCCTGACACGTTTAACGGTACCAACCAACATTCTGAGAATACAATACAATTTCAGAAATTTCTGTTGCGTGAATCACTGAAAGTTTGTTGTTGCAAGTTTGAAACCATGGATATGCTGTGGCAGTGGGTTTATCGCTGGTTAGTAGTGTAGTCATCGGGTGGTTACCGTGTGGTCATTGCTGATTATTATTTGTCATCGCTGGTTATAAATGTGGACATTGGTGGTTACTAGTGTAGTTGTCACTGGTTACGGTGGCCATTTTGATTAACTGTTGTAACCAGAGTCATCATGACTGGAAATAGTCCCACTTTTTTTTTTTTCATATTCACGAGTAAAATAATGATAATTACGACTCGCACCTAAATACACTTAATATAACATTTGATGAATATTTGTTGCATTTAAGTAGTGTTAAAGTGGGTAAATAATACATTTCTGATCAATTTCCATGGCGCTGAATAACTTAATTGGATTATCCATGTTTTTTATTTTCCGTGCACATCTCGGTCCCAATTAACATGGATAATCAGGAGTTTGCTGTACCAGTTTCAAAGCTTAGGCACCTTCATCTTGAGTAATTTTTTGTTGACTGATGTTATGTCGATCACAAGAAAGTACTGAAGATGAAGCTGCCTAATCTTTGAAACTCATGTAGTAAGAAGACTGGATATGAGGCGAGGTATAAAGCATTTTAATTTAGATCTTATATTAAACCTCATAGCGAATTTTCCTATAAAAGTTTAATATTTATGTATATCAGGATATGTACTATAATTTATAAACAACAATATATAAGTATTAAATGAATCGTGATTTCTTCTTACCTCATACTTCTATATATTTTTAAACACAGCACTGCAGTATCAGTGACCATCACCATCCTCAGGTGTTTACACGACTGTCAATTTTTTCTTTTGCCGGTAATTATCCAAACTGCCATCTGGTGTTCTTTTGAAGGAATTATTTTGTAAACTGCCATCTGGTGTTCTTTTGAAGGAGATGGCAGTTTAGAAACTAATTTCTTCAAAACAACACCAGATGGCAGTTTGGACAATTACCGGCAAAGAAAAAATTGACAGTCGTGAAAACAGCTGAGAATGGTGACAATGGTCGCTGATACTGGAGTGCTGTGTTTAAAAAAACATAGAAATATGAGGTAAGAAGAAATCACGATTCATTTAATTCTTATGAATTAAACCTCATAATGTTAAAAATTCCCAAATTTATTATATAAATTATAAACAATAATGTTTGAACAAATACTTACAGAATATACATGATGACTCCCAGAGACCAAATGTCACAGCTCTTATCGTATTTCTCTGGACCAAGAACTTCAGGTGCTAAAAAAAAAAAAGAAACTCTTTTAGTTCAATAGAAAAAAACTAGAGAGCTCATTAGAATCTACAAAGTTTCTCAAGAAAAATTAATGAATGTGAATTCAAACTTTAGGAAGAAGAAGAAAAAGTTGCACCAGATGGTATCATTTAAGTTAGTTATGGAAACAGGATATATCACTCAATTGTAGAAAAAAAAAAATGTTAAAACATACCTTAAACCATTATTACTTTATGGGAATGAAATATGAACAGAGAAAAATTTCAGTAGAATATAGGAGGTGGAGATTAGATGTTTAAGAAGTATGGTAGAAAGACAAACTTAGGAACTCAGAAACAAGGGAAACCTTGAATCTGGACAGAGTAAAGAATGAAATAGAAGATAGTTGAGTAAGATAATATGACCATTTAAGACCAAACCACATACAGCTATACAAATGTTCAATTCTTTTAAAATACACTTCTGGACATCATCTAGTGTACCTCCGTATTTGGTAATCAAACTTCCATAATATATGGAAATTTGCACTTCACTTATTTCCTGTCCATTTATATTAAAATAAATAGGAAATGGACCATATAAATGTCATTTATACACATAGCGCAGAAATAGAAGCATGAAAAGTGGGGTGGGTACAATTGGAAAACACATACGTATATATAGTACAAACATTTATACTTTGCAGAAACTGTATGGAGCAGTTTTATCTTGAAATCTGGGTATCATCTACTTACCAACATAATATGGTGTGTAACATGGTGTCTGGAGGGTGTCTTTTGAGAATGTTTCTTTAGCAAATCCAAAATCCGTAAGTTTCAATATGCCTGTTTGATCTGAAAGTGCAAAACAATGTAAAAATCAATAAATCAACTAAATACTTACACTATATAAACACACAAACATATAAAAGTAAAGTGATCCCACAACAGGTCCGGAGACCCTTGGGGTAGTAGGAGGTTAAGGCTCCCACTTTTTCTAGACAATCGGCACTTTACGTCAGCCGGGTTGTCAGCCCTGCGTGACGGCCACCTTTACCCCCAGAACAAGCATCTGGTACTCATTTCCGTTAGAGGCTGAGTCGACCCCAGGGCCATAGTGCCGCCAGAGGGTTTGGGTCAGTTTAAAAATCCTGACCCCAACGGGACTTGAACCCTCGACCCTCCGGCTTGTAGCTCAGTGCCTTAACCACTACGCTACGGACACAAACATATATTCCCTTTTATACACTTCCATCCATCCATAGTAATTCTGCCCAAAGGCAGGTCCTTCACTGCAATCATAGGATTTTCATGCTATGCTTGCAGCTTTACTAGGGAATTGTAGGTGTGGTAGCTTCCCGTTGCTTGCCACACCGGTGAAGGATGATGATGATGATGATGGCCATATGATTTCGGGGACCATTTGGGCCTTAAAGTTTTCCTGACATTTGTCTTACAGGTGAGGAAAAACCCCGATAAAACCTCACCCAGAAAAACTGCCTCAACTGGGGATCGAACCCAGGCCTGCTGCGTGACAAGGCCACAGCGGTGGACTTTTGTACACAATACCTACATAATAACTAACTCACTGGCACTACAGAACCCGTAGGTTCATGGCTGAGCAGACATAAGCTCTCCGCACATCCCTATCCTGAACTAATATTTTCCAATCATCCCCTGTATAATCTACCTCCCTCAAATCATGGTTAATGTTATTCTCCCACCTCATTCTTGGTCTACCAACTGGGCATTTTCCCCTCTGGTTTTCCTACAAGGAGCTTCCATAATATCTTTAACTTGTCATGGTGGAATGGCTTGCATGCTTAAATGATTCTGAGAGCTATGCCAGCTGTAGCATTACTACCAAAAAGAGTTACCCATGCTGATCAGGTTGAAGGCGATAAACCAGACAAAAAAAATACATTGGATGAAAAAGGGAATCCATGCCAAATGCACAAACACACAATAATAACAATAATATCAATCAATATAATTATCCGGCCATCATCATCATCATCCTTATCATTATCATCATCATCATCATCATCTTTCACCGGTGTGGAAAGCAACAGGAAGCTACCACACCTATAATTACCTTGTAAAACTGCAAAGCATAGCATAAAAATGCTATGACATCAGTGAAAGACATGCCCTTGGGCAGAATTACTATGGATGGATGGATACCCTGCATTTCCCCATGTGGGGATTAGGGTTCTCCCTAGTGTGTTTTAACCAAGCTAATTTAATTACACTTCTTTACCCATAGATGTAAGCAAGTGATATGGGGTCAGCAAATTACCTCAGTCTGACACCCAGTGGACAACTAAGTTATTATTTGTATGGAAAACGGTCGGTAAATTTTGCACAGAGGCCACTTTATTCAGGCTTACGGTCCTTTACGAGCCTGAAAATCTTCAGAAGAAGGACTCACAGATTAATCCTTCCCAAAGGACTTGTCCTTTGGATTTTTCCATTGTGGGCAAGATGCTGCTTACGATGATTGATATCCAATCGAAACATGTTCAAGGACAAATCAACATTAATATTGAGGTTAGATAAACAGACTTCAAATAATATAATTAAAGTTGATAATACTAAATCAATATTATACAGAGAGAATAACAAGATTAACATCCCAGAAGATGTAGAAATTTTAAAAGAAGCTGAGAATACAGACTTGCTCAACGAGAACACACCCACAGACCTGAACCCATTATACAACTTATACAACAACATTAGTACTAGTAGAAATGCAAGAAATGAAACATTGTTCTGAAAGACCTTCATATTTTTAACTATTTATAAATTATTTTTCTGTTTTTCAAACAGAATTTTATTTTAGTTGAAGACGACTGATTTATCACGTTCTCATTTTATATTTTAAATTTGATAAGTTGTTGTCACATTGTAGTTTAGAACTGGCTAATGAAGGAGAGATACAATTCAAATATGGGCATAAAAGAGTGACAAATTTTGCTGAGAGGTCTCTTTTTTTCATGCCTAAGGTAAATCTGACACAGGCCCCATTGTTTTAGTTTCCTTTTGAAGGAATCCACACTCGTGATTTTTATGCCCTGAAAAATCTATCAATTCCTGCTTGATTTGAACATTCAAATCTTTTAACCAGAGGTGAGCATGGTTCACCAGGATTGAAAGCATTATTACACTTTAGTCCCTTAGAACTTTTTCAGTTACAAAATTTAAAAAGGTTGTAATTAAAACATTACATCATCATCATCATCATCATCCTGCCAGGTATTAGTCCTAGAAGAACTGTTATACAGCCTGAGAAAGCGGTTTTCGTACCATCTTTTCATAGGTCGACCAAGTGACCGTTTCCCCATTTGGACAGTAGTTCATTATTGCCTTGGGGATCCTGGATCTAGCCATTCTTGAGACATGTTCCTTCCAGTTTAGCTGATATCTGGAGATGTAGTCCATTATTTGTGACACATTAAGTTCTTGAAGGATTTCTACATTTTTCCTTTTGATCACATTTGGTGTAGCCAGCTGTTCAGCGCATAAATTTCATCTCACAAACTGTTAGTCTGCTTTCATCTCTCGTCCTTATAGTCCACGCTTCACTCCCATAACATAGGACTGGTCGAGCCATTATTTGATAAAGACGAGTACAAATTGATTTTTGCATTAATGAAGATTTTAAAACTCTATTAATGATTCCCATTTATTTGTTGAATTTCACAATTTTCTCTGATAAATCCAAATTTTCAACAAAAGAGAGTTTAAAACATTACTTCATAGTTAAATATGGGAAATAAAATTATGAGTTTCTATGCATGAAGAATGAGTCATTTTTTCATCAAATCAACACCAGATGAATGCGGTAGTCATAATGTCGGTTCAAATGGGAGGGATGTTTTCTCTTGAAAACTGCAGTTCCCGTGTTTAAGAAAACATAAACTATGAAGTAAGATGCAAAAATGACTCATTCTTCATGAAAAACATTACTTACCTGGTTTTGAATACAACAGGTTTTCAGGCTTAAGATCTCGATGAGCAATGTTCATATCATGCAGATATTTCACAGCCAGACATATTTCACTCATAATTTGCGCTGCCTCTGAAATAAGTAAAGAGTGTTTTACTTTTAATAAAATTACATTTAATGTACGAGATGATACATACATTATGACAACTATTTCTTTCTAGAATTCAGAATAAATATCTTAACCCTCATTAAGAACATACAAAAATACCAGAACAACTGGATGAATCAGTTCAGATAGTGATCCCAAAGCCATGCTTTGTTATTGTTCAATATGAAAGAGATCTCTGGGCGCGTCCAAGGAAGTGCTGGATACAAAATTCATCAGTGAGATCATATCAGGTCTCTAGTCCTAAGACTTGTATGGATGAAAAAGAAAAATACCTTAACCCTGGAATGCATGTGGTCCATTTGATCTACATCATCAAATTCTTTTATTTACTATTTCTAAAGTTAATTTCATAGACAATATCATATCATCAAATATTCTCGTCTTCAACAAAATATGTTTCACAGATTAGGTTTATTGACATTTATTTCTAAAGAATTTTATAAAATAGACCTCTGGGGTTCACATGAACACCATATAAAGAGAGAGATGAAATTACTGATTTATGTTTTTGAAGGAACAGTGATTTAGATTACTATATAGGCCTACATCAGACCCAGGTGTCTATATACTCAGTGTGAGCGTGCCTCTCTTTGTGTACAGTTTTCAATCCCTTAATTGTATACATAAATGGTATGAGGTCTGATCAATGGAGTACAATGCATTTTATGCCACCAGTACATTTCTACAACAGAATACACATTTTGAAAGATACAGCACTAAACTGGTTTGCATTTTCCTTTATCTGTAGTCAGTGTGAATGCACCAGTGCTCTCTGAGTACGTAAACCCCCACCTCTGATATACATATTTCAAACCTACTTAAATATTAATTTGTTTACTCAAGATACTGGATTGCAAAAGGGTAGTGAAGCAAACTCCACATATGAGCTTTCCTACCTAAAACCCAACCTCACCCTCCCATGGTGCAATTTATTTAAGACAAATGAAACAATGTCATAGCAGTATAACCATTATATCTTGAACAGTATAAATGCTTTTTTATTTAACTTTCACAGGGAAAGAACACTATGAGATTTAATTTAAGAATTAAATTAATGTTTTTATTACCTCACCTCATATCCTTTTTCTTCTATACTGCAGTTTCGGAGCTTATCTCCATCGTCAGTAGCCTCTGGTCAACCGGTGTTATGTCATCATAACACGTGTCGACCAGAGGCTACTGATGATGGAGATAAGCTCTGAAACTGCAGTCTAGAAGAAAAAGGATATGAGGTGAGGTAATAAAAATATTAATTTAATTCTTACTATAAATGCTGTTATGTCTAGAGGCTTTAAGATAGCAGCTCTATCACTACACTTACTTCTGAATTATCAGCAAAACTATTAGAAGGACACTTTTACTTTCAAGACTCAAAATGTTAATTGCGGAAATAGTTTGAGTCTATAACAGGTCACATGGCTGCAAGATGATGATTTATTTACTCTTTTAGAAATATATTTGATTTCATTATATTCAAAACCTACTTCAATATACCACATATTTGTTAATTTATTTAATGATACTTCTAGAAATATATTAATATTGTTTTATTTAAACTGCATTGTAAAAATATATAAATAAACTCATATTTTCATCAATAGAAGCATGATTTTAAACCTAGAAATATATGCTTTTACATTGTGATCCCTACAAACCTTGGTGTGAAGAATAAGCTGTTAAAATTGAGTATGCACTTTACTCCAGGTTATATGTGAAATTTTGGTGCATCAAACTGTGGTAATTTTACATTCTCTAACAACAATAATTATTTGCATTTAATCTGATGCTGTAATTTTTTTTTACAAAATATAATTTGTATTTGAATGTGAAATTGTATATATTTTTTAATTTAGTTCTAAAAGTGTTATTTTTCTTATATATATATATATATATATATAGATTCCTTTTTTTCCCACTGCAACCAGTATTGACCCTAGCATTGCCAAGGTAATTTTTGTTACATGCAATACCAATGGGACTCAGAGGCCCAGCAAGAAAGTGGCAATTTAATTTGTCAGAATGCAAGTTCATTTACTTCTGATACCACTGAGAACACTTAGAAATTATTTGTATATACTGGATAATAAAAAGCACAAATTATAATAGGAACAAAAGTAACAAATCATAAAATTCACTTCATATTTTTTTTTTTCCAGTAACGTTCACTATTAAAATTCATTGGAGAACTCCGAGTCGGAGTTATGGATGAGGATGAACATGACTGTGTTTGAAAACCGCGGTATCATGGAAGCATGAATCCTATGAGGTGAGTTGTTTAAACAAAATGTTCTCCGATGAATTTTAATGATTATACCTCATAATGTTTACGTTCCAACATTAATTTAATATAACGTTCACTATATTGTGTTTTCTTATACAAAAAAAAATATTTAATTTCAGTCCACAAAATGAAGCAAACAGAATTTATGTCTTGTTCTGAAACACATTTTCCACATAACACTGTCTTCTTGCTGTGTTTTCCACAGATGTGTTTGCTGCACTGAGAGCAGGTAACAGTTAATTTTCCTAACTCAAAATCAAATAAATTAATTTTAAGTAACAATCCTATTATCATTTTATTGTAAATGCAGTAATGAACAATTAGCTTTGATTTTAAGTTCATATATCAAAGGACGTGGATACAACATATAAATATTGAGCCAGTGGGCCTACGAATGCTAGGGTTAAAACATGTTAATGAACCAGCAACTGAACCACTCAAAAAAACCATTGAGTAAGAACTATGTTGCCCTCAAGTACCTCTACAACCAACACTAGCATATAATAGGAATTGTAAAGAATCCTTACACATGAGCTGAAATAAAAAGGATAAACATTATTTATTTTTGAGGATATTTAAAATAAAACACCATGGCACGACAAGGCTCAACCCTTGACCACTATTTGTCTTCACATCCATATGCAAATTACAGAGGTGGATGATCATCCAGCCAGTATAGGGGTGATGCATGGACCGCATGTAGAGTCCCCAGCCGTTATAGCTCGTTTTCTCAATCTGGAGATGCTATTTATTGTAGCCACCCAAATTCATCACTATGCTGGTCATATTTCTTACCCCAAGGGGAATCAAACCCGCACACATGCCCCACAGCTCTGGACAAAGGCATGATGTGTTAAATCTCTTGACTTCAATGCAGGACATATTAAAAATACATATCACATAATAAATAATATCAAAATTTCAAACATTTTTAAGTAACACACAATTTAATAAATGATATATAATTGAATCAGAAATGTTTACACCTCACATCATAAAAATATGTATTTTTCACCAGACTAATGTCCAAGACCACCTTCATCTTAACTTTTGGCCTTGAATCCCACAATAACCTTTTAAATATAGATTTAAATTAATAAACTGCAATAGGAAGTAACAGCAAATGAGATGCGATTTATGCGCTGTACAGCAGGCTATACAAAGTGGGACCATAAAAGAAATGAGAAAATTTTACAAGAATTGGATGTAGAACCCATTCTTCACCATATACAAAACTACCAGAACAACTGGAAAGCCCATCTTCAATGAATGCCGTCTCATAGAAAAAAGCGTGGCACGCACGCACAGGCGCATGCATGCACACACACACACACATACAGAAATAATTACATAATATCTTCAGGTTTAAATCATATAACACATAACATGCAATATTCAGCAGTTTATTATAAAGAATAACTACCATCTCAGCTCGCATGCTATTATTGGGACGCCCGTAGGAGAATGGAGGAAGTCCAATCTCCTTAAGCATTGGCAACAACAACATTATAAAGGATAACCAATATTCCACTGAGTGAAGAGAATTTTAAGAAGGAATGCAATTACATATAACACATAGCCAGACTAAATAATTTTGGTGAAAAGATGATAATAGATAAGTTAAATAAATTCAAGAAACAAAAAGAGTAAGAGAATATTCCACTCTACAAACTGACAACAACAACAATAATAATAATAATAATAATAATAATAATAATAATAATAATATAACAACAACAACAGTAATTCAAGATATTTACTTACCATGTTGAAAAAAAAAAACAAAAAAAATCAGAAAATATTTAGCAAATTCAATATTACTTTAATATCCATAAAAAAAAATTCAGCCTGGGTAAACTTCTAAAAACAATAAGAAAAGTAAAACCCCGTGCAGTAAAAAAATCTAAAATTTACCTAATTAAACGCAAAGAATGTAATAAAGTATACATAGGAAGAACTAAAAGAAATTTGAACACTTGTACTAAAGAACACTTTATATGGTGAAATTGAAAAATCGATGAATGCAGCTCAGAGTTTCATACAAAATCACATAATTGGAAAGGAAACTAAACTATTACAATATTTACAAAAAAAAACCTATAGAACTAACAGTTTGGGAAAGGTATATATTCAGAAGAACAAGTTGAGGTTCATGAAGTTTGAAGTTCCCAGCGAACAAGATTTGGTCTCGAAATTCATTCAACCCACACTAAATGGCAGGAGGAATGCTGGAGTTAACGCAATTTCAAACAGTCAGGGAGTAGCTGATGATGAAGGCAACAGCATTCGAAACTAGTCAGTTCAGAAATACATACTTTTACACCGATCTAAATGCAAATCTTTCTCTATTACGTTGTAATTCCCGCCCATCAAATGCTATGAAGCCTTTGCTTCTATCTTTGCAAATGGCGGCTTCTTTATTAAGAAGATATATATTTAGGAATTGTAATGTAATGTATAATACAACGTATATAGAGAAAGATTTGCATTTAGATCGGTACTTGCTCCTGTAGCTCAGTTGGTAGAGCACTTTGTCTAGAGAACCAAGGGTCCCGGGTTCAAGTCCCAATCTTAGCATATAATTTTTCTCTTTAAATATGATTTATCCATGGTAATGCATGAATATTTCTGATTCAATTATATAATGCTGAAAATTTGCCTCATAATGTTACTTCCCATTACAATGTTTATAAAAAAATACAATATAATTATTGTGGACTAATACACATACTACAGGGAAAATGTTAATTTTTATGATAGAGTTTAAATACAAGGTATCTACAAAGCAGTCTATGATATTCTATGGCAGCAAGCAGGCTGAGAGTCAACACTTGTTCCTGGTGAATGCACGATTGTCAGTCTTTCTCTTTCTTCCCCTGCCTTTGAGGTCAGTATTGTCTATCCAATGGATCTGTGCCTCCATAAGATATGTGAACTAAAGCCTACTTCCTTTTTCTGACTCGGTAAATCATTTCCCTCCCTGTATTCCTATCTCTCTCTTTCTCCGCTCCCACTACTCACAATTTAGAGCCTTCTTGTGGGACGTTATTTGCACTTATACTCCAGTGTTGTCAACTCAACTCAACATGAATACTGTAGCGCAAAAGGTGAAAGAAATGTTATTAAGCTTCGATAAGCACATAAAAAAATGCACCTTAGCGGCCAGAATAGCAATGAACAGTATTAAAAACCTGAGTAAACTATCCCTGGAGACAGCAATGACCATCTTCCACTTAAAAATAGCACCAATCATGACCAATGGACTAGAAGTGATTTGGAAGAACCTAAATAAGGCAAACCTAGAGGAAATAGAGAAAGTCAAAGCACACTTTTTAAAGATAGCGCTAAGTGTATCAAAATACACGCCTTCACGCCTAACATACATACTGACAAAGGAACCATTCTTCATAGAAGAGCTCCACCTGGACCTTCTAGTGCTGGCAACAGATGCCTACAAAGAACTGCTGAGGGAACTCAACGAGAAGAGAGAACAGATATGGTCTGAGTTCTACGCAATGGATGCGATGATCTACAGGGAATGGACAGCAGCCAGATATCCTCAGACACACCGTGACAAGAGTCGCGGTCCATGGTTTCCACCACAGGATATGCACAACAGTGAAGCGCCATAACCCAGAAGAAAAGTGCAAGTGCTAACTATGTGGGTCGCACTGCAACCAATATCACCTATTACAGTGTAAAAATATAGTAACATCGATAACAGACTTCTGTAAGACATGAAAATAATTCTTTCTACATGGCCATTGGCTGCAATAATATCTACTATTATAATATTCAAGAGCCATGACACTGGGGGAAGTTTAGTAACATCCCTACTCAATAAATTTCTGTGGCTGCTGTTTGATGTAGTGGAAGAGGAGTGCGGTGAAATTGTGAGAGTATAGACGTGTATTTTTCTAAGAACAATGTCAGTGCTATAGGGGCACAGATCCATTGTTCTGAGTATAATGGCTTCATCTATAAGATCATTGAACTGTCCATTCCTTATCTCTTCTCTATAAAATACAAAATTCTACACACATCATTACCTAATTATTTATCACACCAGTTCAATCAACTCTCTGATACACATAAATTAGGCACATGATCCCATCAGCACATTGTCCTTTATATCTCTCCTCATCACACTACCTATTATTCAAAACATTCTACAGTTTCTCTTGCTATAACACGGAATTCTCTTCCACTCTATGCCGCAGACTGCCAAACTATAACATCTTTAAAAAACAACAAAAACATTTCTATTAACCAACTGACAGAAGCACTTCACTAATTGTATTCTTTTAACAATCATTAATTTTTTTTATTTATTAAAAACCATATTAATATTTGTCAATATTTTTACCCAATATCTTATTTATATAAGCAATAGATTAATTCATTACAGTTTATTACTTTCCTTGCATTTTTTTTTCATGTGTAGCAGATTGGAGCTATTCTTCTTTCGTGTATATATTCTTTTATTAGTTTCAATTTTAATCAACTTTAACCTTATAATGATATTATGAAAAGAAAAATTAATGCCTGAACCAGGAATCGAACCGTGGACCTTTAGTTCTACGTACTAGTGTGCAGCCCACTACACCATTCTAGACTTGGCACAAACATTAACAATTCTTTCGACATATACAAATCTGTAATTTTCGTTTCGTCCACTGCCAGGTAGGTATCACTATCATCGCCAACGGCCGGCTTCGTTTAGAAGTATCTATATTTGAGAATTTTACGTCACTTTTATAAGCAGTAAACAATGTTATCTAACATTTTCCAATACTGTTATTTTAACAGAGTTCCAATAATGGATCATATTATAATATTATAATGATATTGTGAAAAGAAAAATTAATGTCTGAACCAGGAATCGAACAGTGGACCTCTAGTTCTACATATAAATAGAACTAGAGGTCCACGGTTCAATTCGTCGTTCAGACAATTTTTCTTTTCACAATATCATTATAATATTATAATATGATCCATTATTGGAACTGTGTTAAAATAACAGTATTGGAAAATGTTAAATAACTTTAACCTTATTGCATTATTAGATCTTACTTTTTATTATTCATCAGTTTAGCCAGATAATTGTTTAGTATTCAATATTATTGTGATTTTTGTATTTGAAGGTAACATATGTTTGTCATGGTGAGTGGAAGAGAAGGCCACATGAACTTAACTCCATCAGGCTAAATAAATAAAACAAAATAAACAATGTGAATACTATAATTTTAAAAGGCAACTCTAGCAGACCCCGTTCATTAAGAACAACAAGCACTGATGCCAAGTCCACTTTCCTACAAGTGCCATATAGAATGCCATAGACGACTCTGTAATGAAAGTTACAATTGTAAGTAATAACATGTAAGTTACATTTTTATAATTACAGTCATTTACTACATTCCAATTTAAAAAATGAAATAGGTTCTTCATTCCTGAAATTGTCTTCTGGGTTGAATGGCCGTGGTCCAGAGGTGATACTACTAAACATTTCATCTACTGCTGTAGTAGACATCCTCAGGAGACTGTACAGGGTGATTCAGAAATATAGCTATATGTTTGATCGCATTTTGTGACAAAAATATTATTATTAGAGGAAATATGATGTTATCATTGGAAAGGGAATCCTTCAAATAACAACAATAGAACAAAACAGAACAAATCGCTGCTCATGTGCAGCTTGGTGGGTTGATTTTTGTAGGCTACCGTCGAACGCCTCCACAATTCTCTTCGTTGTTTCTGCATCCATGCTAATGTGAGGCCTGTCAGAAGGTTTGATTTTCTGCATCCTTCCTATTTTCAGCAGTCTTTTCTCCACTTCCCCATAGCCAACGGCTGCAATACTACGTTAAACTCATGTCTTGCCAATCTTGCGGCCTCATGATCATTAGCATACGTTATTGCCCATGCAGCAATTGTAATTTGCTGTTGCATATTCAACACCATTTTGACTAATGATGTAAGTTCTACACTGTTTTGTTTTATTCCATTTTTGTAATTTGAATAATTGCCTTTCCAATGGTAATTTCATATTTCCTGTAATGGTAATATTTTCATCACACAACGCGATCATATTTATGATTCACCCCGTATATGCACTCTGTGAACTCCTCAGGTGACAGCTACAGACTGATTGGATGCTGGAAAAGTTCCCACTATTTATAGGTGGGAGATAACTGTTCATTGATTGGCTGCCAGCTCTAAACAAGACAAGAATCTAGCCAATGACAGACTCTACTACTTCCAACAGCAGTC
The DNA here is from genome assembly GCA_030220185.1 of Diploptera punctata. Classification (NCBI taxonomy): domain Eukaryota; kingdom Metazoa; phylum Arthropoda; class Insecta; order Blattodea; family Blaberidae; genus Diploptera; species Diploptera punctata. The sequence continues at coordinate 276,568 of JASPKZ010008417.1, forward strand.
AATCAAAAACAGTTATCTTGTCACATATTTCATAGAGAATAATGGCACTGGGCTACCACCTAGAAATAATTGGAATGTGGGGATGTTTTCAGCATCCAACAAATCTGTAGCCAACAACTGAGGAGTTTATGGAGGCCAAGCAACAGGAGAAGTAGGTGAAGTGCCATTTCACCTTATTTTGAACTATATTTTCCTTATCACGAACATTGGTTTTCATAGACACATGTGACACAGAGCATCCGTGCCACATTGTATTATTCAGGCCCATGGTCAGTGAAGATTTTTGCTTCCAACTTTCTCTACTTCTGGGGGCATAGCTTACCTCACTGGTCTCCATGACATCGCCTGCTGATGTCTAACGTAACAAAATACCACAAGTGAAGTAAGGAGAGGAAAATAACCATCTGCTTTGTGACTTTATGAATAAAATTATCTCGTATTCAGCTATTGTTGTGGCTTAAATATGAATCCTGTTTATGATGTGTGTTTTAGTGGAAACACCTTTTTCACGTTGGAAAGATGAAGATAAAAAGGAAATTTTAAATTGTGAGCATCCTACTGAATCTCTATAAATATGTGGTACAAAAGAAGTTAAACATTCAGGTAAACGCTACAATCTTAATTATATTATTTTGAGTCTGTTTATCTTACCTCAATATTAATGTTGATTTATTCTTGAACATGTTTCGATTAGTTCTTAATCATCCTCAGCATATTGCCCACACTGGTTGGATTTATGTTGTAAACCCTGGATGTCGATGTCAGCTCCCTCCTGTGGTTGGCCAAAGAACCTCCAAACAAGGTCACGTTCCGTTGGTAATTCGAAATTCATAACTCTGTTTGTGTTCTTCTGAATATAGATTTTTCCCAAATAGCCAACTCTTTTGTATTTTCTAACTGTTTAAATAATTTAGTGTCAGAATTTATGTTTTTCAGACCAAACATGAGCAGCAACTACAGATATTTCTATTTCCCCATTTCTAATATATCTTGTGTGTTCTTTGGTTATAATTTGTAGGTTTCTTTTTGTTTTTCCTATATATCAAGAACAAAACATTAATATTGAGGCAAGATAAACAGACTCAAAATAATATAATTAAAAGAACCTCAAAATATTACTTCCTAAAATAAAACATTAGCCACAATCTTAGTTTTAAACGGTCATGGTTTAAGGAATTTCCATGGTTGTGCTCCTCTCAAACTCTACAGAAATTGTTTTGTTGGCTTTGCTTGCTTTTTAGCAATAAATTCAACTTTTGGAATAGAGAGAACTTCTACTGCAGTTAATGAAGGCATACCCATTTCATGAAGACATCACTGACAAGTTTGTTGTCATAACACTTAATTACTCGTGCAGGGTAATTTTTTCCTATTAGGTTGAAAGACGCTACTATTTAGTGACAATTACATTTATGAGATTCCCTGGAACTCACCTATTCTCAAATGGACTCGCCCAGCACATGTTTCAGTTGTATTTAGTTTCTTGGAATAGCTAATGACGCAATTATATTTATTTTATATCATTATTGCTGCCTGCAGAATTTTTTTACCCCGTGCATGCCTAGCATCTGTAGAGAGTTATTTTCTATTCTTGTGCATACAATTTGAAGTCTAAGAGTAAATATGAGTAGAAAGAGGAAAATATTGACTGAAGATGAAATTACAGCACTGTTGGAAGCATTAGATGATGCAATTGTTGGAGGATTTCTTCTTCATCAGACGAAGACTGTGTAGAAGAGAGTGATCATGATTCTAACTCTATACAGAGCGCTGAAAGTGATCAGGATGATATTATGTCAGAAGATGAAGATGTCCAATCGCTGGCCACTGACTATATTTTACTTCTTGTTGAATGTTGGCGGCATCAATGCACACATAATTATAAAAGAAAATGTGGGAAGAAACATTGCTCGCCGTGACTTCCTAAAATACCTTGGTCGGAATCTACTGGACAGCTATCTGAAGAAAAGGGCAACCACAAACACTTTGCCAAAACCTCTTCAGGTGAAAATAAGACATCTCACAGGAGCTGTGGAGGAAGCTGAACCACTGATCATCAGAAGAGGAGGAAGGTGCCACTTCTGTCCCAGGACCAAAAAAACAAAGTGTTGCACCAATTGCGGCAAGCCGATCTGCAAAGATCATATGGTGGAGTCCTGCCCAGACTGCTTTTCTGTTGAGTGAGTTGTGTATAGATGTTATTATTTTTTTAAAAAATCATTAAATTTTTTAATAATGTGATACAGTGTTATTAACTACGTTAAAGACTTGAAGGCAAAAAAATACCCATGCGCGTCCTTATGTAGGTTATGTATGCATGAGTAATTAAGGGTTAAAGGAAGAATTGATTTGATATACAAGAAATAGATGAGTTTTAATAATAATTAAGGTGAGCATGTGTACAAATTATTTTTCTTACTAGCTCTTCACTTAACTTCAAAGCTACGAGCTGCCACTGGCAAACACAGTCTCCTGCAGCAGTAGACAGAATGATGAATAGCATCAGCTCCAGACCATGGCCATTCAACTCAAAGATGATTTTAAGAAAAAAAGTCATAGGGCCATGAAAGCCTATAAATAAAATGCATTGTTTAATTTTGATTTGAATGGACACAAGGTCTCAGATGTTTAAACACTACTACATATTGGTGCACACTAATAATTACTGAAACTACTGGGGACCACAGGTACTTGCACAGATACAATTACCGATTATAATATAACTTTGACACAAGCTTCAATCCTCTCCATTTTCATTGATGCCAATAGCCAAATGCTACAGGCCGACGAAGCCCTGCATGTGAAAAATAAACTTTAATAGCTTTAGCAATAGCCCTGTGAGAAGACCAAATGTACAGATATGAAATTTGGACACTCACAGTAAAATAACTATAAATTAATATGGGGGAGAGGAAAAATTTGAGAAGAATTTATGATCCACTGAATGACAGAGGAGTATCAAGACATAGAACTAAAAGGGAATTGCATGATCTTTAAAATGTTGGCTCTGTGGCACAAGTGCCTGTGTCTGAGGTCACTCAATTTAGGGTTCATGGTAGATGAATTGGAGCCAAGACAAGTTTTCCTCAGGGTTTCTCTTCTTTTTCCCTGTCAAAAACTTAATTTCACCATTTATCCATACTCATGGTATTCCTTTGTTCCATTTCATTTCATATACCGCTGTGATGGTGCTTTCAGGCCTGATCAGTAATTTATTGACATTCCATAATAGGGGGCAAGCCATAGCATAGTTGGTTAAGGCAATACATTACGAACTGCATGGGTTGAGAGTTCGATTCCCAGTGAGGTCAGGGTTTTTAAACTGACCCAAACCTCCTGATGGAACCATGGCCCTATGGTCGACTCAGCCTCTAATGGAGATGAGTACCAGATACTTGTTCTGGGTGTAAAGACAGCCATCATTCAGGGCAGACAACCCAGGTGACATCAAGTACCAATTGTCCAGAAAAAGTGGGAGCCTTAACCTCCTACTACCCCAAGGGCCTCCTATGGACTGTAGTGGAATACTTTACCTTTACCATTGCATCCCTTGATCTCGAAATTATGCTGCACATTTGCATGATCTTTACAATGAAATGTGAGGCACACAGCAGTGTAGGTGGTTATGGAAGTACACTACAAGCCTGAAGGGCACGCAATTGATAACCGACAGGTTCAGGATTTTTAAACTGGCCTAAACATTCTGGCAGTACCATGGCTTTGGGGTGGACTCAGCCTCTAATGGAAATGAGTACCAAATTATGTTCTGTGGATAAAGTCAGTCATATTGCAGGGCTGACATAATATGCCAAATATCTAGAAAGGTGGTAACAATAACCTCCTAAGGCCTGTAGTGGAATCATTTTAATTGGTATTGCCAATCAAAGCTAAAAGATTAAGGTCAATTTGTCATGTCTGTGGAATATGAGGCAAGAGAGCTCTGAAAAAGCATTGATAAAAAACCAAAGGGAAGAAGCGTCCAAAGAAGACATTGCGAAAGATGGATTGAGAGGTGGAGTGTGGTGCTCAAGAGACAGAAGAAACTATCTGACAAGGGACCTGTCAACCATTACATGTTGAAACCTACCTTGAAATTTCACCCAGAGAAGCGTTGTGATGTACAAAGGCTGTGTACAAAAAATTATCTGTCATTTTTAACTATAAGGCGCAGAAATCAAAGCCAGAATTTAGCAATGTCAACCTACTGTACGGAGCAGATGGACTCCCTGCATGAACAGGAGCAGAGTGAAGTGAGGCAGGATGCAGCAAGGATGGCAGGTAGCGATGGTTATCCATTTTACCAATTATGGTGTTGTATTACTTTTCCATAGTTTAACTGAGAGATTTGGTGCTGGATTTTAATGCTTTGCAGTTAAAAATGGCAGATAATTTTTTGGACATGGCCTTGGTACATCAAAAGACTTCTCTGGAAGAAATTTCAATTTAGGTATTGGCATGCAATGATTGACAGTTACCTTGTGAAGATAGGGGAAATTGGAGTGATACATGTAATGTGGTCAAAGTTGTGTGTCACCCTAGGGAGATAATATAGCAAGGCCAATATCACAAATCTAAATATATACAGGGTGATTCAAAAGGTTGCACACAAATTTCAAGAGCTTATAGAGGGGACAAAATACAACAATTTTTGATTAGTAACTTATGGTCTGGAAAGTAATCCTGGGTCAGTACAAGCCCTGGAATGTCTGGATGAACAAGATATTATTTTGTACACACACTTAAGCAAATGTAAATTTATTAACCAATTTGGTTTTACAACACTAGGGGCTGTATCTATGAACGCATAAGACCGTAAAAGTCGTTCTCTGCTGAGAAAGTTGCATCCAAAGACATTTTTGTATACTCAAAAATCTGTTTATGCGACAATAATTGTCGAAATTCCTAAGCCACCTGGCGAGGTGACTTTGCAGAGAACAAATTGTGAGCAACCCGATGGGAACCGATGTAGTTTGAAACCTTGCCGGGTACCTTGCTGCTTTATCCAAGATGTCGGACCTTGAAGACTTCGATCATGTTTTTGGTATACGCGGAGAAGAAGAATTTGATAGAGTCTACCAAAGAATTCAACTGGAAGAACAGGAGAATGGGTGTAATATCGACATCGTCATATACGGTATTATTTGTGGGATGCAAGCGTAAATGCATTCCTCTAGCAGATGAAAATAATGGAAGTGGTTTTATCGTTGAGAATGCTGGGGTAATTTCTTGCCAATATTATGAAGAAAACTACTTTTATGCATGATCAGTCGGCGACTCACTAATTCAAACTTTGCACGTTCTCACGGAAAACTCAACTCACCAGAGACTAACGTATTTGCATGCGGCCCTAGGTGTTCAAAATACCTACCACCACATTAAACACAGGCATGTTCTTCCACATGAGCAAGAACTTCTCTTCCACAGTGACTGTTTGAATTGTACGTGGCTGGCCTATATGATGCCATGAACACAAGGAACCTGTCTCCCGAGTTGGTGAACGTTTTGAAACGTTCGAGGTTGTGGTTGACATCTGTTTGGATATTGTGCACTATACAGACCTTGAGCTTCGCATGCTTTACCATACATGAAATGCATGTCTCGTAGTTCTGACAATGTGTATTCCATTTCACAAAAATCACAAATCTTCAAAGTTATGCTGTAGTGGACCTCTACAATACACTGCAGATACCGTACAGAAAATGAAAACGACCCACAGATCCCATGAATGGCTATCAGATGCGAACAGAAGAGTACACAAGTACTGTACTGCACTAAACGGTATGACAACAGACAGAGTGCCTTCATAAATTCATAATGTAATGTATCAGACCCAGTGCCTCTCTGAAAAGTAAGCTTAGACCAACATTAAAGTCCCAACTTTCTCAGGCTTGTACTGACCCAGGATTACTTTCCAGACCATAAGTTAGTGATCAAAGTTGTATTTCCACCCCTCTACAAGCTCCTGAAATTTGAGTGCAACCTTTTGAATCATTCTGTATATTTCACTGATAAATTTAAACTAAAATGAAATAAGCACTAATGTTCTCAAATATTCTTCTATTACTAACACAAATTGCTAACTGTTATTTCAAAACAAATCACGTATTATAGATTAAAATTAATTTGAAAATAGACAATTCTAAGTCATAATTTTAAAATTCCACTTAGATTTATTAAATTAATATTAAGAAGCTAAATCTATTACTATGAATGAACTAAACTATTGTAACCAATGGTAAAAAGAAAAATTTTCCTGAACTGGGAATCAAACCCTGAACCTTTGTTTTACGTGCTGATGCTCTGAGCACTGAGCTAATTCAGGCATCATTCCCATCCAAGCATAAATCCTCCCTTTACCTTACTCTCTTGGTCCCACATTCAATCCAATGAATCATCATTCACAAATACATAATGAATGGCTTCTACATTAAGAAGACATGAAGGGATTCCACACAGCTATAGCATTATATATTAAATTAATATTAAGAAGCTAAAGTGTATTTGTGAACGATGATTCACTGCATTGAATGTGGGATCAATGTGAAGGTAGGTTTCTATGCAGCCTGAATTAGCTCAGTGGTCAGAGCATCAACATGTAAAGCTGAAGGTTTGGGGTTCGATTTTTCTCTTTACCATTGATTCCACTTTGATTTTTATATTAACTCTTGCTCATTTCAGACAAGTAAGCCAGTACTCAGAAGGCAATCAATGCCACACAGCCTGATGAGCGAACTCAGTTATCAACAAATCGCTCAGAGTCGACTGTGCAAACATTTAATACTGACTCATTATTCATAAATTTGACTTGGGCTGGTGCTCACAAACTACCCTATACAAAGGGTCTCCTTTCTTTTAGTGACATTATTATCCTTGCTAACTGCATTTAACAAATAGTATTAACAAGGGAACTGTCAACCATTGCATGCCATATTTAAATGCAAGACACTAAAATCCAGTGCCAAAGCTCTCATTTAAACTACAGCGAAGTAATAAAAAATCTTGAATTGATGAAATGGATAAGCCTGACAACCTGTCTGCATGCTGCATCCTGCCACACTCCAACCCTGACAATCTGTTTGCACGTTGCATCCCACCACACTAAATTCTGCTTTGCTCATGAAGGGAGTCCAATATCTTTGCACAGTGGTTTGCCATTACTGAATTCTGGCTTCAATTTCTCTGCCTTGAAATTAAAAAGGCAGATATTTTTTTTTTTTTGGAAATGGCCTTGGTACATCACAACGCTTCTCTGGGAGAAATTTCAAGATAGGTTTTAGCATGCAATGGTTGACAGTTCCCTTGGAAATGACAAAGAGAATATTTATGGAGACAAATGATATCAGTGGTTATACATAGAGATACACTTGTTTCTATAATAGTGAAATCCTCAATCCCTCTCTACAGTCCCATCTATTCTTCTCGAATAACGAACTGCACTGTGGAAGTGTAAACAAGCAAGTTGAAGAAATTAGAGTACACGTGAAAACTGGTGCATGGTAGCAGCACAACTTCGTCCTTATATAAAATCTTTGAATAAAATTTTGAGATGAAGCATATAGTGGTCAGTAATTTGAAAAAAAAAAAAAAAAAAAAAAGGAGGGGGGGAAAACTTTAATGAAAATAATTGGCCACTGTTACCTGTGAATATTCAATTGAAGAATAAGTGACTGCTAGCATCAGGTTGGCCAATGTGATAACACATGTTTTTGCTAGAGCCAATTGCCAACATGTTTACTCACATATAGGGGATTCTATCCCATGAGTCAACCTACATTAGTGGGCAAATTAGGGTGATAAAATTAGCAAGTTAATGTTAGTATGAGCAATTTAGGGTGAGAAAATGGGCGAGTTAGTACAACAGATTAGTTTAACATTCACTTGTTTATTAGAAGGTTTTTGTGATAAGTTGGCTATACTCTCTGAGCAATGACTAAACATATTTTACATTGTAAATATGACGATTTTAGGTTACTTCGAGCTCAACTTCTCATTTCATTTTAGGGCATTTCTCACATTTTTTGGGGGGAAAAAAGTGAACAAATATATTTCTCTCAGGTAATTAAATTAATTGTGTTTTCTGTATTTTTATTTGAATTTATGTAGATGGCAGGGTGGCATAGAATGCCCAAAAAATCTAGCGTTGTATTAAATGAGCAAATTCCAGATCTCACATATTTAAAAAATTTTCATGCATAAAGAGGACGATCTATATAATAGGAGGCAGAGCTGTAGGAAGACCGAAGATCAGATGGGAGGATGACACAATGAACGATCTAAGGAAAATGAATGTGACTAATTTGAATATGGCAAGAGACAGATTGGCACGGAGGAGGATTGTTGAGAAGGCCAAAACTTTCACTTTTGAAGTTGTCGTGCCTTAAGATGATGATGATGATCTATATAATATTCTCTACTTTCCCCCCCCAATGTAATTAATAAAAATCTCATCTAATTAAGTAAAAACTGCATCATCATTAAAATATTGATAAAAATAACATATAAACTTGTCTTTTGTGTTTGCCACCGCATAGTTGATTAAGGTGATATGCTACAAGCTGGAAGGTTGCAGGAGTATGTCCCAACATGGTCAGGATTTTTAAACTTGCCTTCTTCATGGCCCTGGGATTAATTCAGCCTCTAACAGAAATGAGTACCAGACGTATGTTCTGGGGATAAAGGTGGCTGTCACATAGGGCTGATCCTAGCTGACAGCTTATCCAGTTGTCTGCAAAAGCAGGAGCTTTAAACTCTTTCTTATTCAACGGCTTCCTAAGCTCTTTAGTGGGAACACTTCACTAATATTGTTTTTTTTTTTTTCACTGAAATCTCGCCTCATTCAGTAAATCATCCCATCATCATCAAAAGACTGATACAACATAATCTTTGTATAAACTTGTATTTTTTTTTATTCAACAGAATAAATCAGAATCTCACCTCTTTCAGTAAAGGCTCCGTCTTGTCTATCTTGTATTCGCTGAAACAATTCACCTCCTTCCATGCTGAAAAATTAATTTGAATATTAAACTATTATGGAAATATCACTACGAGTTTTAATTAAAAATTTTAAATAGATTTTTTTTACCTCACCTCATGTCCTGTTTTCTAATTAAACCTAACTAGATGGGAATCAAATTCGGATCAACAGAATGGAAGATAGGAGCTCTACCAAAAATTGCCATAGACGTTCACATTACTTAACTAACTCGCTGGCACTATCAAACTCATAGATTCATGGCTACATGGACATGAGCTCTCCATACATCTCTGTCCTGCGCTTATGTTTTCCAATCATTCCCTGTATAATCTACTTCCCTCAAATCATGGTTAATGTTATTCTCCCACCTTATTCTTGGTTTATGAACTGAGCGTTTTCCTATAAGAAGCTTCCATGTACGTCTTTCATTCCCCATTCACACGACATGTTCCTGCCCATCACAGTCTATGAACTAAACTGTTCTTATTATATCTGGCTTCCTGTAAAGATGATGTAACCCACTCTTATGAAATCTTGTCCACCTGTCTGTTCATCTCTCTTTGGTCCAAAATTTTTCCTAAGAACTTTATTCTCAATTACTCGTAATCTCCTTTCCTCCCTTAAAGTAAGAGTCCATACGTAACCCTATTGGCAGCAGTGCTACTGCCAGCATAGCTCTCGGGATCATTTAAGTATGCATGCCACTCCACAACATGGTAAAGATACCATGGAGGGTTCAACATTACTTAAAAGAGGAAATTGCAGATGTGAAATGATTTGGCCAACCTTATATAGATATTCAAAGTTATTATATTTGAAAAGAAAAATAATACCTGGACTGGGGTTTGAAGGCAATTCTTTGAAGAAAAAAGTGTATTTTTATAGTCCATAACATATGGTACATGACCCAGCTACCTCAGTATTACCAACTTGATAAAACTCACAGTATTCTCTCCTAATAACCCACGATTTGCTTATTTGATTTTATTCTCCAGTGACCATTTACACATAAAACAAACTACATGGCATGACAGGCCTAAAAAGGCCCTTGGCCTACCAGCTGGCTGCTGGTCTCACATCCCCATGAGTTAATCACAGAGGTAGACAATCATACAGTCAGTGAAGTGGTGACATGTGGTCAGTATCTTGGGTCCCCCACCCGTTATAGCTGGCTTTCTCAACCTGGAGCTGCTATTTATTGCAGCTATCCAAATTCCTCACGAAGCTGGGTGCACACCAGTCCCATACTGGCTGAAATTCCATAAGAAAATTTCTTCCCCCATGGGGACCCAAACCAGTGCAAGTGCTGTAGCTCTGTACCAATGCATCTTGACATAACCACTCAGCTATGGTGCGGGGCGACAATTTACACATACTGGGACATATATTCAACTGACAATTTTCCTTTCGAAGACAGGAAGATGATTTTTATGTGCTGATATCATTGTCCATATTTCTGCACCATATGTAACCTGTGGGTGATTAAGGGATCTTGTATAATCTATGTTTTGTTCTTTTAGATAACTAACTCTAACTCACTGGCATTATTCAAACCGTAGGTTCATGGCCATGCACACATAAGCTCTTCATACAATCCTATCCTGAGTTAATGTTTTCCAATCATCCTCTGTATAATCTACTTCCCTCAAATCATGGTTAATATTACTCTCCCACCTCATTCTTGTTCTACCAACAGGGAATTTTCCCTCTGGTTTTCCTAAAAGAAGTTTCCATATCCCTCTTTCATGCCACATGTCCTGCCCATTGCAGTTTACAAAACTTAACTGTTCATATTATATTTTGTTTTCTATAAGTTCATGTAGCTCACTGTTATGTAATCTTCTCCATTCACCTGTCTGTTCATCTCTCTTTTGTCCAAAAATGTTCCTAAGAACTTTATTCTAAAACACTCATAATCTTTTCTCCTCCCTTAAAGTAATAATAATAGCTTTATTTTAATAATAATAATAATAATAATAGCTTTATTTTACCTGGCAGAGTCAAGGCCTTAAGGCATTGTCTACCACTCAACCAGGTTAAAAAAAATACAAACAAAAAAAGTCTTAAATCTAAATTACAATATATATATATATATATATATATATATACATAAACGATTACAAGTTATGAATACAATACAATTAATATTTATAATGTATTTTGATTTACTCTAAATTTAACAAATTAAATATATAATATGTACAAGATATATATATATATATATATATATATATAAAACGAGGAAAAGATTTATGACATAGTATAAAATTAAATAAATAGAGACAAATTAATTATTAGACAACAGGTAACTGTATAAGCATGACTTAAAAGTGCCAAGTGTGCGGCAACCCCTGATATCTTGAGGAAGGGGATTCCAGGAGCGGGCAGAGACTACTGTGAAGGAAGTAGAATAGGAGGAAATGCTATGAAGAGGAATTGTTAGCAGACTGCTATCTTGTGACCTAGTGTCAATATTGTGGTAGGAGGATAACTTCTCAAATCTGGACGCCAGTTAAGTAGGAATGTAGGAATTCAGAAGCTTGAAAAGTAGTGAAAGAGAGTGCAATTTATGTCTGTCAGTAAGACGGAGCCAAGAGAGGTTATTAAAGTGTTCGGAAATAGTCCATGTTTCACATACATATAACTGGGAGAATAACACTTTTATATATTTTCAGTTTAACGGTACTTTTAGTTAACATTTTCATAGAAACAAATGAGAAAATAAGAAATAGACTCTGTTTCTCATCATTAACCACGTTCTTATTTAATTTTCCATTTTGTTTTTATTATCAATGATGGAGGCAAGTTAGATAAACTCTTTAACATTTTCACAGTTTTAATTTTCAATTAATAGATTTGGTTATGTTCCAATTGTGTGCTTGCACAGTTTCATGTACTTTGTTTTAGTTTCCTTCAGGAGCACACATTACATCTTGTTGTTAAAACTCTTGAATACCACTAATAAGCTGATGCTAATTATGCAAGGTCAACTAACAAGTGCTATTAGATGCTCTGTTTAATAAAATACATTCAAGTAGATTAAATAAATTAATATTAGTACCAAACAGATTTAATCAGAAATGAGTTCAATAATTAACCCTTAACTAACTTACTGGCTCTATTAAACCCTTAGGTTTGAGGATACATACATAAGCTCTCAATACGTCCCTATCCTGACATTTTCCAATCAACCCCTTCTCTCAAATCATGGTTAATGTTATTCTCCCACCTCATTCTTCATCTACCAACTGGGCATTTTCCCTCTGATTTTCCTACAAGAAGCATCCATTCCCCTTTCATGCCACATGTTCTGGCCATCACAGTCTATGAGACTTAACAATTCTCATTATATCTGATTTGCTATAAAGATCATGTAGCTCACTGTCTTCTCCATTCACCTGTCTGTTCATCTCTCTTTGGTCCAAAAATAATTAATTACTGTAACCCTTAAAATAGCAAATTCAAATTCCCATATCAGTTCATTTAGATAATTATAATTATAATAAAGATCAAATTAGCTACCCACTAACTGGTCATGCATGAAAGTCATCGTTTTCGTAATATTGGCAAGAAATTACCCAGAATTCTCAGCGATAAAATCACTTCCATTATTTTCATCTGCTAGAGGAATGCATTTACTCTTGCGTCCCACAAATAATACCGTATACGACGACATCTGCATCATGCAATATTATGCCAATTCTCCTGTTCTTCCAGTTGAATTCTTTGGTAGACTCTATCAAATTCCTCTTCTCTGCATATGCCGAAAACATGATCGAAGTCTTCAAGGTCCGACATCTTGGATAAAGCAGCAAGGTATGCGGCAAGGTTTCAAACTACATTGGTTACCATTGGTTCTAATCGGGTTGCTCACGATTCGTTTCTCTGCTAAGTCACCTCGCCAGGTAGCTTAGGAATTTCAACAATTATTATCGCATGAACAGATTTTTGAGTATGCAAAAACGTATTTGGATACAAGTTTCTCAGCAGAGTACAGGCAGAGAATGACTTTTACGATCTAATGCATTCATAGATTCGAGCCTATAACGAAGAACATTGGAAATGAGATTAAAAAATAGAAAGTAACCATTGAGAAAACCAAGATAATGGAAAAACTATAGGCAGGAGGATTAGAATAGACAACAATCATGAATGAGGATAGAGGTGTTTGGAAAAAATTAAGTTTGATGAACCACATGGAAAATGGAAACATCCTAAAGAAGAAGAAAAAAGAAGAAATTTCTTTCATGTAATACTTTTACAACTCCCAAAAAGTCATAATCAAATAAAGGCTAAATAAATGCAATAAATCATTTATTTTGTAAATCAGGCATTTATGTTAAAAATGCAGGAAAAAGATAAAACTTTGTCATTTTGATCTCAAAGATGTAACTTGTACAGATTCAATTTTAAATTTAAGATAGATATAGGATATTATAAAAAATTAGGGAAATTTTGAGGAAGTGGCTGAATTCAAATACCTAGGAGCAATAATCACAAATAGGAATGAGATGCAAAAAGAAATTAAACATAGGCTTAATTCTGGAAATGCATGCTATTATACATTTACACAGAGACTCCTGAGTCAAAACTCCTTTCAAAAAATGTTAAACTGAAAATATATTAAACTATTATTCTACCAGTTATATTATATGGTTGCGAAACATGGACTCTTACTTTAAGGGAGGAAAGGAGATTATGACTATTTGAGAATAAAGTACTTAGGAACATTTTTGGACCAAAGAAAGATGAACAGAGGGGTTACATAATAGTGAACTACATGGTCTTTATAGGAAGCCAGATATAATAAGAACAGTTAAGTCTCATAGACTGTGATGGGCAGGACATGTGGTATGAATGGGGAATGAAAGACATGCATGGAAACTTCTTGTAGGAAAACGAGACGGAAATTGAAGAAGTAATTGCTTTATCCCACATTGTGGTGACATTTTGAAGCAGTAATTCTCTTCATGCCCGATGTTGTAGCAACATTTTGAAGAAGGATTGGTGTCCCAAAAAGAATTACTGGTTCGGGTTGGGTTTAATTTTCGGTAGAGCCGGATTCTCTTTTCAAGATCGGAAGTTGGTACACTGGATAGGAAAACACTTCAAAATCATAAAAAATGTTTCTTGTAGAAATATTTACAAATTTATTCACTTTGTAGGTTCCCAGCAGATTAAGTAAATGCAAGTGGTATTATTCTTCACTATCAATTAAAATAAATTCTTTTATTTTCTGGAATCAATTATTCTTGTATTAAATATTACATTTTATCTTGAGAACTCTTCTTGCTTCTATCTTTGTGGAAAGTTATATGCAGAATGAATAGTGTAATACTTTTATAATTTTAAAGAACATTACTACATCACATGATGTTATTTTAAATTCTATTAGTTAATAGTCCTTTAAATATAAGGTTTAAATTTTGATTTGTTAAACAACAAAGTTAATTGTTTTAACATCCAATCAGAGTTTAGTTTACTTTAATTTAAAAATATGAAGTAAAGCAGGTGTTCTTCTTACAGTTATAAGAGAAGGCTTTATAATTTTGACAACAATGACTTAAAATAATTTCTTCTTCTTCTTCCTTCCAAGTATTAAGCTAAGGCCTGTTACGATCCTATAGAAAATTTTCCCTCCAGCGTTTCATAGGACGGCCCAGTGATCTTCGTCCTCTTGGTATATAATTAAAAACAGATTGGGGATCCGATTTGAACTCATTCTTTCAAGATGGTGTTTCCAATTTAGTTGGTACTGTTTAATATATTCCAAAATTGGCATAGTCTTCAATTCTTTTAAGATATCAGTGTTCCTTTTCCGATCCCATCTGGTGTAACCCATTGTTCTGCACATGAATCTCATTTCACAAGCCGTTTAAAACAATTCTAAAAGCATTATTTACAAAAACTGTTATGTAATACAATTTCTTTAATTGTTACTGAGACATTTTTATTCAACAATGACCAACACTGAATTATTTAGATTTTTTTCTTTATTTAAGTTATTAAATATTAAAAGAATTTTAAAATTATTAACTTTAACTTTATATATTCATTATGATATTAAAATCCTGCTATAAGTTATATTATATGGATGCGAAACATGGACTCTTACTTTAAGGGAGGAAAGGAGATTATGACTATTTGAGAATAAAGTACTTAGGAAATTTTTTTGGACCAAAGAGAGATGAACAGAGAGGCAACATAACAGTGAACTACATGGTCTTTATAGGAAGCCAGATATAATAAGAACAGTTAAGTCTCATAGACTGTGAAGGGCAGGACATGTGGTATGAATGGGGAATGAAAGACATGCATGGAAACTTCTTGTAAGAAAACCGGAGGGAAAACGCCCAGGTGGTAGACCAAGAATGAGGCGGGAGAATAACATCAACTATAATTTGAGGGAAGTAGATTGTAAAAGGAATGATTGGAAAACATTAGCTCAGGATAGATTTAGATTTATTTATTTAGCCTGGTGGAGTTAAGGCCATGTGGCCTTCTCTTCCACTCACCAGGACAAGATATGGAGAGCTTATGTCCATGTGGCCATGGTCCTACGGTTTTGATAGTGCCAGGAGTTAGTTGTAAGATATTCAAAAATACATTTTCCAAAATCCAGACTATGATTATTAGTGTCAAAATTTAAAGCCACCCACAATTTTAATTCCCTTCTTCAGGATTTTTACACCCTTTAAATTTCAATTGGCTCCAGCTGGGTTTGAACCCTGAAACCAGAGCCACTCATGTGATTGTCATGATTCATTATTTCTCAAACTTAGTTTCAGTTATACACTAGCTAACAGAACTTGAACTTAATGACACTTGCTTATCTGTCATATCTTAACTCATTTTGTTGTTTGTAATCTTCCTTAAGACTTAAGTAGCCTAATTTATTATGAAAATACAAAAATGAGAACCTCATAATGTTACTTCTTATTGTATTTTCATAATCTGTCACATTGTAACAAAATTCCTAAACATTACGGGAAAATGAAGACATACAACATAAGGATAAAATACGAGGAATTACATTTGACTATGAAATATAGTAGAAACTCATAAATAAGGCTAGGATTTTTATGTAATTACACATTCTTTACCTTTGGTTGTAAATGTGTAAAACTCATAAATGTCCACGAATTAGAAACTTATCATATAAGAAAATTTATCATTACATATTGTTATATATTTGATCATAATTACATATTTTAAAGATTTTTATGTAAATTTACATATTATGCCACTTAGTTAAAAAAAAAAAAGATTTTCGTAAGTGAAAAATAATTTAAAACAATATTTGTTTAATTAAATTTGAAGAGAAAAATTATACGCTCAGACCGGGACTTGAACCCGGGACCCTTGGTTCTCTAGACCAAGTGCTCTACCAACTGAGCTACCTGAGCAAGTACCGATCTAAACGCAAATCTTTCTCTATATACATTGTAATTCCCATCCACCAAATGCTGTGAAGCCATGCTTCTATCTTGCAAATGGCGGCTCCTTTATTAAGAAGACATATTTGGGAATTATACATTACAGCAGGTACGGCTTTTTCCAAGATTTCCAAATATTTGTTTACATTAAAAACTCAGATATCTGATTGTACACTGAAACTTTTTTTCAACATATACAAAAGCTGCTGAGAATTGGTCAAAGAAGAATTCTATTTACTAAACATGATAAACAAAGATAGAGGAAGACACTGAAACTTGGTATGGGGTTTAACATAGCAAGATCTCTTTTAAAACTTGTTTTTGAATGAAATAGTAGAAATATATAGAGGGCACACTGTGGTATAGTTGGTTAAGGCAATATCCTACAAGCTGGAAAATTGAGGGTCAAGACCCGATGGGGTCAGGATTTTTAAACTGCTTAATCTTCTGGCAGCATCATGACCCTGGGGTCAACTCAGCCAATAAAAAAATTAATGTTTTTATTATTCGTTTTTAAACATCTTAATGATGGACAAATTATATTTGAAAAGAAAAATATACGCCTAGACTGGGGTTTTGAACCCAGGACCTTCGGCTCTCTATGTCAATGCTCTTTCCAAGTGAGCTGTCTAGGTAGCATGGGACTTTTTGACTTGCTCTATATTTAAAAAGCTTAAATATTTAAGTTACAGTATAGTTTTTAACAATAAACTGACTTATATAAAAGAGAAAAGCAGAAATCTGAATAAATAGTCCATGTTAGTTGAACTTGTCCATTAGTACTGTTCTCTATTTTGTATCCGAAGGTACTTTGAAGACTGATTTGCTGGTGAAGTTAGGCATGGATGATCTGGATAGCAGAGTGGTTCTTATAAATCCATCTGGAGGTTCAGCTACACAAACTTTTCCTGAGGCTTTCATGACAAGTTTTACACAGCATTCAACAGCCTGCATGTGAACTGGGAATTGCTCGAAAGTAATGTTCCAATCAGGGATTGAGTCACTGTCGATGTGCGATTTGATCTCCTCGTCACTGATCTCTGCCAACAATGGGGGAGAAAATAATTCACAGTCCATCCAGTTGATCATTTCTGAGTATTCTTGCATATTGAAGTTGATTTTTGGTGGTGTGAATGTTTTTACTGTTTTCCTTCTTGCATCTATCTGCCTTGTCTTCAGAATTATTCGATGTCCGAGCACTCTTATATGTTTCTTGTCATCTTAGGTCATGGCTAATAGTAAGTGTTCTGGGTGGGCAAAAAGACCATTCCATTTGATCAGAGGGTTGACAATATCAAGCAAAGGTTTTGGCAAATACCTGGTAGATTGTATTGCTTGGTAAACAAGTTTCGGGTCGTCTGTAAAGTGTTTACTTGTTTTGATAGTAAACCACATAGGCATGTATGATTTCAATATAAACAAAACTAGTTCTTGAAGTTCCAGTGATGGACTTTCTTCACTTATGTACAATCTGAGAGTTCTATTTGCTTTTGTCAACCACCTCGAATGTGATTGCCCAGGATCTCGTACAGCCAAATCTTTACAGGTTCCTGATTTTATTTCCTTTGAAATATCAAGTATATATTGCTGATCTTTGCTAAGCACAGTCTATCTGTGGGATCTGACAATCAATACTCTGGAAGTTATTTATTAAATACCAAAAATGCATAAAAATGTAAATTTTTCATTATTTTGGCAAATTTTGGGGCTTATGCGGGACCGGAAGTTATCAACTGATCTAAACCAAATTAAAACACAATGTTTTAGGCTCTATTTGAAGACGTTACAAACTATTGCATTACAAAAACATCTAATTAAAAAATTAAAGAAATAATTGCAAAAATGAAGTTTTTTTCATATTTTGTCAAATTTTAGAGCCTTTGCACAACCAGAAGATGTCAACCAATTTTTTTTTTGTGTATATAATTCACAACTTTCCCGCACTATTACAACTTCGAAATAAAAAAATGAGTTTTTTCAGCACACCCTAAAATATATATATATATATATATATATATATGTATGTATGTCCAGAAAAACTGGAAAGCCCATCTTCAACAAATGCCATCTCATAGAATTCCAAAAGCCATGCTTCGTTACTGCCCCCAAGGCAAAAGATCACTGGGACGTCCAAAAAAGCGCTGGATGGAAAATCCTCTTTGAGACCATAACAGGCCACATGGCCTAATACTTGCATGGATGATGAGGTATGTATGTGTTATATTTTATACTGTTGTTCATGTATAGGTTGTAATCTGGACACATCCTAAAGCATCTATTATGACCTAATGGATGATAAAAAAATAAAATAAAATAAACTTGTATTCTTGTATCATGTCTTTTCGAACAGCTGGATGTTCAGCACACAAAACTCAAAAAAAAAAAAAAAAAAGAAATAATAATAATAATAATAATAATAATAATTAATAATAATAATAATAATAATAATAATAATAATAATGAATAAATAGTGTAATTAAAAAGACAAATTTGTGATCTCTGGTTGAGCACAAATTTATTTATAAAGAATGACGTCATGGAAAATTTGTGTTAATATTTTCCAAAACTTAAAGTATACAGTAAATTAAAGAAATATCACTGCAGCAACAATGTGCCAATCAATTGATGAGTGTGCAATCAATTTTCATGTGCATACAGAGTTCTCTGCACATTAACACTGATATTTTTGACCAATTTTTGTTATTGCAGCTCTACGACTTTGATAATGACATCACCAAGGTTAAGAAGCTTGTTTGTATTTACATAATAGAAATATTTTTTCCCAATTTTTATAAGAATTATCTGTGATCAGAACACACTAGTAGAAAGAAAATATTTACTTAGAAAGTGTTAATATATGACACTGCACAAATATCAAGGATACTTGATGAGAAACAGATAATTTTGAGAATGAGTGATCCGCATTGCAAGTTTTTTAAGTAATATGCAGTTTTTAAATTGGAGTTCACCACAAATGAGGTTACATAAGACCTTCAAATTTTTACACTGCGCTGCAGGAATTGTGTGTCTAAAATTGTGAAAGTGATCTACAAGTAAACAAAATTATATTCTGAACATTGTAATGGCTCTCAGCTTAATTTTGGATCCTAAACTCCAATATTGACATTTTTTCACCATTATCTCATTTTCTTGATATATTTAGCAATATTCTGGCAGCAGAAACATGTTTGCTACTACTGTTAAAAATTGCATTTGTACATACTTTAGTGAATTCTGAAGGAATAGAGCAATTGAGATTGTTCTCATGAAATTATTTTTGAAAAGAAAAAAATTACAAATCTTCACTGATCCTACTTAGCAGGAACCAAAAATGAACATAGCAAAAAAAAAATCTTATATATATGACATGAAAAGAAAAATAAACTTCATTTTTCTTTTTGTCATATTTGGCCTTCATTGCTAAATATCAAATAATAATTACAACATCGAAATAAAGAAGCGTTACTGGGCAGTTTTCCTGGGTGAGGTTTTTATTGGGGTTTTGCCTCACCTGTAAGACAAATGTCAGGAAAACTTTAAGGACCAAACGGTCCCTGAAATCATATGGCCATCATCATCCTTCATCGGTGTGGATAGCAATGGGAAGCTACCACACCTTCAATTCCCTAGTAAAGCTGCAAGCATAGCATGAAAATGCTATGATTACAGTGAAGGACCTGCCTTCCGGCAGAATTACTATGGATGGATGGATGGATTTGTACATCATAATGCCTCTCTGGGACCAATTTCATGGTAAATTTTGGCAAGCAAATATTGACAGTGAATGAGGAAATTTGGTGTAACGGATGAAGACACAGAAGACAGAGAACTATGGAGAACTTTAATTAAGGGAAATTTGTGAAGGTGTATTAAAAACTGATAGCTTGTAAGCCATAGTAATTCATGTATTTTTAAAACTCATGTTAATTATTAAGATTAGTTGGAGAAAACCCCCAATGATGAGGAAAATTCTCAAAATGAATGAAAAAACATTCAAAGTTTGCTCGTCAGATCATTATCACTCTCTATAAGGGATGCCATGTATGGAAAGGGGTAAAAAGTAACTCATAATAAAAAAATTATATCTCTGATTCAAATTACTTGATATTATTACAATTTCTCATGTTAGATAAATGTACATTTATCATAAGTAATGCCGAGTGATTTCCAAATTATCAATAAATTTTCGACTCACAAAGTGAGGAGTGAATTTATTTAGAGAATTTGGAAATCAAGAGTGGCATTTGTTAGAGACTATTTAACGAATAAAATTAAGCTGTTTACTCACAAATCATTATTTAAATATAGTTATTATTAGTATATTTTTGTATTTAATGTAAACGGCGATGTTTGAAAACAAATGAGATACGATTGGTATGCTTCATTTCCTTCCTTTTTTCATCACTGCAACCAGATCATATTATTTATTGCCAAAGGTTCACAATATTGTAAGAATGCACCCTAGTGGAGAAATTTATAACCAACATTATAGGTATTAATTAATTTGATGTCCTATGATGTAAATATGTCAATTATATTTTTCTGTAAATTTATTTCCTGGAAAATAATTCATTCAAGAAAGTGCAAACAGTTTTTTCTTTTTTTTGTGGTATAATCAATTGTTACAAATGTTTTATATTATCTATCGCATGTGCTTTCTGCTGACATTCATGTACTATATATACAATCTGGTAGCCACATTTCTTAGTGGGTCAGTCACTGCAAAATAATGCTATGACCTATTCAGAATGTTAAAAAGGAGGTGCTTTCTTTATTATGATAAATTTTAGTTGGTAAATTTTAAGCAAAACATGACTGTGATTGGTTGTAAATCAAAAATCACTGAAATGTGATTGGTCACTGACTCCCATTTGGGGCACGAATTAAATAGTCTTGAAAAATATGTGGGACGTTCAGTAAATAATAACACACAATTTTAATTCTCGATTGCCTTTCATCAGAAATGAATGAAACTTTACAGAATGTATCTTCAATCCTTCCTTTATAATGTCACAAAATTGCATTGTTTTCCAACAGATGACTGTGATATATATTTTAGTTTTAAAATGGTGGCTGCTTGTGAAACACACACATAGGAGAGAGCTGTGACTGAAGATCAAGGGGATCTGAGTCTTGCATTACCTCGTTCAGCCACTGAGATTCTGCTAATCCAACAACTGACAGTTCTCCTATCCACTGCTTGATCCCCATAGACATTTCATACAGGTCTGTGAATATTTGTAATGGTCTCTTGCTCCACATCATCATCATCTTAAGGCACGACAACTTCAAAAGTGAAAGTTTTGGCCTTCTCAACAATCCTCCTCCATGACAATCTATCTCTTGCCATATTCAAATTAGTCACTTTCATTTTTCTTACATCGTTCATTGTGTCATCCTCCCATCTGATCTTCGGTCTTCCTACAGCTCTGCCTCCTATAGGTTTCCATTCGTAGAGTTTTTTAACCAGTCTCTGATCATCCATTCTTATCAAATGTCCAAGCCAACCAATTCTGAGAGATCTTATATGGTTTATTATGTTCTGATTTTTTATTAATTTGTTTAGTTCGTTATTTGTTTTGATTCTCCAGCAGTTATCAATTCCTCTATTTGGTCCAAATATTCTTCTTAAAATTTTTCTTTCAAAAATTAGCAATTTCTGTTTTATTGTTTCTTTTAGGACCCAAGTGTCTCTTGCTCCACAGAAACAAATTAGTGCTCTGCTTTGAATGTGTTTCAAGAGCAGCCGCCATTTTTAAACTGAAGTAATAACATCCATCTGTCATAAAAAAATGAACTTGGTGACATTATATAGGAAGGACTGGAAATACATTCTATAAAGTTTCATTCATATCCAAATAAAGGAAACTAACTAACTAAAACTAATTCACTGGCACTATCAAACCCATAGGTTCATGGCCACGCAGACATAAGCTCTCCATGAATCCCTATCCTGAGCTAATGTTTTCCAACCATTCCCTGTATACTCTACTTCCCTCAAATCATAGTTAATGTTATTCTCCCACCTCATTCTTGGTCTACCAACTGGGCATTTTCCCTCTGGTTTTCCTACAAGCTTCCATGCATGTCTTTCATTCCTCTTTCGTGTAAATAAAGGCAACTGAGAACTAAAATTGTGTAAATGACCAAATATCTCAAACCAATCAGTTTGAATTTATTTTTAAATAATTCAGGTTTGGTCATCGCACATCAATCATAAACAGATCATAGTCTTCAGACATTCTGCTAATTACTGTAACCTAAAGGTGAATACACTACAGCGTATGGGTGGTGGACTCTTACTTTAAAGGAGGAGAGAAGATTACGAGTATTTGAGAATAAAGTTCTTAGGAAAATTTTGGACCAAAGAGAGATGAACAG
The DNA here is from genome assembly GCA_030220185.1 of Diploptera punctata. Classification (NCBI taxonomy): domain Eukaryota; kingdom Metazoa; phylum Arthropoda; class Insecta; order Blattodea; family Blaberidae; genus Diploptera; species Diploptera punctata. Next base: position 299,359 of record JASPKZ010008417.1, read on the forward strand.
ACAGGTGAATCGAGAAGACTATATAACAGTGTGCTATATGATCTTTAGAGAAAACCAGATATAATAAGAATCATTAAGTCTCGTAGATTGTGATGGGCAGGACATATGACTTGAATGGGGATTGAAAGAGGGGCATGGAAACTTATTATAGGAAAATCAGAGGGAAAACACCCAGTTGGTAGACCAAGAATAAGGTGGGAGAATAAAACTAATCATGATTTAAGGGAAGTAGATTATACAGAGGATGATTGGAAAATATTGGCACAGGATAGGGATGTATGGAGAGCTTATGTCCATGTGGGCTTGAACCTACAGGTTTGATAGTAAAAGTAAAGTGATCCCATGACAGGCCTCAGGAGACCCTTGGGGTAGTAGGAGGTTAAGGCTCCCACTTTTTAGGCAATTGGCACTTGACATCAGCCGGGTTGTCAGCCCTGCATGACATCTGCCTTTACCCCCAGAACAAGCATCTGGTACTCATTTCTGTTAGAGGCTGAGTTGACCCCAGTACCATAGTTCTGCCAGAAGGTTTGGGTCAGTTTAAAAATCCTGACCCCACGGGGCTCGACCCCTCGACCTTCCGGCTTGTAGCGCAGTGCCTTAACCACTACACTACATGCGTCCCCAGGTTTGATAGTGTCAGGAGTTACTTGTTACCTTCATATTTAGCTGATATAGCATGGAACAAGCTGATACAGCACGGAACAATTATATCATGAAGTGTTCTTAGTAGAAGCAATCCTGTAGTAAAGTGAGAAATTCATTACGATGGGCACGCGGAGATTTAAAAGAGAGAAAAATATGTGTCTGCTCTTGGAATTGCCAAGAAAATATAAATGGTTTGGATATGTATAGAGAAGGGAAGACGGAAATACAGCAAAAATGTCTATGCAATGGAATCCCCAGAAATGACCAGAATTATCCAAATGACATACTATGAGAAAGGAAGCTAAGCAGTTGGGGAAGAGTTAATTGGCGATCTTTTGTGGAGGCCCTATTCTCCTTTGAGTAGTGATGGGATCAACTACTACTACCCGGAATTATCCGAATATCTAAATTGATAAGAACAGCAGTGTGTAAAGTTGGAGATCTTGAGTTCAAATCCCAGTTTAGGCCCAAACTTTTGTCTTTTGATGTATTAATATTTGACCCTCTTATGATCACATAGTTTTGTATTCATTGTCTATCTTATAACTTGATGTTAAAATTCTTTGAAAATTTGTTACAGATATAGTAGAACTTTTATTCTCTTAAAAGTTTATAAAGCAAATTATCGAGTAGTATTATTCAATAGCTGTGATAATTGGAAGTTCTAGGTAAACTTACTAATAGAATGGGTGCTAATCAAATAAAGTGTGCAAAAATGAGTGGCTGGATACGCCAGGAAAAATCAAATTAGAAACAACATAATAAGAGTAGGCCTAGCACAGGGAGATATATTATACAGGAGAAAAAGAAAAACAGCCGATTTGGACATTTAAAAAGAATGTCAGATAGAAAATCTAAAATAGACTTTAGAAGTACGACTTGAGAGACAAAGATATGCTGGAATATGTAGATTAAATTGGTATTGCTTTTATATATGGGAAATAAGGGTATAATAATAATAATAATAGCTTTATTTTACCTGGCAGAGTTAAGGCCTTAAGGCCTTGTCTACCACTCAACCAGGTTTAAAAAAATACAAAAGAAAAGTCTTAAATCTAAATTACAATATATATATATATAAACGATTACAATTAATATTTATAATGTATTTTGATTTACTCTAAATTTAACGAATTAAATATATAATATGTACAATATATATAAAAAAAGAGGAAAAGATTAATGACATAGTATAAAATTAAATAAATAGAGAAAAATTAATTATTAGAAAACAGGTAACTGTATAAGCATGACTTAAAGGTGCCAAGTGTGCGGCAACCCCTGATAAAAACCAGGGGGATTGTAGTGCATGTAACTGTATACTGTATTTAAAAAAAAAGTTGAATTATTGTTGCAGAATGTGATTAGCAATCTGAAGAAAAAAAAAGTGGTTCTTGGTCTGGAGAAAGTATGAGAAATAAAGAAAAGGTTAATCAGACTCTAATGGGCAGGACATATGGCACAAATGGGGAATGATAGAAGGGCATAGAAACTTCTTGAAGGAAAGCAGTGGGAAAGCACCTAAGTAGGTACACGAAGAATGAGATGACAGAATAACATTAAGCATGATTTGAGAGGTCATTATACAGAGCATTAGCTCAGGATAGAGATGTATGGAGTGCTTTTGTCCACATGGGTGAACCTCCAGTTTCAATAGTGCCAGTGAGTTAGTTGGTTAGATAGAAATAATGTAAAAAATAAAATATTAACAGTATTTGAATAGGTACTGAATGTGCTCTTATTGAATTATGGATAGAGCAGGATTGCAAACTTATGGGAATAAGAGTCTTTCAGGAGTCCACCGCTGTGGTCTCGAGGTAGCGTGCTGCCTTGTTACGCAGCGGGCCCGGGTTCGATCCCCGGTCGGGACAGTTTTTCTGGGTGAGGTTTTTATCGGGGTTTTTTCCTCACCTGTAAGACAAATGTCAAGAAAACTTTAAGGCCCAAACGGTCCCCGAAATCATATGGCCATCGCAATCATCATCATTCATATTCATCTTATGTTACGCTTAGGATTAGGGACTCTCCTGGCGCACCATTATTATCAGCATCATCATCACCCATCATATCATCGGAGCAACGTAACCCTGCCTTCCAGGCGCCCCAACCTCAGAAGTGGGTTACAAGTACGCCATGCCAGGAGAGAAACCAGGAATGTCGAAAGACAAACCTGGGGCATTTGAAGAAAAAAAAAAAAAAAAAGAGTCTTTCAGGACTATGATGTGAAAGGAAAATCAAATGTATATATATATATAGTCCACCTCTGTGGTCTCAAGGTAGCATGCTGCCTTGTCACGCAGCAGGCCTGGTTTCGATTCCCGGTTGGGACAGGCTCCTGGGTGAGGTTTTTTCGGGGTTTTTCCTCACCTGTAAGACAAATGTCAGGAAGCTTAGTGCCCAATGGTCCCCGAAAATCATCTGGCCATCATTCATCATCCTTATCCTTATCATCATCCTTCATAGGTGTGGAAAGCAACGGAAAGCTACTACACCTATAATTCCCTAGTAAAGCTGCAAAACATAGCATGGAAATGCTATGATTGCAGTGAAGGAGGGCAGAATTACTATGGATGGAGATATATATATATATATACATACATACGCACACACACACTTTCTTTTATTAAATTTTTAGTGTTTGTTATTAATACACCTAAATAATTAAATTTCTCCGAGGAGTGATTTTGGAAATAAACAGGATGAAAATCCTACAAATTAAGTTTAAGAAGAAGACACACACACATATATATTCCTCAGGTTGCTAATCACACTTTAAAACAGTTATTTGTCAGTTTTTATGTCTCCTTAATTTGTTGATTAAATTTTGTCAATATTTATCATGGAAATCAAGTGCAGAAAGAAATTAAACACAGGCTCAACTCTAGGAATGCATCCTATTTTGTGTTACGTGAACTCTTGTAATACCAACTTCTCTCAAAAAAACATTAAACTAAAATTTTATAAAATTATTATTTTTCCAGTTATATGGATGCAAAAAATGGTCTCTTACTTTAAGGAAGGAGAAATGATTACAAGTATTTATGAATAAAGTGCTTAGAAAAATTTTGGACCAAAGTGACGACAGACAGGTGAATGAAGAAGATTATGTAACAGTGAGCTATATGATCTTTATGGGAAACCAGATGTAATAAGAACAATTAAGTTTCTAGGACCATGTGGCATAAATAGGCAATGAAAGAGGGGCATGAAAACTGGAAAGTGCCCAGTAAGAAGAACAAGAATGAGGTGGGAGAGTAAGACTGATCGTGATTTGGGGGGAGGTGAATTGTATAGAGAATTGGAAAATATTAGGTCAGGATAGGGACACACAGAGAGCTTATGTCTGCATAGCCATGAACCTCTAAGTTTGATAGCACCAGTGAGTGAGTTTGTTAGTTTAGTCTTTTTTATATATTTTTATTATCAAGTATTAATCTGCGATATAATTCCCATGCTACTTACCACTTTCACAATAAACATTATAAATTAAATGAAAAATTGCAGCACCTACTTACCACTCCATTACAACGAGGAGACATTTGTTGCCACTGTATGTGTTTTCATACACATCTATTATGTTGACAATATGTCGACAACCACTTGCCCGCCAATGTAGATCAACTTCACGTCGGGCTTTGGTATTATCATGAAGAACCTAAAAAAAAAAAATTTACTCTGCACAAATTTCTAATCCAAAGTCAGAATTGACAATAATGTATAAAAATATACTGATGACAGGAAAATTTATCAATGGTCGAAATTGGTTTAAATCAGGTTTTGAATGGCCAAAATAGATGAAATTGTATATATTGCTTGCTTTTTGGATTTACTAGCCATTTAATCAAAATTGCAGTACGAATACTAATAAAATTCATTGTTAAATCCATTGAGGTGGAGAGTCATAAAATAAAATGTACCTTCTTAGATAAAATTTGTCGTCCTCAACTTATAAAATACGTAATCTTTATGCCTGTAGGCCTTTCAGAACATCCGTTCCATCTTCAGCAGGTCCCTCTTTGCTACAACATCCAGTATGATGGTTAATGCTGCTGGTACTAATGTGGTTTTGTTGTGACCACATTAGGATCAGCAGCATCAACCATCATACTGGTTGTTGTGGCGAAGAGGGACCTGCTGAAGATGGAACGGATGTTCTGAAAGGCCTACAGGCATAAAGATTACATATTTTATAAGTTGAGGATGACGGATTTTACCTAAGAAGGTATATTTTAACTTATTTTATTTTATGCAGTAGGAAGTAACATTATAAGGTAATTTACAATTTATAAATTGATTTGGATAAAATGTTTTAGATCTCCCTTAAAAGTCAGTGTTTTCATTATACCGGTTTCAGAGACCTTTGCCTTCATCATGAGCCAAACTCCAACTGTTGAAATTTTGCCGTTACCACTATCTTACGAAATGCATCTCGTGCTTATTTTATGAACTTGTAGATTAAATTTTGTTCTCCGGGAATTTCAAAATTCATGGATCTATATTTGTTCTTCTGAATGTATTATTTTCCCATAGTGTTAATTCCAAAGACTTCTCTTTTAGTTTCTCTTCCAATTATGTGATTCTCCAGCAAACTATGAATTACAATTGCTAATTTTTCAATTTCACCATCTTTAATATTTCTAAACTGTTCTTTTGTATAAGTCTCTCAATTCCTTTTAGTTTTCACTCTTATATACTTTCAATCATTGCAACTAATTTGATAAATTACAAATTTCTTACTATTTGGGACATAACCTTTCTATTGGTTATTACAAGATTAAAAGTAAGTGTAAAGTAAAGTGATCCCATGACAGGCCTCAGGAGGCCCTTGGGGTAGTAGGAGGTTAAGGCTCCCACTTTTTTCTAGACAATCGGCACTTGATGTCAGCCAGGTTGTCAGCCCTGCGTGACGGCCGCCTTTACCCCCAGAACAAGCGTCTGGTACTCATTTCCATTAGAGGCTGAGTCGACCCCAGTGCCATAGTGCCGCCAGAAAGTTTGGGTCAGTTTAAAAATCCTGACCCCACCGGGACTTGAACCCGCGACCTTCTGGCTTGTAGCGCAGTACCTTAACCACTATGCTACAGCGTGCCCCCTATTACAAGATTACCCACACTAAATTTTTTAATCAGTGCCAGTGTAATATCACTCATCGCTGGGAAAAATCAGGTAAGTCCAAAACTGGCATAAAAAGATAGTTTTTTTTTCCCAGTGAACTTTTCCATTTGATCTAAATCAAACATTGTCCATTATAGCTAATGGAATGAAGAATAGACTTAATCTTGTTTTTACCATATGAAGTGGCAAAAGGAACACTAGGTCTATTCATTAAAAAAATAAAGAAAAATTGGGGGGAAAAAAATTACTTATCTGGTTTTTCCCATGGATAAGTGATACTGAATTTGTTATTTTAGTTAAAGTTACAATTTTTTTTTATTATTTTTCTTGCTCAACAGAGTCAGCAAACATGATCAGCCAATATTACAAATCCATTGGGTTGGTTAGAACATGATTTCCTATTACTTATTTTAGGAATTCTCACTATGAGGTATATTCATTAAGGTAGATTTTTTTATCACTCACCTCATATTGTTCTTATTTGACTATCAACTAGTTTCGGTACATAGTTTCTGTTTCATCCTCAGTATTCGCGAAGGACAGCTCTTTAAGATTACAGAACAACAGTCGTGATGATACTGAGGATGGAACAGAAAGTATGTTCCAAAACTAGTTTATAGTCAAATAAGAAGAACAATATGAGGTGAGTGATAAAAAATTCTACCTTAATGATTTCCCATGATTCTGACCTCATTTTTGGGCCAGAATTATGTGAATTTCTAATTTTTTTTTTTTTTTCCTATTTCTCACCAAGAACTATAGGCCTATACATCACATCAGGTGGGCAACTAAATTCTACAATGACAAACTTAGCATTTTTTGGAGTTTTTTTTCGTAAAGTTATGGTATTACGTTTTTCACTGACAATCCTCAAGCAGATTACAGCTGAACCTATTTTATATATAACTTGGTTCTGCATAATTTGGTTCTATAGATAAGAAATTGTAAGTCCTGGCTAAATGTAAATGAAAAGTTAGATACTTAAACCTTAATTTTGCATAATTCATTTATATGTAATTCACAGTTAGGTTGTACCAAAGTTCATGAAATAGGCCTATACCAAAGAATACAAACAATAGATTTTTAAAAGGATATCAATACCAACATGTGGTGAGTTTGTTAAACACAAGATAACATAGATGACCTGGTAACAAGGTCTGGTAGCCGAACTGCAGTTACAAAGACAGTAGCAGCAACGTCTTTCAAGAGAGCGTGCAGTTTAATTCAAAAGATAAATACCATTAAAGACAGATATACTTGTTTCTAATATGATACCCACTTTTGTGGGAACAATCGGTTGAATAAGAATACACTATAAAATATACCAATAAGTGCAAATGTTATGAATATGATACACGCTTTCATGGAAACAATCGGGATATTAAAAGTAAAAAATAAAAAGATGCTGACAACGGTGCTCTATATTGAGAATAAAACAGTGGTTCTTCACTTGGGTTTTATCTGCCAACAGAGAATAGAAAGAGGAAAGGTTTCTCAGTAGATAAGAAAGTAAAATTTATAAGAGAGGCGATTCATTCAAATCAAGTTGAGAATTTAACAGTTTATTACTACTTTTCAATTTATTTATTTATTTCTACAGCCTCCAAATGGTCCAACTTCTTGCCCTTATCACAAACATGTAAAATTTCAAAATTTGGATCGAAACAATGATTAAATAGGAATAGGTGGTTAGCATATTTTGAATATTCTAAATTTCTGTTATATGCTCACATGTGTTCCTTTATCCGAGAAATAAAAGTCTACCAGTTTGTCCTATATAGACATTGTCACATGTGCCACACTTCAATTTATATACAGCTGATTTAATCATTGTTTCGATCCAAATTTTGAAATTTTACATGTTTGTGATAAGGGTAAGAAGTTGGACATTTTGGAGGCTGTAGAAATAAATAAATTGAAAAGTAGTAATAAACTGTTAAATTCTCAACTTGATTTGAATGAATCGCCTTTGTTAAATTAAAAAAATTTAAATAAATTATTGTTGTATTGTTGCTTAGATCAGTTGATATGTACTGTAATAACACAATTCATATTTGTTAACATGTCTGAAGAAGGTACAGTGTACCGGAACAGCTGTCACTAAATATATCTTAATAAATATGAAAATCAAATAAAACTAAGTTTTATTTTTATTTAATTAATAGAGAAGTAATACATGTGGATTTAGTTAATGCTTCCCCCAACATTACAAATCACAGATGGCACTGTGAAGGAGGCTTATACCAACCCACTGTGCATCCGTAGAAATGAATCCAAAAACTGGCTCAACTATAGATTAGTCCTCACTATGCTACGCCATGCAATATTCTTATGACACTGTTGCACTATTTACTTTTTCTGTTTCTACTAATATTTCCTACTGTTTTAACATTTTCTAATGATTCATAAAAGAGTTTTTACAATTGTTAAGTATTTATTTATGTACACGAAATCCCTCAATCGTTCTACACAACCATAGTGTGCATGCACAAGACCAGCTGTGCTACCAGTGTGACCAACCTTCACAATAAGAAATTGCACTACTACTTTTTTATTATGTAAGGTTAAGAAGGGTAAGTTAGTGTATACCAATTAGTTTATAATTTATTCAAATAATATGTAAAGGATTTACTTTTTTTTAGGTTATGAATTATGTGTTAGTGTACAACAATTTTTAAAAGCATGTTTGGGAAGTTATCGCGAAGGTTGGTCATACCGACTGCACAGATAATCCTGCCATCTACGGAGCAAGTTTATAACCCTTACACATGTGCACTACTATTCTGCAAGACATAGAAAAATTCATGGTGAGGCATAAAGTGTGGTTTTCCCAAAAATGTAATATATCCTGGGCTGAATTTTTAAATATTTTCCCTGGAAATCTATAACTTAACTGTCCAAATTAATATATACCACACATTCCACCTCTAGCCCATTTCTGCTACACACTGGAATAATTGATCAACACACAATATGTAGATGTTGCTACAGTTGACGGAGTCCTGTCACCTACTTTAATCTTCTTCTATCTATTGTAATAGGTTATTTTGTAAACGAGCATCAAAAAAATGAAAAGTTAATTTGCAAAAACTTATGTGGTGATGGGATGAAACCCCCTCTATACAGCAACAAATCCTTTCTTTCATATATTAGGAAGATATGCACATCACACTGTAACTACTAATGTGATCTCTACTAGAAAAAAGGTCTATGGCTCATCAGCTTTCCCTTTTTTTATTCTAACTTACAAGGCTAATGGGGTGGGGTGTAACACAATCGATTTTTACTTGTGCACTTTAACACAACTTGAATGCAACAAATATGCATATAATTATATAATTATTCTTTTTAAAATTAATATAAAATTATAGAATATTCACCTGAAAGGTCCGTCTCCTCAACTTAATAATTAAGTTGAGGAGACGGACCTTTCAGGTGAATATTCTATAATTTTACATTAATTTTGAATAAACCTCAACGGAACACATCATGAATCTTATAAAAGTTGATTATTCTTTTTAACCCTGGAAAATTATTATCTTCATCTTATTTTAGTCCTAAATATGAAAACAAAGTGGGACTATTTCCTGTCCCGACTGATCTAATAATACTTCATGGTGGTCATGACCATACTAATAACTGTGGTTGCAACTATTATTCTGTGAGTTATTGTATGAATCAGCGATAAACCCTATAATAACCAATGATAACCATGTTAATTATTAATCAAAAATACGCACAAGTTGTGCATTAATAACCAGCGATATCAACATTACTGATAACTCACTGCTAATAAGTATGGTTACTTTTTATACAATTACATCACTTTATGCCTGCTTTTACATATTAAATTAATTTAGAGTAGGTTAGAGTAATTGAATTAGGTTAGGTTAGCTTTTTGATTCCTGTACATGTTGGTTAGGATAGTTTTTAGTTTGATATACATATATAACAGTTGTCTTCAATAACAGTTGTTCTATAACAGTTCTTCTATTAGATTCCAAAATGGCTGACAATTAAAATGAAAATTACATATTTAAGCTAATTTATTTCATATAATGTTTAAATACTTTAATTGTTGTTCTTTTCCAAAGATTCATTTCATTAAAACCATTACGTAATACAAATATTTGCATTAAAATTGTCATCAATCGCATAATTAAAAATTGACCGTATTAAACCCCAACCGACTAATGTTTGTTACATGACAATATATAAATACAAAGTAGATTGGAGGCCACCTACATAAATTCCAATAACAAATGGAAAAACAAACAATTTATTGTTGCAGTATGTGCATATATCTGAGATAAATATACATGTTGATTTTTTCCCAAAAAAAAAAACCTTAAAATGAAGTAAGAAGTTTATCTCAAAGTAACCTAAAATCACCACATTTTTAAAGTAAAATGTGTATTAGTCATTTTTCAGACAGCGTAGCCAACTTATCACAAAAACTCACTTGTATACAAGTGAATGCTGATCTAATCTGATGTACACTAACACGCCCATTTTCTGACCCTAACTTGCTGACTAATATAGGTAGAATCCCTTTATGTGAGTAAACATGTTGGCAATTGGCTCTAATATGTACATGTGTTATCACATTGACCAACATGATGCTAGTAGTCACTTTTTCTCTGATTGAATATTCATAGGGAATAAGTTTTCAATGCACACAGTTAAAAATGTTCCAAGTCCGAGACAGGCACCACTTGCATGCGCCAACATACACAACAATATTTGTATAATTTAATATAGGCCCTAAAGTATTTTTAGACCTTAATAAAACCTGAAAGCTAACCTAATGCAATTTAAGTACTCTAACCTGTAAGAGTATGAAGTAGAATTGCAGTTAATGTAATGTCCAAAAATACTTGGTGTAAATAGTAAGTTCTGAAATTCTGAAGTATATGTTGGCTGCATTCAAGCAAAGAAATAAAATGGCTGCACAAACAATATAGATCCTACGGCTCAACTGCACTTCTACTAGCGCTTGATTTTTCAGTTTATTGTTATAAACTATAGCTCTTCTGTATTTACCAACATTATTTAATATTTTAAACTTTTTCAAACAATTTAAGCGATAGTTAATATTTAAAAAAAATAATCCGCAAAAGTAAAATAAATTTAAAATCATTGTGTGCTTCGAAGACTTGTGAGACTTCATAGATGACATAGAACAGCGGCCAACGTAATGCACCAACACGAGTTACTTTATACTTTTAGTTATCAAAATGAACACTTGCATTTCAAGTTTTGGTAGCCTTAAACTGAACTCTAGAGCTTACCAGATGTAAACTGTCTTCCAATTAAAATAAATAAACTTCAGACCAAAAGCAAACACACACTATATGCAACTGACATATGAAGAAATTATTTGAAGGTTAGTTTAATGTTAATTCATATGACTACCATTTGCATTTCTTTCAAAAACATGGTATCAGTGTATTTTAGGTAATATTAGTTTCAGTTTGACATTAAGAATACATTAGATTAGGCCTTGATTTGACCAAAGTTGATTTTTTCTTTCTCATAATAATGAGGTTAGGGTAAACACAACTTACCTTCAATGCATATTTCTCCCTAGTTTTCTTTGAATAACATTGCACCACTTTGCCACTTATTCCAAGTCCTAATACTGTGTTTGAAATTTCGTAATCGTCAATAATTTGTGTAGTTTTGGGTGTTCTAAGAGGTCTCATACCCACTTCGTTCATGATGACAGTTATGAGAGTTTGTAGTCAACAGATTAAATTATTTTTTACCAGCCCTGTGGCTGGTATTCGAACAAATAAATAATAAAGTATGTGGCTAACAATCACATTAGTACAAAACACATGTACTATTAACACTGTTAACTCAGATAATTCCACAAACTGCAGGAAGCCGCCATGAGATGAGTCACATACAAAGATAGAGATATTGAGATGGATGGAGAAAACAAGGTAAGTAGCATAAGTAGAAGTTTAAAAATGCATGGATGTTGGTTACCGTTGGTTAAGAATTTGACGTCATTAATTCGACAGAGCAACCGAAACCGTTCAATGTTAGTAATTGATGACCAAGAGATGGCTCTTATCATGTCTAAACCAAAAGTTTGAACCAGATTAAATTGTAATGCCTAGACTACAGAGACCTCTGGCGAGTGGCAGGAGGAACTAACAATTTACAGATTGCTGGTATTACCCTACAACTACCACAAAAGCGTGATCTGTTGGGTTCAGAAAATTAATATTTTTCTTAACCTCGGCGAGCTCAATCGTTATTTTCGGCGTTTACTATACCATAATTATAATAGTTTTCCCAAAGTATTTATTAATAAAAATAACATCTCACACTTTATTTTGTTTTGATTTTAGACTGATTTTTAGATGGAGCAAGGAGAAGTATGGGACCTAGAAATTTGAGGGAAGAAGATGCTTTAGACAGGAACCTCTGGAGACAAATCACTTTGAGTTGAAGGAGAAACACTGTATTGTGGAATATTCCTAATTAATAATAATAATAATAATAATAATAATAATAATAATAATAATAATTAATAAATAATAATAATAGCAATTAATAATAATAAATAATAGTAATAATTAATAATTATTAATAATAATAAATAATACTAATTAATAATAATAAATAATAATAATTAATAATATTAACAATAATAATAATAATAATAATAATGATAATAAGTACTTAGGAAAATGTTTAGACCAAAGAGAGATGAACAGACAGGTGAATGGAGAAGACTACATAACAATGAACTACATGGTCTTTATAGGAAGCCAGATATAATAAGTACAGTAAGTCTCGTAGACTGCGATGGGCAGGACATGTTGCACGTATGGGGAATGAAAGACTTGCATGGAAGCTTTTTGTAGGAAAGCTAGAGGGAAAACGCCCAGTTGGTAGACCAAGAATGAGTTGGGAGAATAACATTAACTATGATTTGAGGGAAGTGGATTAAACAGGGAATGATTGGAAAGCATTAGCTCAGGATAGGGATGTATGGAGAGCTTAAGTCCGCGCAGCCATGAACCTACGGGTTCGATAGTGCCAGTGAGTAAGTAAATAAGTAATAATAATAATAATAATCCATCCATAGTAATTCTGCCCGAAGGCAGGTCCTTCACTGCAATGATAGCATTTTCATGCTATGCTTGCAGCTTTACTAGGGGATTGTGTAGGTGTGGTAGCTTCCCGTTGCTTTCCACAACGGTGAAGGATGATGATGATAATGATAATGGTAAGGATGATAATGATAAGGATGATGGCCATATGATTTTTGATTTTCGGGGACCGTTTGGGCCTTAAAGTTTTCCTGACATTTGTCTTACAGGTGAGGAAAAACCCCGACAAAAACCTCACCCAGAAAAACTGCCCCGACCGGGGATCGAACCCGGGCCCGCTGCGTGACAAGGCAGCACGCTACCTCGATACCACAGCGGTGGACAATAATAATAATAATAATAATAATAATAATAATAATAGTTATTATTATTATTATTATTTATCCAAGAAAAGCAACAAAAATGGTACGGGGCATCTCAAGCGAATGGAGGATGAAAGATTAGCAAAAAAAAAAAATAAATAAATAATAACAATAATAATAATAATAATAATAATAATAATAATAATAATAATAATAATAATAATAATGGGATGGACACCATCAGGAACGAGAAGGAAATAACGACCAAATCTCACGTGGATCCAAGGGATTAGAAAAACTTTGAAGGACTGAAAAATAGAGGAAGAATTGTGTTATATTAGAGACGAATGGAAGAAAATTATAAAACGAAATTAAATACAAATCACTAGTACCGGAAAAATATGTTAACATTGTTAAAATCGGTAATATATATATATATATATATATATATATATGCCGGACATTGGCATCTTTTAAAAGAAATCTAAATTTACATTTGCTCTAACCTCGACTTCATTATTACCCAGTAGGTATATATATTAATTGGTGTTTCTCGTATAATTTATCATATTTATATTATTATCATTATTGTTATTATTATTATTATTATTATTATTATTATTATTATTATTATTATTATTATTATTATTATTATTATTATTATTATTATTATTATCGTAAGTATTGTTATTGTTATTATCCTATAAAATGTTGTTTGTACATGAAATTTACATTGCTACATTTAATGTATCTTTAACTGTTTATAATTAGTATAGTGTATATCTATATTTGTCAAATATTTATTTGTATTTGTGCTGGTTCAGTGGAAGAGAAGGCCTTATGGCCTTAACTCTGCCAGAATAAATAAAGCATTATTATTATTATTATTATTATTATTATTATTATTATTATTATTATTATTATTATTATTATTATTATTATTATATATCCACCGTTGTGGTCTATAGATAGAGTGCTGCCTTGCCACGTAGCGGGTCCGCGTTCGATTCCCGGTCGGGACAGGCACCTGGATGAGGTTTTTTTCGAGGTTTTTCCTCACCTGTAAGACAAATGTCAGGAAGCTTAGGGCCCAAAGGTCCCCGAAAATCATCCGGCCATCATCATCATCATCCTTATCATTATCATCATCATCCTTCACCGGTGTGGAAAGCAACGGGAATCTACCACACCTATAATTCCCTAGTAAAGCTGAAAAGCATAGCATGAAAATGCTATGATTGCAGTGAAAGACCTGTCCTCGGGCAGAATTACTATGGATGGATGGATATATTTTTATTATCATTATTATTATTATTATTATTATTATTATTATTATTATTATTATTATTATTAAGGCGAGGATTTTTATGTGTTAAAAAGTTAATTTTGGAACAGCATAATAAGAAGTAAGACTTCTATCTTTTGTCATAGTTACACATACAAACAATCAGTAATATAGGCCTATACTGAGTTACTATCTTAACTTTTAATATACCTAATTATTAATATTAGATATCCTTCGTTGATATATGTAGGGAAATAAGCGTAACTAAATTAGCCTAGTTAAGAAACTCCCTCTAGGGAGCACTCGTGCTCCCATATGGGACGTATGGGATATTACATATACGATTGAATTCCAGACACTATTATACAGGTCTAGGGCGAAAGAATACAGAACCAATTTGAGGTTCCCGAGCTAATGTTTTAAATGTCAGGAATGTTGTAATTAGTAGGTATTTTCAACGACTTTTTAAGTTGAAAACTAGACAGTGTGGCAAGGAAAGAAAACCAAAATGACTATCTCTTTTTCTTTTCACTGCAGGTGATCCTGCTGCGGGTATAAGGCATCATGCACTGATGCTATAGCTATGGGACTTGTGCTGGTTTGAGTCCCTATTGGGGGATGAAATTTTCTCATAGAATTTTGGCCAGTGCCCACCCAGCATCGTGTTATTAAGTAATGACTCTAGGTTGAAAATAAAAACAGCTATAACTGCTGGTAGATCCGATATTCTGACTTGATCTTACCACTTAATCTGTTGGAAGATCGTCCACTTCTGTGATTAACACATGTGGATGGCAGCCAGCCGGCAGGAAGGCCAAGGATTTTCTAGGCCTATCGTCCATGAAGCTTATTTATTTTTTAATTCTGCTGGAATCGTTGTATTATTATGTATAATTAGCATGGGCGTAGCGAGGAGGGTGCAGGGGTGTGCGCTCGCACCCCCCCCCTTGATTTTCGACCAATTAACACTAAATAGAATGATATTTTCTTCTATCCGAAAGGAGGTATAAAATGTTAAAAAATATATTATAAAATAATAATAATAATAATAATAATAACAATAATAATAATAATAATAATAATAATAATAATAATAATAATAATAATAATGATAATAATAATAATTAGATGTCCGTAAAACCCAAACGATGTTATATATCGATTTTTCAAGTAATTGTCCCACTGGACATAAGCATCTTCAGTGCGCCAGAAAATTCTAGACCTTTATCAGACCTTTATCAGCCTTTATTACGAACGGCTAACGCAGCATTCACTTCTCGAATTTCAGCTGAGTACCTGATTTTGTTTTTTGACGCATAGACACTTGTAGAAACTTCGCCTGACCTTGACTCTTCATTGACCGCTCACACCTGGCTCACACTTCTATAATGAAAGCTTTGCTTTATATATACAGCCTTCTATTGGTCAACGCCCATTTACCGTGATTTGTTAAATGCTCGCCATGCCTATGTCTCTTATTTTCTAGCACGTTCGATAGGCTCAAATAATTACACTGAGCAACAAAAAATAAACTTTTTTTTTTGTCTCAAAAAGAAAAATATGTGATTCTGATAGTATTTTTTCTCCTGAATTCAAATATTATATAGGTTTTTCTCCATCACGCAAATTTTCCGAAAGATTCCATCCTTTTAGCCGGAAACCAAGCATTTCAGACCGGTTTTTGGATGACTTTAAATCTCGTATGAAATCGTTAAGATCTTCTTGAGTCAATAAATGAGGCTCAGATGAACAGCTTTGTTCAAAAGTTGTATCACCAAAATCGTTTCTTCTTCCTTACTTCCATCAGAATCTGAGCTCTCTTCATCTAATGTCACATGTTCTGGAGGCTTTGGTATGGGCAATTCTTCGCAGTGCGGAACAGGTCCCATTGCAAATTGCAAGTCAGGGTACATCTCTGTATGTTTTGATTTTGACGTAATCCCTTTAATGTTTGTTTTATTAAAAAATAATTATTTAAATCCATTAATTGAAATTGAAATACAAAAAATTGTGGGTGATGGAGAAATTCCGAATACACATTTGAAAACACGATAAAAAACTGCATTAAGTACAACTATTGGAACTCATGAGACAAAAATCATGTTAACCAGTTTTATCCAATTGACATATTATTTACTCTAAGGTTCTGTTAGACTCATGTTTTAACGTTGAACTACGCGTATTCGTGCGTGTATGCATAAAAATTGATGTAAGAAAATTCTTTGGTAAATACCTACACAATTTGTATCACTGCAATTTTATTTTTTCCCCGGATAGTTTACAATTTATCCTCTCAACCTGCCACCATTAATTTGTACAACCATAAACTTTACACTTAAGAAAATAACTTCATAGAACAAAAATAAAATAAAATTAGGAAATTAAAAAATGGCCCACATGAGATTTGAACCTGTCCCTTAATATAAAAGGTATGCAGACTAGTGACAGTTGTTAAGACCAAGTGAAATTAAGTGGATCTAAGTGTAATGAAATGCGGGATATTTTCTAATTTTTCAAATTACTTTTTAAATTCTTTTGTCCAAGTCCTGGTTGTTATAGCACTAAAATTATTTATTTATAATCTGAGAATTTAATGACTATCAGTTGTTTTATTTTTTAGTTCCCTAAGAGATTCAATAATTGAAATTATTTATTGCCCTTGCATTTGTTTAATTATGGTTAAATTATTGAGTGTCCTGGCCAAAAAACTCGTAAGTGGCAATAAGAAGATAACTTGAAATATTTATCTTCTATCTTGGATACCATTATCTTCTGTGGCTGTATTTCCTTTAAGGGCTAAAACATTGGATGAAGGCGTCTTCAGGGATTTGATACAGTGGAGAATTGATGCCGGTGATATAAGCTTAAAACCTCATTTAAACGCCTACATTTCACCACAAATTCAAAATGAATTGATTGAATTATGTGACTCTGAGGTAAAGAAAATGATTGCGGATGATGTAAAAAATGCCAGAGCTTACAGTGTTTTAGTTGGTGAAAGCTGTGACATTTTTGGAATGGAGCAATTGTCTGTGGTGTGCGGTTTTTTATGAGAAACTGAATAAACTTCGAGAAGAGTTTCTGGGCTTTGTTGAACTGAATAAAATGGACGTCCAGTCAACTGCTGCAGAAATTGAGTTTTTTTTTTTCTTTTTCGAAGAGATAGACATTGACCCGCACAAATGTGTCGGCCAGGGCTATGACGGCTGCTCGACAATGGCAAGAAAAGACAACAGTTTCCAGAAACGTCTGCGCGAGTTTTTTCCCCAAAGATATTTACTTTTACTGTGCGAGCCACAAAATCAATATTGTGGTAAATGATTTGAATAGTTTGCCCGAGGTGAGAAACATGATAGCTACAATTAAGGATATGATAAGCTTTTTTCAAAAGTCGCCGCTGAGAAGACAGCATGTCCCAAGCATTCATATGCTCTGCGAAACACTTTGGTCATAAAAATATAAAAATATTGGGATATTTATGAAGCACTTTTTGGAATTGATGAACGGCCTGAATTTGATTCCGTAGAAGGAAACGCACCAGGCCGAAAACAAGCTGATCAGTAACATGCTGCTGCAAGTAGAAGTACTTTTATCATTTGTTTGTGTCTGATAGCAAAATTGTCTACATATTTGGAACCTGTTTTAAATTCGCTGAAAGCCGTGGCTATAGATTTAATTAAATGCACGACCCATGTTGAAAGCCTTAAAAGCGTGGTAATAGATCATCGCAAAAAAAAAGGCGATGAGATCTCCGAAGGCTTCATGAAAGAAGTGAAGACTATTGCTTCTGAGCTATAGGTGTGGAAATCACACTAATAAGAATATCCAATAAGCAGACACATCGAGCTAATCCACAATGTAATCCCGAAGATTACTTTAAGGTGGCCATTTTAAATCCCTACTTGGGCTCCTTCCACACAGGTTTGTCAGACAGATTTGGAGGACACCAGGGCCCTGTTTTTGAACTTCAAATGCTGCACCCTAAAAACATCTCTGAAAGATGTTTAAGCTACGGCGAGTGTTATAAAATCGAGGGGTTGTCCACCAAAATTGAACTATGGCATCGTATGTGGATGAAACGAAGTGGCAAGGATAAATAAGATCATTTTGTTAACATTGTGGACGAATGCGATTTTTTTCCATCCATCAAAAAAGCAATTGTAATATACTTGTCTTTACCATGCACTACGGCGTCGATTGAACGCACTTTCAGCACCCTAAGAAGAGGT
The DNA here is from genome assembly GCA_030220185.1 of Diploptera punctata. Taxonomy (NCBI): domain Eukaryota; kingdom Metazoa; phylum Arthropoda; class Insecta; order Blattodea; family Blaberidae; genus Diploptera; species Diploptera punctata. The sequence goes on from JASPKZ010008417.1 coordinate 318,068, forward strand.
ACCGATCTACAATGACAGAAAATCCCCTATGTATGCTCAGTCTGCACGAAAAACTTATTAAAATGATATTGAAAAATTCAAACAAAACGTACTTAATTTTTTTCTCAAACGAAAAGGCGAGTCGGACTGTGTGAGTAGTTGTACTTTATTGGTAGCTAAAATGTAGCTAATAGTTTCAATACAATTAAGTATAACAATTAAGAAGTAATCTTGACAAAAATTCAATTCGCCATGCCTAAAAATTCTGAAATTATTTCACTATTATTCTTCATATTTCCTCTTCAATAGCGCTGTAGTTTTCTTCCGAAATATATTGAGGTTCGTTTAATTTTTTTTAATGTCATCACATTGCCATTTCGACATTCTGGTATTCTCTTCTGATATGGCGTTATTGTAACACACTTGTGAGTTTGGGGCGCCTGGAAGGTGAAGTTACGCTGTCCCGATGATATAGGATAAGTGATGATGCGCCAGGAAAGACTTTAATGCTAAAACTTAATGAATATGTTAATAATGATAATGATGGCCAGATGATGTTCGGGGACCGTTTTGGCCTAAGTTTCCTGAAATTTGTCTTACAAGTGAGGAAAAACCCCGAAAAACCACCCAGAAAACTTGTCCCGACCAGGGATCGAATCCGCACCCGCTGCGTGACAAGGCAGCACGCTACCTCGAGACCACAGCGGTGGACTTAGTTTAAAAAATAAAGGTACTATTTTGTTTTTGTTCGTTTGTACCCGGAAGGTATACAGTCGAAAAAAAAATGCACCCCCCTTAATCCAATGCTGGCTACGCCCATGATAGCCTAATTAGGCCTATATATATGTACTGTAAACTAAGCATAAAAATTACTAAATATAGAAGCTAAAATAATATTAGTGTATTACCAATAAATATGACTAAATATTTACCGGTATGAAGTTTACAAAATTCGCAACCAACTTTATGCAGTTAAAGTTAAAAAGCTTCTGCAAATTAGGCCTATATGTTATCTGCACTGACACTCTCTCGGTTAAAACGACGCCATGGCTGTTCCATTTATCGTGTCATAATTTAAATATAACAAATTTACGTAAAAATCTGTTTTTTTTTTCAATAAAAACTTTCCCTTTTATTAAGTATTCCTCTCTATTCAATTCTGTTATTTTATATACTTCATAATTTCATAAAATATTATGTAATATTATATCACGTACAGGGAAGGTGTTTACTAGTTATAACTGCTGTAAACAAACAGTTTTCTAAACTGATAACAGTACATACGTGAAAGTCTGTAACTCTTTCGGCGAGAAAGGCGTAATGGCTGTTCCATTTATTGTGTTATAGTTTACATATAACAAATTAACGAAAAAATCTGTTTTTAATTGATAAAAACTTTTCTTTTTATCATTTATTAATGCTTATTCAATTCTATTATTTTATATACTTCATAATGTAGTCAAATATTACATATATTTATATTATGTAGAGGGAAGGTGTCCACTAGATGTAAATGCTGTAAACAAAGTAATTATATTTTCCAAATTGATTACAAACAGAGGCGAAAGTCTGTAACTGTCTCGGTAAGAAGGGTGCAATGGCTGTTCCATTTATTGTGTCATAGTTTAAATATAACAAATTAATGCAAAAAACGTTCTTTTATGAATAAAATCGTTTCCTTTTATTATCTGTTAGTTTCTATTCAATTCTGTTATTTTATATACTTCATTATTTCATCAATTTAAATGTAAGTTATAATTATATTATGTATAGGGAGGGAGTCCACCAGTTAAAACTGCTGTAAACAAAGTCAATCCTATTTTCCAAACTGACTAGGCGCAAGATTATTCTCTCAGTAACAACGATGTAGTGGCTGTTCCATTTATTGTGTTACTGTATCTAAAATAATTATGATATAATTTTTTGCTTTTACTTAAACACAAAACATATTAATTTTCGACTTTCAGCTCATTTATGCAAAGAAGATAGGAATAACTAGATTCCCGGGTAATCAGCACGGGGTATCTAAAAATAATTACGATTATATATTTTCCTTTTACTTACTTACTTACTTACTCACTGGCACTATCGAACCCGTAGGTTCATGGCCGCACGGACATAAGCTCTCCATACATCCCTATCCTGAGCTAATGCTTTCCAATCATTCCCTGTATAATCTACTTCCCTCAAATCATAGTTAATGTTGTTCTCCCACCTCATTCTTGGTCTACCAACTGGGCGTTTTCCTTCTGGCTTTCCTACAAGAAGTTTCATGCACGTCTTTCATTCCCCATACGCGAAACATGTCCTGCCCATCGCAGTCTACGGGACTTAACTGTTCTTATTATATCTGGCTTCCTATAAAGACCATGTAGTTCATTGTTATGTAGTCTTCTCCATTCACCTGTCTGTTCATCTCTCTTTGGTCCAAAAATTTTCCTAAGAACTTTATTCTCAAATACTCGTAATCTCCTTTCCTCCCTTAAAGTAAGAGTCCATGTTTCGCACCCATATAATATAACTGGTAGAATAATAGTTTATATATTTTCAGCTTAACATTTTTTGAAAGGAGTTGGGACATCAAAAGTCTCTGCAATGCATAATAGCATGCATTTCCAGAATTGAGCCTATGTTTAATTTCTTTGTGCATCTCATTCCTATTTGTGATTATTGTTCCTAGGTATTTGAATTCAGCCACTTCCTCAAAATTTCCCTCATTTGTCATTAGCTGTCCATTTCCATTATATAATGTATTTCTACGTGTGACCATATATTAGTTTTACTGATATTTACTTCCAGTCCTAATTTCTTAGTGTTACTCAATAGTGTGTGTGTGTTGGCCTTTAGTATCTCCTCGTTATCGGCAAGTAGTACTACATCATCATAAGTAATGCCACGAGTGATTTCCAAATTATCGATAAATTCACGACTCACGAAGTGAGGAGTGAATTTATCTAGAGAATTTGGGAATCAAGAGTGGCATTTGTTAGGACTATTTAACGAATAAAATAAAGCTGTTTACTCACAAATCATTATTTAACTACAGTTATTTAAAAATATTTTTATATTTAAAGTAAACGGTGATGTTTGAAAACTAATGAGAAACGATAGGTAGCCTACGCTTCTACTGCTTCTTTTGTTTATCACTGCAACCAGATCATACTATTTATTGCCAAAGGAACGCAATATTGTAAGAATGCTCTCTAGTGGAGAAAAAATGAAACACATCAATCTGTATATTAATTCATTTTTGATGTCGTATACATTTAAGAAAGTGCAAACAGTGGTTCTTTTTTTGTGGTATAATCAATTGCTACAAATGTTGACATGTAAGCACTATTATATACAATCTGGTAGCCGTATTTGTTATAGGCTCAGTCACTGCAAAATAACGGTCAGACCTGTTCAGAATATTAAAAAGGAGGAGCTTTGCTTAATATATGATAATCCTAACGTTGATAATTATTTCGTGAAACACGTCTCTGATTGGTTGTAATACAGAAATCATTGAAACGTGATTGGTCATTGACTCCCATTTGGGGCATGAGTTAAATAGTCAGCATAAACTAACAGCTTATTAATACCATTCAGTTGTAGGCCTTCCCTCATTCTCTAAAGATTTAATGGACATGCTCCTAGTACAAAAATTAAATAGTAGAGGAGATAGTACATCTCCTTGCTTCAACCCACTCTGGATTTCAAAAGTGTCTGAAAACTGTTTGCCTACACGCACCCCTACTCGTTGAGCCATTTAGACACATTCGTATAAGTCTAACTAACTTTTTAGGAATTCCGAACTCCAGCAGGATACTATATAACTTCTCCCTCTTAATTGAATCATATGCTTTTTTGAAGTCTACATATAGTTGATGTACAGTACCATTATATTCCCATTTCTTTTCTAAAATCTGTCTTATACTAAAAATCTGATCTGTTGTAGACCTGTTTCTTCTAAATGCACATTGATGATCTCCTAGAATGTCATCAATATAGGGAGTAAGTCTGCTTACTAATATATTTGTTAGAATTTTGTACGACGTTGAAAGTAATGAGATGCCCCTATAGTTGTTGCAATCAGTTTTATCTCCTTTCTTATAAATTGGTACGATAATTGATTCCTTCCATTCATCTGGAAGAGCTTCTTTTTCCCAAATCATAGTAAGCAACCAGCGTATCTTGTCCATCAATTTTTCTCCCCCTGATTTATCAGTTCTGCTGGGATCTCATCTGAACCTGATGCTTTATACATCTTCAATTTTTCAATTGCCATTTCAACCTCTAATGCACTTGGCTCTGCGACTAGCATTTCTGCTGTCTGTAACTTATCCTCCTCAATGTCCTGTTCTGTATGTATATTTAATAGCTGATTAAAATAACTTTTCCATCTATTTAATATACTCTTGGAATCTGCAATCATATCCCCATTTTCATTCCGAATTATGTTTGTTCTAGCCTGAAACCCTTTCTTCTCTATACTAATTCCCTGATATAATTCTCTAATGTTCCTATTTTTTGCATTCATTTCAAGATCATTAATCTTCTCTCTCAAATATTCCCTCTTCTTACTCTTTAGTAACTTGGTGGTTTCCCGTCTAACACTACCCAATTGCTCTAAATTTACCTCATTTGGCTCGTGTAACCATTTCATTTTGCTAGCTTTCTTTTCTTTACGATGTCGGCACATTCCTCATCAAACCATTTCTTGATTTGCCTCTTTTTTAAACAACCAATGCTTTCTGATGCTGACAATTTAATAGTATCTCTTATAGCCCCCCATTCTTTATTTATATCAGTTTCTTCTTCGTTTGCCACATTGTCATCTGAAGATTCCAGTACTTCAAATCTATTAGCAATTTTGATTTGGTATTCTTGCCGCATTTCATAATTTTTCAAGTTTTTTAATTCATATTTTACAGAATCATCTTTAGCGTTTGTTCCTCTCATATATATTTCCTTTTACAAAAACAAATTAATTTTTGTCTTTTAGCTCATTTATGCCAAACAAATTGGGATAAGTATATTCCCGAGCAACGCCGGGTAATCAGCACGTGGTATTTAAAAATAATTACGATATACATTTTTCCTTTTACAAAAACAAATTAATTTTCGTCTTTTAGCTCATTCATGCCAAAAAGATTGTGATAAGTAGATTCCCGGGCAACGCCGGGTAATCAGCACGGGGTATCTAGAAATAATTACGATATACATTTTTCCTTTTACAAAAACAAATTAATTTTCGTCTTTTACCTCATTCATGCCAAAAAATTGGGATAAGTAGATTCCCGGGCAACGCCGGGTATCAGCACGGGGTATTTAAAAATAATTACGATATACATTTTTCCTTTTACAAAAACAAATTAATTTTCGTCTTTTAGCTCATTCATGCCAAAAAGATTGTGGTAAGTAGATTCCCGGGCAACGCCGGGTAATCAGCACGGGGTATCTAAAAATAATTACGATATACATTTTTACTTTTACAAAAACAAATTAATTTTCGTCTTTTAGCTCAATTGTGCCAAAAAAATTGGGATAAGTAGATTCCTGGGCAACGCCGGTTAATCAGCACGGGGTATTTAAAAATAATTACGATATGCATTTTTCCTTTTACAAAAACAAATTAATTTTCGTCATTTAGCTCATTCGTGCCAAAAAGATTGGGATAAGTAGATTCCCGGGCAACGCCGGGTAATCAGCACGGGGTAACTAAAATAATTACGATATACATTTTTCCTTTTACAAAAAAAATTAATTTTCGTCTTTTAGCTCATTTATGCCAAAAAGATTGGGATAAGTAGATTCCCGGGCAGCGCCGGGTAATCAGCACGGGGTATCTAAAAATAATTACGATATAAATTTATAATTATTTATTTTACTTATTTAACTTATCATGGCTGTTCCGTTTATCGTGTCATAGTTTAAATATAACAAATTTACGTAAAAATATGTTTTTTAATAGAAACTTAGGCCTACCCTTTTATTAAGTATTCATCTCTGTTCAATTCTGTTATTTTATATACTTCATAATTTCATAAAATATTATGTAATATTATATCACGTACAGGGAAGGTGTCTATTAGTTATAACTGCTGTAAACAAACAGTTTTCCAAACTGATAACAGTACGTAGGCGAAAGTCTGTAACTCTTTCGGCGAGAAGGGCGTAATGGCTGTTCCATTTATTGTGTTATAGTTTACATATAACAAATTAACGAAAAAATCTGTTTTTAATAAATAAAAAACTTTTCTTTTTATCATCTATTAATGCTTATTCAATTCTATTATTTTATATACTTCATAATGTAGTCAAATATTACATATATTTATATTATGTAGAGGGAAGGTGTCCACTAGATGTAACTGCTGTAAACAAAGTAATTATATTTTCCAAACTGATTACAAAACAGAGGCGAAAGTCTGTAACTGTCTCGGTAAGAAGGGTGTAATGGCTGTTCCATTTATTGTGTCATAGTTTAAATATGACAAACTAATGCAAAAAAAACGGGTTTTAATGAATAAAATCACTTCCTTGTATTATCTATTAATTTCTATTCAATTCTGTTATTTCATATACTTCATTATTTGGTCAATTTAAATGTAAGTTATAATTATATTATGTAGAGGGAGGGGGTCCACCAGTTAAAACTGCTCAATCCTATTTTCCAAAGTGACTAGGCGCAAGATTATTCTCTCAGTAACAACGATGTAGTAGCTGTTCCATTTATTGTGCTACTGTATCTAAAATAATTATGATATATTTTTTTGCTTTTACTTAAACACAAAAACATATTAATTTTCGTCTTACAGCTCATTTATGCCAAGAAGATAGGAATAACTAGATTCCCGGGCAACGCCGGGTAATCAGCACGGGGTGTCTAAAAATAATTACTACAAAAATATTTCCTTTTACTTAAACACAAAAACATATTAATGCCGAGAAGATCGAGATAACTAGATTCCCGGGCAACGCCGGGTAATCAGCACGGGGTATCTAAAAATAATTACGATATACATTTTTCCTTTTACAAAAACAAATTAATTTTCGTCCTTTAGCTCATTTATGCCAAAAAAATTGGGATAAGTAGATTCCCGGGCAACGCCGGGTAATCAGCACGGGGTATTTAAAAATAATTACGATATACATTTTTCCTTTTACAAAAACAAATTAATTTTCGTCTTTTAGCTCATTCATGCCAAAAAGATTGGGATAAGTAGATTCCCGGGCAACGCCGGGTAATCAGCACGGGGTATCTTAAAATAATTACGATATACATTTTTCCTTTTACAAAAAATTAATTTTCGTCTTTTAGCTCATTTATGCCAAAAAATTGGGATAAGTAGATTCCCGGGCAACGCCGGGTAATCAGCACGGGGTATTTAAGAATAATTACGATATACATTTTTCCTTTTACAAAAACAAATTAATTTTCGTCTTTTAGCTCATTCATGCGAAAAAGATTGGGATAAGTAGATTCCCGGGCAACGCTGGGTAATCAGCACGGGGTAACTAAAAATAATTACGATATACATTTTTCCTTTTACAAAAACAAATTAATTTTCGTCTTTTAGCTCATTTATGCCAAAAAGATTGGGATAAGTAGATTCCCGGGCAACGACGGGTAATCAGTACGGGGTATCTAAAAATAATTACGATATAAATTTATATTTATTTTTCTTTTACTTATTTAACTTATCACGGCTGTTCCGTTTATCGTGTCATAGTTTAAATATAACAAATTGACGTAAAAATCTGTTTTTTTTAATAGAAACTTTCCCTTTTATTAAGTATTCCTCTCTATTCAATTCTGTTATTTTATCTACTTCATAATTTCGTAAAATATTATGTAATATTATATCACGTACAGGGAAGGTGTCTACTAGTTATAACTGCTGTAAACAAAGGGTTTTCCAAACTGATATCAGTACGTAGGCAAAAGTCAGTAACTCTTTCGGCGAGAAGGGTGTAATGGCTGTTCCATTTATTGTGTTATAGTTTACATATAACAAATTAACGTAAACATCTGTTTTTAATAAATAAAAACTTTTCTTTTTATCATCTTTTAATGCTTATTCAATTCTATTATTTTATATACTTCATAATGTAGTCAAATATTACCTATATTTATATTATGTAGAGGGAATATGTCCACTGGATGTAACTGCTGTAAACAAAGTAATTATATTTTCCAAACTGATTACAAAACAGAGGCGAAAGTCAGTAACTGTCTCGGTAAGAAGGGTGTAATGGCTGTTCCATTTATTGTGTCATAGTTTAAATATAACAATTAATGCAAAAGACGGTTTTTATGAATAAAATTGTTTCCTTTTATTATCTGTTAATTTCTATTCAATTCTGTTATTTTATATACTTCATTATTTCATCAATTTAAATGTAAGTTATAATTATATTATGTAGAGGGAGTGGGTCCACCAGTTAAAACTGCTGTAAACAAAATCAATCCAAACTGACTAGGCGAAATATTATTACAATTGTCTCAGTAACAACGATGTAGTGGCTGTTCCATTTATTGTGTTATAGTTTACATATAACTAATTAACGTAAAAATCTGTTTTCAATAAATAAAAACTTTTCTTTTTATCATCTATTAATGTCTATTCAGTTCTATTATTTTATATACTTCATAATGTAGTCAAATATTACCTATATTTATATTATATAGAGGGAAGGTGTCCACTAGATATAACTGCTGTAAACAAAGTAATTATATTTTCCAAACTGATTACAAAACATGGGAGTAAGTCTGTAACTGTCTCGGTAAGAAGGGTGTAATGGCTGTTCCATTTATTGTGTCATAGTTTAAATATAACAAATTAATGCAAAAAAACTGTTTTTTATGAATAAAATCGTTTCCTTTTATTATCTATTAATTTCTATTCAATTCTGTTATTTCATATACTTCATTGTTTCGTCAATTTAAATGTAAGTTATAATTATATTATGTAGAGGGAGGGGGTCCACCAGTTAAAACTGCTGCAAACAAAGTCAATCCTATCTTCCAAACTGACTAGGCGCAAGATTATTACAATTGTCGCCAGTCCAAACGATGTGGTGGCCGTTCCATTTATTGTGTTACTGTATCTAAAATAATTATGATATAATTTTTTTTTGTTTTTACTTAAACACAAAAACACATTAATTTTCGTCTTTCAGCTCATTTATGCCAAGAAGATCGGAATAACTAGATTCCCAGGCAACACCGGGTAATCAGCACGGGGTATCTAAAAATAATTACGACAAAAATATTTCCTTTTACTTAAACACAAACACATATTAATTTTCGTCTTTCAGCTCATTTATACCGAGAAGATCGGGATAACTAGATTCCCAGGCAACGCCGGGTAATTAGCACGGGGAATCTAAAAATAATTACGATATACATTTTCCTTTTACAAAAACAAATTAATTTTCGTCTTTTAGCTCATTTATGCCAAAAAGATTGGGATAAGTAAATTCCCGGGTAACGCCGGGTAATCAGCACGGGGTATCTAAAAATAATTATGATATGAATTTATAATTATTTTTCTTTTACTTATTCAACTTATCATAAAAACACATATTTTTTTTATTTATTTAGGCATAGCAGTGCACGACGGGTAATAGCTAGTGCACAATAAAAAAAAATAGTTCTTTGTGTTCCTATCACTGGATTCACATAAAAATCACATTTGTTGTTTGTAACAAAACTAAATGAATAACAAGGGTACAGGGAAATATAAACGTTAAGTCACTTTTTTAAATGGAGTTTGAAGTGCCATGAAATTCTCCGTGGAAAGGACTATCTTTTAGAGCTGCGAAACAGTTTACTTAAGGGTTTATTTACCTTCAAATGTTTGGCATACAGGAGTTACGTCATATTATTAAAATTCTATATTTTATAGAAAAAATGTATTTACTTGTTTTTTCTGCACCTTTTATATGGATATATTATCAACAGTAAATAAACTATACTTTTTAATCTTGTTGTTTTATTAATACAGCGAGTTTCACTCGACCTGCGGCCGATAGCGTGAAAAGTGACTGCAAGTATTGAGTCATCACAACTCGCGTTGCCCATGCTAGTGGCCGCAAGTCGGGTGAAATTCACTTGTACAAGTTGTCATATGCTATTATTTCCATGAAAAGTCCTTCCATAATTTTTTGTTATGTTAGTATTATTTTATGCAAGGAGTCCTGGTCAACTATTATTCAACCTCTTATCATGTTCTCCTTTTGGAAGGTCATTCCAAATATTCCTTCATTTGTGTATTCACGTAGACTTTCAGGGCCAGAGTTGCTATGATGATCTTGATGCCTCACGACCTCGGCCTACAGCCCGAAAATCCTAATCAAGATCATCATTCCTTCATTTGTCTCCATCCTCCCGTGCTTTTCTTCACATGTGTATCCGCCCAAGGTCATTTTCCTTGTGCCTTGAGATTCTCTGTGGTAGTCTTTCCATACCATTTAAAATTATGTTCTCTTTATCCGTTGTCTCCCTAATTTCATAATTTTGTGTTTTATCTCTTCTTGTTTTTATTCTCCCAGTTACATGGATGTGAAAAATGGACTTTTATTGGAGGAGAAAATATTACGAGTAGGCTATTTTTTTTTTGACTTTATTAAACACAATGTGTACATTAATTTTAAGTTAGCTTTTTTACCAGTCTTTAATTACTGTGTTTAGTGGTAGAGTCCTGTTTCTACACTTCGCTAGATGATATTTGAGACATGGATTGTTGCATAATTTACAGATGCAGTCCTCCTTGGGTTCATGGTACCTGTTGTTCAGGCATATATTCCCATGAAATCCATGGGCTGCGAAGCTTGTGTACAGGTGTCGAAGTTCGAAGTTCGGTTGCTTCCAGGTTTCTGTTTTCATTGCGTCTGTTTCCATAATTTCTGTCGGTATCTGAGCGGCTTTGTTCTGTCTGTCCTCGATGATGATTCTGTATGCTTGCGTTTCCGGTAGTCTGTAACAGTGTCTGATATCTTCGATGAAGAAGGATTCCTGGGCTATTGTATAGGCATAACTATTTCTTGTATATTTTGAAATTGACAGTGCTCTTTTGAGAAACCTTGATTTAACGTTCTCCAGTTTCTTAAGATTTTTCACCGTCAAGTAATTCCATATTAGCTGGATTCCGTAGGTTGCGGCCGGCATTACTTTAAGATTGAAGAGTTTCATTGCAGTTGAGAGGGATAGATTTTGGAGTTTAGGGATATGGTACATGGCTTTCGTTGCAGCTGTTGCTCGATCCTGTATATGAAGTGAGAAAGCGGTTCCAGTTGTTTGTAAGGTGACCCCAAGTATTTACGAGTAGGCTATTTAAGAATACATTTCTTAGAATTTTTGGATCAAAGAGAGTTGAACAGACAGGCGAATGGGGAAGACTGTATAACAATGATCTACATGATCTTTATAGGAAACCTGATATAATAAGAACAGTTAAGACTTGTATACTGTGATGGGCAGGACATGTGGCATGAATGGTAAATGAAAGTGCAGTGAGCTAGTAATAGAGAGATGGCAAACACTGTGATTTTAAAACCGAAAACTTCAGCGATCGTCGACTAAATTATTAATTTGGCAACCATGTGATGATCTTTCACATGTGTTTAGGGATTCTCCAACAAGCAAGTCCACGGGATGTAATTTAAGCCGTGGGATTCAAGCCTGAATATTTTTAGACTCGTAAAAGAACCTTAAGCCTGAATAAAGAGACCTCTAAGGAAAAATTTAACGACCTTCATCATCCTAATAATACTTCAATCGCCTACTAGATGTCTCATGCCATTCATGACATCTGTAGGGAAATGATTATTTTAATAAGTTGAACAATGTCGAATTTTGTAAGGTACAACTTTTACATGGTCACACATAGAAATAAGTTACATTATTTAATAGAAATGGACAGTTAATGACAAATGAGGGAAATTTTGAGGAAGTGGCTGAATTCAAATACTTAGGAACAATAATCACAAATAGAAATGAGATGCACAAAGGAATTAAACATAGGCTCAATTCTGGAAATGCATGCTATTATGCATTGCAGGGACTCTTGACATCCCAACTCCTTTCAAAAAACGTTAAACTGAAAATATATAAAACTATTATTCACCAGTTATAATATATGGATGCGAAACATGGACTCTTACTTTAAGGGAGGAATGGAGATTACGAGTCTTTGAGAATAAAGTTCGTAGGAAATTTTTTTGACCAACGAGAGATGAAAAGGCAGGTGGATGGAGAAGATTACATAACAATGAACTACATGGTCTTTATAGGAAACCAGATATAATAATAACAGTTAAGTTTCGTAGACTGCGATGGGCAGGACTTGTAGCACGAATGGGGAATGAAAGAGGTGCATGGACGGTTCTTGTAGGGAAACCAGAGGGAAAACGCCCAGTTGGTAGACCAAGAATGAGAATAACAATATCTTTCATTTGAGGGAAGTAGATTATATAGGGGATGATTGGAAAAACATTAGCTGAGGATAGGGATATATGTAGAGCTTATGTCCGCGCGACCATAAACCTACGGGTTCGGTAGAGCCAGTGAGTTATTCCGAATGTTGTAACGTACAACTTTTATATATCATGCATTATGTCTAAATATGCGATAATTTTTATTAGGTTTTCTATAGGGTTAACAAAATGTAGACGGTATAAAATAATATATACCGGCACGTGATACAGCTGTAAAGAAATAGTTCTAACTTTTCGCGCCAGATAGTATTTTATCAGGAATCCTCGGCGTAGTTACCGAAGAACACCTGTCCGTCGCCGTGGCCGTAGTCGGTAGACTCCCTACCTTTCACTCCGGCGATCCGGGTACGATTCCCGGCGGGGTAGGAGATTTTAAATCTCCACCCTGGGTCTGGGTGTGTGTCCTGTCCTTGTGTTTATATATCAGAATAAAATAAAATTAACGAAAAGGTAAAAAGAAGAAGGAAAAACAGTATAAAAACGAAATGAGGGGGAAAAAAAAAACAGTAATCAAAACTGTGCTGCCATCTCACATAGGCCTATAAATTATATTACCTTATGGATTATAGATGGCACGCAATAGCGGTGTGTTTAAAATTTCTCTAATGAAGATGCCAATGACGTAAGATCTCTGAATCGACTATATTATTTTCAATTACCCAACATTCAATAGGGTGCTTCTTGAATCCGGATATAAACTCTTACTTCCGTAATCCTTATTTCTTTTTTGGAGGCCGCTGATGCAACAGGTTAACGAGTATTGTGCGCGATTTTATTGTGTGTCGCATTTTTAAGAAAAAATATCTTCATGACGCAGTGAATTAATTTTTTTGTGAGTATTATATATTTCATATAAATAAATATAAATTATAATTTCATGTATTACATTTTATACATTCTGAAATATTCTAAAGATTCTCTAGCAATAATTTTACGAAAAATGTCGATAATAAAAATTTGTCTTATCGTATTATGTAACGAACTATATTTAAATATAAATCAGCTAATACGAAAACTGTAACTACAGAAAACTAAATTTTACAGGAACTCGCTGAATTAGGTCACTTTATATGTGACAATTAATGAAGTAGCTCTTTAGAATTGTGCAGTACGAATATTTCCAACATGGAGTAATTGTATCACTACTTCAAATATAGTTAGAGCAAAGGAAAACGAAAGAAAAAAACATAAAAAGTTGGAGGGCTTTGCATTTTGGGTTATTCATAATTGATGCGTTTATTATAAATTTCTTGTAAATAGTTTCTAATCATCGATTACCCACTAGAAGACGCATTATCACGAAATAAGTTTGGGACAAAATGACTGACTTATGATCTTTACATGACCTCGTATTACTGATGGCTACACAACGTAATATAAATTTTAATAATTATAATCTTTAACTATATTTTTCTCGACTGAGAATTATATTTAAAATATATTTGTTTAGACGCCCAGTTTGTAGACCAAGAATGAGGTGGGAGAATAACATTAACTATGATTTGAGGGAAAACATTAGCTCAGGATAGGGATTTATGGAGAGCTTATGTCCGCGCGGCCACGAACCTACGGGTTCGATAGTGCCAGTGAGTTTGTTTAGATTGCAGTGCTTCAAATGTTATAGTTAAAGCTATTACTATATTCGGCATAGATACTTCCTTTTTCATAGCATAATAATCGAACAAGTGAAGCAAAAAGGCTTCTTCTATCAAAGCCATTTTTATTCAGCCTATATGCACAACAACGCTTAACACACCGCCATTGTTAGACATCTCATTTATAGGCTCAAATAATGTATTTAGGCGCTTAAGAAACAATAAAATTGTAAAATAAGTTTTAAAAATAGGTAAAATATTTATTATAATAATAAAATGGATGAATAATTACGAAATAAATATAGGCTATGTTTTTATTTAAAGACGCCTTTAACATCCAGGTCACCTAGCGTCTTTTCATTTAATATATTTGAATATTATTTTATTTTCATTAAATGTTTTGAAATTAATAATATGAAATTATTGAATTAAAACACAGCACATGCAATTAAATGTTATTTATTGAGTACAAAGGGAAAAAAGTATAATTTTGTTTGAAATTTTTTTTCGTTGCTCTGATAAATTTTTTCGAAGATATGAGTCATGACAATTCTGTGATGGGACGAATTTTGTAAATAGAGTAACACTAAAAAATTGGGACTGGAAATAAATATCAGTAAAACTAAATATATGTTCAAATATAGAAATACATTATATAATGGAAATGGATAGCCAATGACAGTTTAAGAAATTTTGAGGAAGTGGCTGAATTCAAATATCTAGGAATAATAGTTACAAAATGGAATGAGATGCACAAAGAAATCGAACATAGGCTCAAATCTGGAAGTGCGTGCTAATATAACTGAAAATATATTAAAAAAACTACATGAGGAATGAAAGACGTGCATGGAAGCTTCTTATAGGAAAACCAGAGGGAAAACACCCAGTAGGTAGGCCAAGAATGAGGTGAGAGATAACATTAACTATGATTTGAGGGAAGTAGATTATACAGGGGATGATTGGAAAACATTGGCTCAGAATAGGGATATATGGAGAGCTTATGTCCGCGCGGCCATGAATCTACGGGTTCGAGAGTGCCAGTGAGTTAGTTAGTTGGCCCTTTTTTAGGTCTTGACGGTTTTTATTGCAACTTTACCTTCTTTGATCACATACATAGCATTTGTATAATTCAAGAATACGCAGTCAAGTCTCAATTCAAACTTCCATGTAGAAAGACAGATGTTTCATTTAGTAAACAAGCGGAGTTTTGAGTACGTCGGTAGTTGATGTTGCGCGTTATCTGATCGTACGTGTAGTGAACTGCCACACAAAACGAAAACAAAGCACATGCGATAAGACAACATTTGTCTTAAAACATTTCATTACCTCGTAAGCGATCTATAACCTAAGTATATTTTGTTGTATTATGCACCTTATATTGCTTATTCATGTTTATATTAAGTAGCTCTAGTACAGTCAATACCAGTATTTATTTATATACAGAATTTTAATGTTTACACATCTTTCTGTGCCTAAAGTTTTATATTTCTTCTCCACTCGTCTCTCCAGTCCTCTTGCTCTCATTCCAGTTCTCATTTCCTGCATCCACGAGTTTCGAGGTCTTCCTCTCCTTCTTCCAGGTGGACACCATTCCAATGATTTCCTGGGTAATCTTTCTTCTTGCGTTCGTCGTACGTGCCCATACCAGTTTAATTGCTTATACCGTATATAATCCATCCATCCATAGTAATTCTGCCCGAAGGCAGGTCCTTCGTTGTAATCATAGCATTTTCATGCTATGCTTGCAGCTTTACCTGGGAATTGTAGGTGTGGTAGCTTCCCGTTGCTTTCCACACCGGATGATGATGATGATAGCTGTATGATTTCGGGGACCGTTTTGGCCTTAAAATTTTCCTGACATTTGTCTTACAGGTGAGGAAAAACCCCGATAAAAACCTCACCCAGAAAAACTGCCCCGACCGGGGATCGAACCCGGGCCCGCTGCGTGACAAGGCAGCACGCTACCTCGAGACCACAGCGGTGGACTACCGTATATAATCTACTGTTGAATAACCAATATTAATTTTTTTCTCCTATGACAGTAGGCCTATTTCTTATTTTGTCTAATTTTGAACATCTTGCTGCTCTCCTCAAGAAATCCATTTCCAATGACATAAGTTTTTGTTCTAAGTTTTTGTTGAATTTTCAAACTTGAGCTCCATATGTGACAGTACTTCTCACTATTGAATTATATATTTGTAACTTATTTTTCCTGGTTATACCAGTATAAGAAACAAATTCCGCCACTTATAACGAGGAATCGAAAGTTGAGGAGAAATTCTGTTTCATTTTATGTCTGAAGAGGCCCAACATAATATACATATGTGTGTGTGTGTGTGTATATATATATATATATATATATATATATATTACGCTTGATTACTCAATGTCAAAGATTTCTAATATAACATATATATATATATATATATATATATATATATATATATATATATATATATAAGCCATGATTTGAGAGAAGTAGTTCTACTAGTCATATTATATGGATGTGAAACATAAAGTTCTTAGGAGAATTTTTGGACCAAAGAGAGATGAACATACAGGAGAATGGAGAAGACTACACAACAGTGCACTAAATCGTCTTTATAGGAAGCCAGATGTAATAATAACAGTTAAGTCTCGTAGACTGCGATGGACAGGACATGTGGCACGAATGGGGAATGAAAGACGTGCATGAGAGCTTCTTGTAGGAAAACCAGAGGGAAAGTGCCCAGACCAAGAATGAGGTGGGAGAATGACATTAACTATGATTTGAGGGAAGTAGATTATACAGGGAATGATTGGAAAACATTAGCTCAGGATAAGGATACATGGAGAGCTTATGTCCGCGCGGGCATGAACCTACGGGTTCGATGGTGCCAGTAAGTTAGAATTTACGCCATTATGCTACCGGCGCCCAACAAGCATCGTGAAGAATGTTTGTAGCTACAATAATTAACGGGTATTATTGAAAAAACTAGCTATTATGACTGGGGGACCCGACATGCTGACCAAGTCATCCCTAAACTGACTGGATGATCGTACACTTCTGTGATTAACACATGTGGATGTGAAGCCAGCAGACGGCTGGTAGGCCAAGGGTATTCTAGGCATGTCGCGCTTTTTTTTGTAAATTGTATTGTTGTACCCGCAGGTTGTGTGGGTATATATTATTTTCTTATTTGCTTAAAATGTCAGGCGAGTTTGTAAAGAGAATTCATTATGGATTAGTGATTTTTAACATTTTTTTTTGTTTCATCCAAAAATAACATGCTGGACTTAGTTTACTTATGCTCTGAACCTTAGAGTAATGAGCCAATCACAGGATAGATTTTAAAACAACCGCTCTTTAGTTATCAACCAATCAGGGAGGATATTACAAAATGACCGCTCTTTTAGTCATCGCATCGGAGAGAAGATTTCAAAATGAGCGCCTTTTTTGCTGTGTTGACGGGTCCGAAAAACGCGATTATTTTTAAGTGTTCTGGCTTGAATTATTCCGTCGGATCCCGAAATTTTGGATGCGATTAGAATGCACAACAGCAGGAGGCATGGCGGTTCGATTCAAGGTAAATATTTCACTAAATATACCGCATTGTACATTGGTATTTTACCGGGCTTCATTCTAATTTTAGTAGAAAAAATCCTTATTATTGCATCAATAGTATTCGGGAGGTACCGAGTTCAAGACCCGGTGCCGACCACAACTCGACACTTTTTTTATCTGCTTTTCGTCAATTATTAAGGCAATGTTTGAGACTAGTTTTCGGGAGGTTCCGCATTCAAGTCTCGGAACCGACCAATCCGAGTTCAAGCCCCGGCCCCGACCCTAACCTGACATTTTAGATTTTCTCAATCGTCAACCTGAGTTTGAGACTTGCATTCTGAAGTCCGGGGTTCAGATCAACCTGAGTTTTTTTTTTCTGTTAAGACAGCGTTTTGAATTTTATTTTTGGGAAGTTCCGAGTTCAAGCCCCGGTGCTGACCACAAACTGATAGGTTTTTCTCAATTACAAAGACAAATGGTTAAAACTGATCAACCAAAAGGATTAATAATTTCGTAATAGGCCTTAGGTCAATTATTATAATACCTATGTATGTAGAGTTAATGGGAGCCTGCCGTAGCTTAGTCGTTAAGGCAATATGCTACAAGCCGGACCGTCTTGGGTCTATTCCCAGTGGGATCAGGATTTTTAAAATTGGCCCAAACCTTCTGACTGTACCATCCCCCTGGGGTCGACTCAGCCTCTAACGGAAATTAGTACCAGACGTTTGTTCTGGGAGTAAAGTCGGACCTCAACCACGGTTGACAATATGGCTGACATCTCGTGCTGATAGTCTATAAAGATGGGAAACTCTTAGTACCTCAATGGCCTCCAAAGGCCTGTTTATGTCACTTTTTATGCACAAAGAAATTAAACATAGGCTCAATTCTGGAAATGCATGCTATTATGCATTGCAGAGACTTTTGATGTCCCAACTCCTTTCAAAAAACGTTAAGCTGAAAATATATAAAACTATTATTCTACCAGTTATATTATATGGGTGCGAAACATGGACTCTTACTTTAAGGGAGGAAAGGAGATTACGAGTATTTGAGAATAAAGTTCTTAGGAAAATTTTTGGACCAAAGAGAGATGAACAGACAGGTGAATGGAGAAGACTTCATAACAATGAACTACATGGTCTTTATAGGAAGCCAGATATAATAAGAACAGTTAAGTCTCGTAGACTGCGACGAGCAGGACATGTTGCACGTATGGGGAATGAAAGACTTGCATGGAGGCTTCTTGTAGGAAAGCCAGAGGGAAGACGCCCAGTTGGTAGGCCAAGAATGAGGTGGGAGAACAACATTAACTATGATTTGAGGGAAGTAGATTATACAGGGAATGGTTGGAAAGCATTAGCTCAGGATAGGGATGTATGGAGAGCTTATGTCCGCGCGGCCATGAACCTACGGGTTCGATAGTGCCAGTGAGTAAGAGTATATATATATATATAGTAGATTTTCGCGGATATTAGGAAGATTAAGAAAGATTTCTTGGGTTTTCTGCATCATGGATTTAAGGTTGGCCTCTGGCCACTGATTCCGACGTTTTAACATGATCACACATGTTACTATCAAAGAATTATTAAGAAACTGGCGCAACAGTAGATTACCTTTCCCTAGATTCTCCATAGTGTATTCTTGTAGTACTGTTACTCTTCGTACTTCTTCTGTCTTTACTAGTATTTTTTAATATTTTAAACATTTTTCAAGGATGCTTGTAACATCCTTTTACAATTTTTATGTATTTATTTATGCGGAACACAACATTATGACATTCTTAGACAATATTCTGATACTTGCTATTTTTTCTCCTCTTACAATCTTTCCACCATCAACAACTCATTTAACCAATTTTGTTAGGTTAGTGTTGGTCTAAACTTCAGTAAATAATATGCATATTTATTTTGTTAGGTTATGAAGGGAGAAGTTAAGTACATCCATTATTATAACCGTTTGGGAATTTATTTCAAAGGTTAGTTATATGAATTTAACAGTCACATACTGCCATCTAGCGACGCTCTATAAACTTTCTGTAGGACTTAAAAGATATGTGGTTCCAACTAGTGATAGCTCTATAAACTGATGTGCATGTGCACTGTAGGACTTAGAAATGTATTGGGGAAGGGGAACTACTGTTTTTCCAAGAAAACTTTCTTAATCATATTTATATATAGCCTATATATATATATATATATATATATATATATATATATATATATATATAGTCTATCATGTGTAGCTAGTTTAAGATACGATGTGTTGGTGAAGAGCAACGGGACTTGTGTTGGTATAAATTCCCCTGAGGGAAAAAAATTCTCATAAAATTCCAGTGCCCACTCCACATAATGAGCAATGTGGAGCTCCATCTTTCAAGATGGTGTTTTCAATTTAGTTGGTACTGCTTAATATATTCCAAAATTGACATAGCCAATTCTTTTAAGATATCGGTGTTCCTTTTCTGATCCCATCTGGTGTAACCTGCTGTTCTGCGCATGAATCTCATTTCACAAGCCGTTATTCTGCTTTCATGTTGTCTTTTTAGTGTCCATGCTTCACTACCATAGGTCAACACTGGTCTAGCCAAAGTGTTACATAAATGTAATCTGGTGTTTTTTTTTTGTACAAGGGATGGCTTCATAACTTGATTAATAATTCCCAAACTTTTATTATAACCAGTAATTTTTTCAGGGATATCCTTTTCATCCCAGGTAGAGAGATAATATTGAAGATATTTAAATTCATTAGATCTCTCTAAAATTTTATTCTGGAGACAGATTTTACTTTGTGTGGGGTCCTTCCCATAAAATGCCATAATTTTAGTTTTGTTAATTGATATTTCCATATTAAATTTGGCAGCTATTTTTCGTAAATTATAAATGTTGCAAATAATTTTTTGAAAGTGCCAAAGGAGCTAAATCATCTTGAAAAAGAATAGCATCGAGTTTGAAGTTCCTATTGATGGGTATATATCCCCGTTGTGTTTTCCTCCATTCGTTTATTATTCTATTCATATATATAATGAAAAGCACCGGTGAAAGTCCACATCCCTGTCTTACTCCAGAGTTGATCTTTTTCCAAGAAGATAGTTTGCCATCTTGTTTAACAGAGATTTCATTATCTTGATAGATGTTGAAGATATTAGTAATATATTGTTGTGGAACGTTATCGTCAGCTAAAATTTGTAATAATATATTTCTGTCTACTTTGTCAAAAGCCTTTATGAAGTCAACAAAGGCAATATGAGTTTCTATATTGAATTCCTTGTGCTTTTCTAATAGTAGTTTTTGACTGAAGAATCCATCTGTGCAAGATCTACCCTTTCTCAATCCATTCTGCTCTTCTCCAATTATATTTTCATAATTTTTTTTTCAATTTATTCTTAACTATATTAGCATAAATTTTATATCCAGAGTTCAACAAGCTAATTCCATGATAGTTATCTTGGATTTGGCGACTTCCTTTTTTGAAGATTGGTATTACAATGGACTTGTTCCAGCTTTGTGGTGGTACTTGAGTTTTCAGTGGATAAGTGATCTATCTGGAGAGTATCATGGCATGGTGCATGTAAAATTATCTACTCTCTCTTCCAGACCAGATTTATTTATTTTTAAAAGTTGGCTTTCAAGCAAATAGTGATCTATATGTGACAAAATGGCAGAAGCACCTAGTCAAGTCATGAGTATCATTGCAGAAAAACAATTATTGCACATGTGTAAATTCATTCCACCACAGTTCCGTGAATTCTAATCAGAATCTTAGAGAAACTGAGTGAAAATAAGAAAGAATGTAACAAAATAACATTAAATGGAAAATCAATGCTGAAAACTGATTAAGTTAGAAATTTTTCTAACTGAATCAGTGTTCAATAGGTATTTTCTATTTCTTATTATAGCATTTTTATTTAAATATGTGTTAGATCATTTTTCCACTCTATAGAGATAGATCATTTTTGCACTAAATCCTATATTAAATTGTTAATATTTAATTAGTAGCATGTTATTTTGCATTCAAATTGGCTGTATATGATTTCAATAGGATGAGAGATTAAAATGTATATGATATAACAAAGGTAATAGCCTCAAAATGAACATTATACTTTCCCCCTCCCCAACAATTTGTAACTTGTGAGTTAGATCTCTTCTCGGGGCAACTATTCAATTTGTGGCTTTAATGGTTCAATATGTTGTGTTATAATGTGTGCATTTCTTTGTTTGCAGGTGTGGTGTAGATAGCTAGTCTTTTAATGGCAGTTAGGGCCCCTTTTAAGGGGTGAAAACGGTCTTGGTTCTGACCGAGGCCATGTAGTAGCCTTCCATCGTTGGAAAACAACAAACATCGTGGGAGATATCCTCATCTAATGGTAGGAGAAGAAAAAACAAAAAACCACAGACAACCACGCACAGCAGTACATTGCGCGTACGAGTGTCAGTGCTTCTGGTTTAATGCTGCTAATGCCCAGGTTAAAACAGAGCTAAACCAAATCCAGATTACGGAATGAAATAATTCTGTTTTCTGGATCTAACAATTTGGCTGGTCTGGTACTTGCAGACCTCGCTGACACTCAGGGAAAAGATCTGAGCACCGAACGAGTACTGACATAGCAAAGGGTGTTCCCCCCTGACGCTACGTCTCTGCGAGTCTGGTGCTAGGAGCTTCGTAGGTATGATGATGCAAGCATCTGGTCTGCGCACTAAACAGCACTGATGAAGTCCAGGCAAGTCCCCCCCTGAACTACATCTCTGCGCACCTGCTGCTATGATCATTGAAATGATGCTGCAACCATCATGATCTGTGCACAGACTAGGACAGATGTAGTCCACCAGGTAAGTCCCCACCTGACCCATGTCTCTCCTGGTCTGCTGCAAGGATCTTTTTTTGTTATGATATTGCATTTCAGGCATCATTTGTCGGCCAGAGTGTAAGTTTAGGTAGGGTTTATGTTTAAGAAGTCGACAATGATGCTGGCTCTATCACTCCTATCTGTGCTTATGTGCAGGGTAGTCTGTGGTTTGCAAGGCATGGCTATATAGCTGTGTCTTGCATAATAAGAGGACGATGCAATATGCATCTTCCTCAAACTACATTCATATACTAATATGTTGTTTGCTTTTTGTTTCAGGTCACCAGTTACTGCAGATCTACAAGAAGGGATTAGATTGTCATTTATTTTGCTCAAAAACATGTCTCTCGTAATTTGTTTCATTAATATTTTTTTTATTTTTTTACAGAATTCACATTATGGCTCATCGGAGAACATCACTTCTCTTGGAAACATAGGACTTTTGTCAAAGCAAACCACTGGACTCTGTTTCTTGCCAAATTTCTGGCTTTATTCCAAAGCCTTCCTTGTTCAGTTTCTATTGTTACAGTGCTGCGCCATATAATTTTTGATCTTCCACTTTTTTCTTTTCCTTTTTTTTAGGCAATTCCTATGGATTCCATTCCAGTGCTCTCTTTGGCATGCTGTCTAGAACTCTTCTGAGAATGTATCCAATCTATTTCAATTTGCAATATTTAATCTTCATCCAGATCTCATCCTGTGATGTTATATTCCATAATTCCTCATTTGATATGGTTTTTGGCCACCAGATTCTTAAAATAAATTTCAGACATCTGTTTATATATACTTGCAATTTTCTATATAATGTGATAGTTCCTTTTCAAGTCTCACACCCATATAGAATTAGTCTTTTCACATTACTATTAAATAGTGTTAATTTAATTATAGTTGAGATTTGTTTAGATCTCCATATGGGTGACACATTTTGAGAATACAGCTTTTGATTTTCTAATTCTATCTTTAATATCTTACTCTGGTCCTCCTTTTTATATTGGGCCTCCTAAATTATGGAATTTGGCTCTCTCTTCTATTTCATTACCAGTGATCTGCAATCACATTTCTGTTACATTATTTACTCTCATTATTTTGGTTTTTTGTTTATTCAGGCACAGTTGAGCTGTGTCTGCTGCCTTCTCCAGAACTCTTATTTTACTTTCGATGCCAGAGAATCTGGATACCAATAAATGAACATCGTCAGCATATTCTAGATCTTCAAGTCTACTGTTCAGATCTTCTTGAATCCCTCTACATCTTTGGTTAAATACATTTGGTATTATGTCATCTAAGACCAATATAAATAACAATGGTGATAGCAAACAACCTTGTCTTACTCTACTGTGACAGGAAAAGATTCAGATAGTCTGCCCTAGTGTGATGTACAACATACATAGTTTTCATACATATTGTAGAATGCAGCCTTTCACGGCAGATATTCATGTCATTAGAAGATTCTGGGCTATAAAGCCATGGTGTTTCACCCACCACTATGGAAGGCATCTACATTGTGTTCCCTGGTTGGAAGCTCAGCCGTGTATGAGGAACAGACTATTGGAACCTGGCATTTATACTTATGCCAGTTCGTGAATGGCTGAACGAAGTCAAAGCTGACTGGATTGTCATTTGATTGATTTGTTTCTGTATCTTCACTATTAAGTCGGCTTATACGCCTGTTATTTAATTCATGATACCAGGCTTTAGCCAGTTTTATAACTTCATCTTTTCTATTGAAATTGTCCTTATGTTCATAAATTTCTATACCCTCTCTGTATAGTCTATGGAAATAATTGGATGTTGTGGCTAAATCCTGAGTATCCTCATACAATCTGATGTCCATTTTCCATAAAAATGTGCTCTGCTAGAGCCAATTTTTCTGTTTCTCCTAGTCTGCAGTTTCTTTTAAGTTCTGACAAACATATAGCTATGCTTCTTTTCATAGTTCCTATATATGTTTTGTCACATGAACATGGAAGCAGATATACGCCGCAAGTGGAGATACATGCTTCTAATAAGAGTAATAATCTTTCCTGACATTCCAATTTGTGTCAACTTTTTCCATATTTCTTGTCTTTTCATAGACAAAAGCTTCAACTAAGTCCACAAAAGTTAAATATAAGGGACTTCTCCATTCTAAAGACTGTTCCATGATGCTTCTGATTACATTTATAAGGTCTGAAATTATGGAATATTCACCTGAAAGGTCCGTCTCCTCAACTTAATTAGTTATTTAACTTTTGGGACTTGTCCTATCATCGGCAGGATAAGTTGATTTATAAGGTCAGTACATGATCTCTGAAGTCTAAAGCAGAATTGTTTTCCACTAGCAACTTTTCAGTTGCCCCTTGTAAATGATTTAAGATTAATCTCAAAAACATTTTGCTTGGAGTTTATAGTAGCATTAATGCCTCTCCAATTATTACATATAGATGTATCTCCTGTTTTGGGGATTTTTAACTATTTTCTCTCATTCTTGAGTTTTTTTTTTCAGATTCCTCTATTTCTGTACCATTGAGCTGCAATCACATTTCAGTTGCATTATTTACTCTCATTATTTTGGTTTTTTGTTTATTCAGGCACATCCAGCTGTGGTTGCTGCCTTCTCCAGATCTCTCAATTTTCTTTCAATATCAGGGAATCTGGATGCCAATAAATAAAGATCATCGGCATATTCTAGATCTTCAAGTCTACCAATCAGATCCCATTGAATCCCTCTACATATTTGATTAAATTTATTTGACATTGTCATCTAAGACCAATATAAATAACAATGGTGACAGCAAAAACCTCGTCTTACTACATTCTGACAGGGAAAAGATTCAGAAGTTTGCCCTGATGTGATATACAACTTACATAGTTTTCATTCATACTGTAGAATGCAGCCTTTCATGGCCAGTATTCATGGTATTAGAAGATTCTGGGCTATAAACCATGGTGTTTCATCCTCCACTACGGAAGGCATCTTCAATGGCGAGTTCTTCTATGTAGTGTTCCCTGGTCTGAAGCTCAGCCATGTATGAAAAGCATACTATTGGAACCTGGCATTTATACTTCTACTAGTTCGTGAATGGCTGAACAATGTCAAAACTGACTGGATAGCCATCTGATTGGTTTGTTTCTGTCTCTTCATTATTAAGTCGGCTTGTATGCCTGTTATTTAATTCATGATACCAAGCTTTAGCCAGTTTTATATCTTCATCTTTTCTATTGAAATTGTCCTTGTGTTATAAATTTCTAAGTCCTCTCTGTATAGTCTATGGAAATAATAAGATGTGGCTAAACCCTGAGTATCGTCATGCAGAATCTGATGTCCATTTTCCATAAAAATGTGATCTGCTACAGCCAATTTTTCTGTTTTTCCTAGTCTGCAGTTTCTTTTATGTTCTGATAAACATGTAGCTATGCTTTTCATAGTTTCTACATATGCTTTGCCACATGGACATGGAAGCAGATATACTCTGCAAGTGGAGATACATACTTTTAATAAGAGTAATAATATTTTCTATCATCCCAATTTATGTCAACTTTTTCCATTTTTCTTGTCTTTTCATAGACAAAAGCTTCAGCACAATCAAAAAAGCTAAATACAAGAAGTCTCTATTCTAAAGACTGTTCAATGATGATTCTGATTACATATATAAGGTCTGTACATGATCTTTGAAGTCTAAAGGTGGATGTTTTCCACTTAGTAACTTTTCAGTTGCCCCTTGTAAATGTTTTAAGATTATTCTGGAAAACATTTTGGAGTTGATAATAGTATAATGCCTCTCCAATTATTACATATAGGATGGTATCTCCTTTTTTTTGGGGATTTTTAGCTATTTTCCGTTTACTTTATTCTTGAGGGATTTTTTCAGATCCCTCTATATTCTGTACCATTGAGCTGCAATAACATTTCAATTACTTATTTACTCTCTATATTTGGTTTTTTGTTTATCCAGTACTCCAGCTATGGTTGCTGCCTTCTCCAGATCTCTCAATTTTCATTCGTTGTCAGAGAATCTGGATGCCAATAAATAAAGATAGGCATATTATAAATCTTCCAAGTCTATCTTCAGATCCCATTGAATCTCTCTACACTTTCAATTAAATTAATTTGATATTGTCATCTAAGATCAATATAAATAACAATGATGATAGCAAAAACCTTGTCTTACTCCACTCCGACAGGAAAGAGATTCAGATAGTGTAACGAACAACATACATAGATTTCATACACATTGTAGAATGCAGCCTTTCACGGCAGATATTCATGGAATTAGAAGATTCCAGGCTATAAAGCCATAGTCCATAATTGGTGTTTCACCTTCGATATGGAGGCCATCTTCAGTGGCAAGTTCTTCTACATAGTGTTTCCTGGTAGGAAGCTCAGCCATGTATGAATGGCATACTATTGGAACCTGGTATTTACACTTCTACTGGTTCGCGAATGGCTGAACAAAGTCAAAGCTGACTGAATAGCCATCTGATTGGTTTGTTTCTATCCTTCATTATTAAGTTGGCTTATACACCTGCTATTTAATTCATGATACCAGGCTTCAGCCAGTTTTATACCTTCATCTTTTCTATTGAAATTGTCCTTGTGTTATAAATTTCTATGACCTCTCTGTATAGTCTATGGAAATAAGATGATGTGGCTATAACCTGAGTATCCTCATATGGAATCTGATGTCACATTTTCCATAAAAATGTGATCTGGTACAGCAATTTTTCTGTTTTTCCGAGTCTGCAGTTTCTTCTATGTTCTGATAAATATATAGCTATGCTTATTTTCATAGTTCCTATATATATATTTTTTTTCACATGAACATGGAAGCAGATATACGCTGCAAGTGGAGATACATACTTTCAATAAGAGTAATATCCTTTCCTGACATTCCACTTTGTGTCAGCTTTTTCCATATTTTGTCTTTTCATAGACAAAAGCTTCAGCAAAATCCACAAAAGCTAAACATAAGGGACTTCTCCATTCTAAAGACTGTTCCATGATGATTTTGATTATATTTATAAATTCAGTACGTGATCTCTGAAGTCTAAAACTGGATTGTTTTCCACTTAGTAACTTTTCAGTTGCCCCTTGTAAATGATTAAAGATTATTCTAGAAACAATTTTGCTTATAGTACTGAGAGCAGTACAATGCCTCCCCAGTTATCATATATAGATATATCTCCTTTTTGAGGATTTAACTATAATCCCTTACAATGTTTTTATTATTCATTTCATACATATAAATGATGGATATATATTTGAAGAGAAAAATATATGCTCACAGGACCTTTCACTTTCTATGCAAATGTTCTACCAATTGAGCTATCTGAGAAACTCGAATCTAAATGCAAATTTGCGGCTGTCATGTCTATATTAAACTGTTTTAATAAACAATTATTTGGCTTTCTTTGTACATGTTCAAACCATTTATATTTATTTCTGTATATTCTCTCATTTATATTATACACTTGTAATTCATCTAATATCTTGACTTCTCTTTTGGTCTCTTAAAGATACACCTGCAACAGATCTCAGAAATCTCATTTCTATTGCCTCAATTTTATGTTTATCAGAGGTCATTAAAGGCCAAGTCTCAGAACAGTATGTTAACATTGGAACGGCTACTGTTTTGTAAAATTTCAATCAAGTTTCTCTTGTGGTTTTATTTCTCAAACATCTTCTCATTTTCTAAAATTACAATTTACTCTTTGTTTTGGAATTATATTCCTTGTTAAAAAGATCTTTTCTTTTTTTTTTTGTTCCAGGTTTGATAGAATTCAATTTATTCTTCAATTGTTTTCCATTTCTCAATTAAATTCTATGATTTTTTGGAGATACAGGGTTTTCTGTTTCTCTATAATGTGGAATGTCTTCCCTAACTTCAACATACATGGTTACTTCTCGATATTAATTTAAATATACATGGTTTTTCCCAGATTTTTTCAATAGATTGATCTGGCTTTTCTTGTGATAATGTGAATTACATGTTTTGCAGTTCGAGAGAAAATTTTGTGCTAATCTTCTTGTCTTTCAATTTGTTTGTATAGAATTTTCTATTTTTTACTTGGGTGCTATTTTTGTCATAATTTTCAACCTCAATTTTGCTACCATAAGATGGTAGTCACTTCCAAAAACAGCAACTCTCTTATCTCGCACATCCATCAGCAAGAATCCAAGCTTTTAACTAATGCAAAATGATTAATTATATTTTGTGTCCTGATCTCGGGAGACACATATGATTTTTCTGACATCTTTTTGTATTTCAGATAATTACAATTTCACCATAGATCTACAAATCTTTATCCATCACTAATATTTTTTCCTATTCAGTGTTTACCCATTGTTGACTCTGTCTTCATTACAGTTGCCTAAATGGACTTTCATGTCCCCCATCACTCCTATACAAAAAGGTTTTAAATTACAGGTAACATCAGATTTGAAGACTAGAGTGAGAGGGAAAACAACACAAATGAAAAGACCATGAACAAAGAGGCTGAAAGGAATACACCAGGAGGAAGACATAGAAAATGAAGTGGCCATGAATGAAGAGGCTGGAAGGAATACACTAGGAGGAAGACACAGAAAATGAAGTGGCCATGAATGAAGAGGCTGGAAGGAATACACCAAGAGGAAGATGCAGAAAATGAAGAGGCCACGAATGAAGAGGCTGAAAGGAATACACCAGGAGGAAGACATAGAAAATGAAGTGGCCATGAATGAAGAGGTTGGAAGGAATACACCAGGAGGAAGACCCAGAAAATGAAATGGCCATGAATGAAGAGGCTGGAAGGAATACACACCAGGAGGAAGATGCAGAACATGAAGTGGCCATGAATGAAGAGGCTGGAAAGAATACATCAAGAGTAAGACACAGAACATGAAGAGGACATGAATGAAGAGGCTAGAAGGAATGCACCAGGAGGAAGACACAGATAATGAAGTGGCCATGAATGAAGAGGCTGGAAGGAATACACCAGAGAAAGACACTGATAATGAAGTGGCCATGAATGAAGAGACTGGAAGGAATATACCAGGAGGAAGACACAGAACATGAAGAGGCTGGAAGCAATTCATCAGGAGGAAGACATAGAACATGAAGTGCCCATGAATGAAGAGGCTGGAAGGAATACACCAGGAGGAAGACACAGAAAATTGAAGTGGCCATGAATGAAGAGGCTGGAAGGAGTACACCAGGAGGAGGACACAGAAAATGAAGAAGCTGGAAGGAATATATTAAGAGGAAGACACAGGAAATAAAGAAGATTTGAAGGTAGATAAAATAAATGTCAGGAACTATGAATTGAAGTGGATAAATGCCTGGACCCATGATTCTAGTCAAAAGTATGCCTGAGGAAAGAAAGACATGAGGTCCCAGGAAAGACACTGATATCCATGATGCCGAAGAAAGATGCCTAGAGGGAGACCCATAACCCATGATGCCAAGAAGAATACATTTAAAATGTTGAATTGTTATTACTGATATTGAACGGTGTTTCCTATTCATCGTTGAGTGTTTTCTAATATCTTGTTTCAGATCTGTTCACAATTTTATGACTTATTGTTTCTCTAAAGAACATGAAGATGCTTTGATAGACACCAGGTCCCATGAAGCCAGGAATTAAGTTGCCAAGATGCACGTGAGCTTAAAGCATGATGTTACGAGAGAAGATGGCTAGTGAATTACAGAAGGAATGAATTCATGATGCTATTGTTAACAGCTAATTTTGAAAAAAAAGTACTCAAGAACATATTTGGACAAATGGATATTAATGGTCATTGAAGATTACGATGAAACAAAGAATATACGACAAATACAGTGAACTTGACCATGTCACTTTTATTAAATTAAAGAAATTGGAATGGGCTGGCCATGTATAAAGGCTCTCAGCAGACCGAGCACCAAAAAAGTTGCTTACAGCAAGTTTTATGGGGAATAGACGAATTGGAAGACTGAAAAAAAGATGGGAGGATGGTATTAAGAAAGATGCTGCAAACCTACTTAAGTGTCGCTATTGGAGGCTTGCCATGCAAAATAGAAATGATTGGAGGGAGAAGTTAAAGGAGGCCAAAGCTTGAATTTGAGCCAATCAGCCATTGGATGCATGGATTGTTAACTGCAGAATGTTTCCTTTGGATGGAACAGAACTTTCTTCCAAGGTAAGTGTCTCAAGTCTAGAATGTGTTTAAAAATTGTTGGGATTTCCAAGAGTATCTACATGCGATACAGTTTTATTGTCTTGTTTCAGATGTGTTGGTGCGGACACTTGATTAAAATTATTGGTGATTGATAAAAACATGAAATTGTTTGGAGGGAAGACACCAGGACAATGAAGCCTGGAAGGAGTATACTGGGACCCATGAGATCATGAGGGAGAAGCTAGACAGCAGATTACAGGAGGAATTTACCCTTGATGCTGCTGGTAACTGCAGAATATTTCCCTTGGATCTTGCAGAATCTTGTTCCAAGGTGATGTAAGTAGATTGATAAATAGTTTGCTGAACTGTTCCTAGGTTTTTGGTGAATGATATGGTACATTGCAATTAATACAGCTGAAGAGAACTGAGATTTGAACCCAGGATTTCCAGCTTTGCATGCTTGGTAGAGAGGAATATGAGATTGAAAGATTAAGAAGGGAGAAGTTAAAAACATCTTGTAACAAAACATTTGTTACCCTGAAGAAATAATTTTTAAAATTAAAATCATTAATCTGCATAATATATTATGGACCCTACTTTAAGGGAGGAAAGGAGATTACGAGTATTTGAGAACAAAGTTCTTAGGAAAATTTTTGGACCAAAGAGAGATGAACAGACTGGTGAATGGAGAAGACTACATAACAGTGAACTACATGGTCTTTATAGGAAGCCAGATACGATAAGTCTTGTAGACTGCAATGGGCAGGACATGTGGCACGAATGGGGAATGAAATACATGCGTGGAAGCTTCTTGTAAGAAAAACCAGAAAGAAAAACCCAGTTGGTAGACCAAGAATGAGGTGGGAGAATAACATTAACTATGATTTGAGGGAAGTAGATTGTATAGGGAATGATTGGAAAACATTAGCTCAGGATAGGGATGTATGCAGGACTTATGTCTTCGTGGCCATGAACCTACCGGTTTGATAGTGCCAGTGAGTTAGTTAGACATAATATATTAATGAAATTTGTTTCTATGTCACTGAACTGAACTTGAAAATTAAGGAACAGTTCACCAAAGGAATCTCCTTAATAACCCTACCTTACCCAATTAAAATGTTTTGATCTTGGAGTGTGTCCATAGCTGAGGGAGTTTTGATTAGATGTTTCTATTATTAATTTAATACTTCTCACTGAAGGACAAATTATATTTGAAGAGAAAAAATTATACACTCAGACTGGGGTTTGAACCCAGGACCTTTGGCTTTCTAGGCCAATGCTCTACCCCTGAGCTACCTGAGCACTCCAATCTAAATGCAAATGTTTCTATTAAGAATTAAACCATAATTATCCCATTTCAGGCAAGGGCCTCCTGCGACAGCAGGGTGGCTTATATTACATCCCTGGGTTAACCAACCCCTTGGGACTATCACTTCCACTTTTTTTTATGGATTGCTTCTACTTTTATCTGTCTTGGACTATTCTAGTCCACAATTTTCCTAGATGACACTTACACACTTCACTCCAACACTTTTTTTTGTCTTCCTTCTTCTTCTTCTTCCTTCCAAGTATTAGGCCAAGACCTGTTACGATCCTATAGAAAATTTTCCCTCCTGCGTTTCATAGGAAGGCCCAGAGATCTTGTCCTCTTGGTATATAATTATAAACAGCTTTGGGGATCTGATTTGAACTCATTATTTCAAGATGGTGTTAGTTAATCATAAGTTTGATCCTTCTGGGAAATTCTCATATAAGACTTGAAAGCATAATAATAGTCCCTTCGATTGGTTGCTGGCCAAAGGAAGGCAAGACCAGTGATGGGGCTCCCATCTTATAGCCTCTGGTCAGGCTTTTCTGGAGATGAAAAGAAAATAAAGGAAAGAAGAAATGGAAGAAAGGAAAGACTCCCTAGCCCTCGGATCCCCTAATAGCATCGGGGTCGAAAAAACAAGAGTTAACCAAGAGAGGTTAGATAGTAAAGTTAAAAGAGTCTGGTATAAGTAAGTGGAAGAAAGGAAGAAATACCAGATCGGTTAAAGATAAAAGTAAGGAGCAAAACACAAGTAAGTGGAAGCAATGTTTTGCTCAGCTTGGGCACCTTGTGGTTGCCATCCACATATCCCCTAGATGAGGACCCCTGAGGGGTTTTCATCTTCCAACTTTCCATTTCCTTAGTCTGGGTTCCCACAGTCACTGCATAAGTCTACTTTTTAGGTTCCATTTGGAGCGCATGACCCCCCACCATTTCCAATTGAACCCAGTTGCTAATGTTGCTCTTTTAAGATTTTTCTCTTACACATTGTTAATTCCTGAGCACCGAATGCTACAAGTCTTTGCTCAATCACACAAATGGTGGCTTCTTAAATAAGATATTTATTAGGAATTTAAACACTACTTTATAGAGCTAAGATAGCACAGTGGTAGAGTATTGGTATAGAAAACCAAAGGTCCTAGGTTCAAACCCCAGTCTGAGCATATAATTTTTCTCTTCAAATATGAGTTTTCATTATATGCTCAGAATCGGGCTTGAACCCAGGATCTTTGGCTTTCTAGGTCAGTACTCTACCGACTGAGCTACCCGAGCAAGTTCCAATCTAAATGTAAATCTTTTTCTTACATACGCTGTTAATTCCCGCACACAAACTGCTAAGAAACCTTTGTTTCTATCTTGCAAATGACAGCTTTTTTTTTTTATTAAGAAGGCGTTTATTTGGGAATTTTAAATTACATTATAAAGCCAGGGCGGCTTCTTTTGATGTTTTTGTTATTCATTTCATACATCTCAATGATGGATAAATCATATGATTTATCCATCATTGAGATGTATGAAATGAATAATAAAAACATACGAGTATTGTTTTGTTTCAGATGTGTTGACCGAACACTTGTTGCCATACTGCGGCTGTGAGGAACATGAAGATATTCTTAAAACTCACAAATCAAGTTAAGTATTATGTGGTATTTTAATTTCACAGTAAAATGTATTATGCTCATTGATTATTTTTGTTGCAGGAGGTAACAGCTCAGGCAAGAGGTACCACTATTCATAGCTGGCCATGAACAAATAAATAAAATTTGCTCAAAGATCTGGTTTTTTAGGCTACATGGAGTGAATCTATATCATGGGGCCTTGTGATGGATACCAAACTTAAAATTTTTACAGCATAAAAAAAATTCATTGTCCAAAGCCAGGTTTGAACCCTGGTACCATAGGTGAAAATGGTAACTTCTAGTCCGGTGGGGACTGATATTTTCATATAATTTTGAAAAATGTCTTTTTTTATTACAGAATTTTAATACAATTTTGACAAATGTATTTTTTACAGGATTTTAACATTTTTTGCTATCAAGTGATTACAATTATTTATAAATGTCTAAATTATATCATTTTTTTAAATTCATTTCATTTATATTTTTATTCTAATATGTTGTGTATTTTTAATGTATATTTTATTAATAATTTGGTTAAATAAATTGTACTGTAATATTTTTGAAATTTTGTGGAATATTATCTTTATTTTAATATTTTGATTTAGTGCTGGTACCGGTGCCTTATTGTAATTTATTCTTACCTCATTTTGTTGTAAAATGCTTGTGTTTCATACTGTAATATCACTGTTGTATTATAATATTTACTTGAATGTCTTATTTATGTCTTTTGTTTAATTCTTATTATTCAGTTCATTGTTAAATTGTTATGAAATTGTATGGCACATGATCTTGTATACTGTTAATTGTATTATTGTTTACTTTATTTGATTAGCACAAATTACTGAATATAACATAATCCATTTCAGGTTTATGAATATTGTCTCATTAAAATAAAAGTAAGGAAACTGAAGATGTGGAAATGAATGAGACAGATTCACAGGTAAAAACTGCAACTGTTATTTAACGCTCTTTTATTCACAGGTTATACTAATGTTGTTATTTTCAGCTTAAAATATTATATTATTTATATTTAGGAGTGTTGGATGCCGATTTACTAGATGGGAAGATTCATTAAATCCCACTTGATGTGAAAACAGGCCAAAAGGCCTAATTTCATGAAGATTTATATATAGGTAATGGAAAGATATATAATTCATAAAATGCTAATATTTATTTCCAGGACATAATAACTTTTCTTACAGGATAATAATTTTATTTTTAGCACTAAATAATGAGTCATAAATATTGAAAGAAATTAAGGTAGAATTTTTTATCACTCGCCTCATATTGTTGTTCTTATTTGACTATAAACTGGTTTCGGAACATAGTTTCTGTTCCATCCTCAGTATCGTCACAACCGTTGTTCTGTCATCTTGAAGAGCTCTCCTTCGCTCCTTCCATTGGCTGACTGAAAAACCTCGAAACCAGGTCATTCTCACCGGGATGAATTTTGAAATTCTGAGGGAGAATGACCTGGTTTCAAGGTTTTTCAGTCAGCCAATGGAAGGAGTGAAGGACAGCTCTTCAAGACGACAGAACAACGGTCATGACGATACTGAAGATGGAACAGAAACTATGTTCTGAAACTAGTTTATAGTCAAATAAGAAGAACAATGTGAGGTGAGTGATAAAAAATTCTACCTTAATAAATATACCTCATAGTGAGAATTCCTAAAATAAGTAATTGA
The DNA here is from genome assembly GCA_030220185.1 of Diploptera punctata. Lineage (NCBI taxonomy): Eukaryota > Metazoa > Arthropoda > Insecta > Blattodea > Blaberidae > Diploptera > Diploptera punctata. Next base: position 353,253 of record JASPKZ010008417.1, read on the forward strand.
AAGAAATGTTCAGTTTTTATAAGACATTTTATTTTCAGAGTATCTATATAGTGAATACATTGTTGAGAAATGTCTTGTTTATTAACGAAGATAGAAGAAAACAGGATAACAAAAAATATTTTATTAATGGATGTTACAAAGGATAAGGATTTGATGATGAGGTTCATCTGCCAAGCACCAGCCGAAGAGGATGTCCACATGTTCCAATGGAAATTTAACAGTTGATTTCTGGCTGAGGATGAGGAGAGATCTTCAAAAGCAGAACAAGAGAGAGCGAGCTCATGAGCTGGTAAATGAGGTGAGGCGTGAATAATTGATTCTCTTTTTCCTCTCTTAGCAAAAAAATTTAATGAATTGACAGGTCTAGAAGACACTTAGCCTAAGAGTTTGCTGCTGGCATGTGTTGATCAAGGAGGTATAACCTGTCTGCTCTTAGTGATCATCAAAACAAAACCATGTGAAAACCATGTGACCTGCTCGCTTTTCATTGGTTATGGACACAGATGAACGTTGCAGAAGCAATAAGTACACAAAAAAGTAGTTCCCCTCATTAAATTAAATATCTCTTCTGAATATACTTGTCATTCTTTGTGAATGAAAATAATAATATTCAAAACATGCAGAATATTCTAAAATATACTTAATCAATAATTAAAAATTAAATAGTTTGAGTTTCTTTGGTGCCTTGTAATTTCTTTTTTGTTTCTGATATTACAGCTAAAATCTGTCTCCAGAATAAAATTTTAGAGAGATCTAATCAATTTAAATATCTTGGATATTATCTCTCTATCTGGGATGAAAAGGATATCCCTGAAAAAATTACTAGTTATAATATATTCTATGTTTTTGTTAGCATTAGCTAGTATTAGATCCATCATTATTGTATTTTGTTTAGTCTGTATTTTAATATCTTAAAATTGTAATATGTACGGAATTTTTGTATAATTTTACTATTCGCTGGTTGAGTGGAAGAGAAGGCCTTATGGCCTTAACTCTGCCAGCTAAAATAAATTATTATTATTATTATTATTATTATTAAAAGTTTGGGAATTATTAATAAAGTTATGAAACCATCCCCTGTACAAAAAAACACCAGATTACGTTTATATAACACTTTAGCTAGACCAGTGTTGACCTATGGTAGTGAAGCATGGACACTAAAAAGACAACATGAAAGCAGAATAACGGCTTGTGACATGAGATTCGTGCACAGAACAGCGGGTTACACCAGATGGGATCGGAAAAGGAACACTGATATCTTAAAAGAATTGAAGACTACGCCAATTTTGGAATATATTAAACAGTACCAACTAAATTGGAAACACCATCTTGAAAGAATGAGTACAAATCGGATCCCCAAAGCTGTTTATAATTATGTACCAAGAGGACGAAGATCTCTGGGTCGTCCTATGAAACGCTGGAGGGAAAATTTTCTATAGGATCATAACAGGCCTTGGCCTAATGCTTGGAAGGAAGAAGAAGAAGAAGGATAGTTTATTTGACTCATGCTTCAGTCAATTCTCATGAAACAAAATGGCTGAAAGTAAAACGAGTCTTCTATTCCCATGTCATCTCCCTATCAAAAGTGACAATAATTGTGGCACGAATGGCGGAAGGATATTGCTTTTACAACATACATCTGTGTCCATAACCAATGAAAAGCGAGCAGGTCACATGGTTTTGTTTTGACGAGGATCACTTGAAGAGCAAACAGGGTATAGACGATCAACCAGCCAGTATAGGGATGGTCTTCTCAACCTGGAGCTGCTATTTATTGTAGCTGCTATTTATTGTAGCTACACAAATTTTTCGTGATGCTGGTTTGGCACTGGGTCTAAATGATGGTGAAATTCCATGAGAAAATTTCTTTCCTCATGGAGACTCAAACCAGCCTAAGTCCTGCAGCTATGCACCAAAGCATGATGCCTTAAACTGCTTGGCTACAGAGCAGGACAACTTGTTTGTGATATCCTATAAAAAGTTGAATGAGGTTGAGGACACTGATTCTTTCATTTTATAATTTTATAAATAATTAAGCTCCTAGACTATAGAGACCAAAGTACCTTGTATTAATAACACTAGAATTTTGTTTTCAGAGGTTGGTACGATGCCGACTGAATTCCCGGGGAAACATGACTCAGAGTTGTTTAAAATGTCCACCATATATTTGTTTATATATACCATTGACTTGTAAATGTTCCAAACACACTAGCTGATGGATAATTGCTGCAGCAGTGCAACTTCTCTCATAAAAAGACGTCTAACAGAATCATCAGGTGAGTTAAAAGCAAACTGATCCTAATACAGGTCTTTGAGGTAGCATGGGGTCAAGCCTCACACCCATCTAGATAGTCAGTACGAGATAACTGCTGTCTTTACCACCCACAATATGTCTGGCACTCATTTTTGTTAGAGGGTGAATCAACTCCTGAGTCATGGCCGCATGCAAATACATTAGTCTTTACTCAAATTACTTCCAATCTCTGGTGAGCTGACTTTCCGTGAGCAAGTGCAAAGATCGAATTAGCTACCCACTAACTGGTCATGCATGAAAGTCGTCATTTTGTAATATTGGCAAGAAATTACCCATAATTCTCAACGATAAAACCACTTCCGTTATTTTCGTCTGCTAGAGGAATGTATTTATGCTTGCATCCTGCAAATAATACTGTATATGACGACGTCTGCATCGTGCAATATTATGCCAATTCTCCTGTTCTTCCAGTTGAATTCTTTGGTAGACTCTATCAAATTCCTCTTCTCCGCATATACCGAAACATGATCGAAGTCTTCAAGGTCCAACATCTTGGATAAAGCAGCAAGGTACACGGCATGGTTTCAAACTACATCGGTTACCATTGGTTCCCATCGGGTTGCTCACGATTTGTTTCTCTGCTAAGTCACCTCGCCAGGTAGCTTAGGAATTTCAACAATTATTATCACATGAACAGATTTTTGAGTATGCAAAAACGTATTTGGATGCAACTTTCTCAGCAGAGTACAGGCAGAGAACAACTTTTATGGTCTAATGCATTCATAGATTCGAGCCTTAGATTGGTTTGAAAATCCTGACTTTATCGGCTTTCATATCTTGAACCTTCTGGTTTGTAGCTATAAGTTACTCTTTTACAATAAAATTCACTAATTAATAATTTTGCAAGGAACTCCTCACTGCCATCTGTTGTGGCTCAAGAAGCATGCATTGTGACATCACATTGTTGTCACACAGAATGTCGGTAATGCAGATGACTACACACCTGACACAAAAAAAATCATATAACCCGATTGTAGTGCCACCTACACTATTACTCTGTGGCATCACTACTGGGTCCAATTGTGAATCTGAACCATCCAGGGACCAACTCAAACACAAAGAATTTTATCAAAATCGATCCAGTCATTTAGGCACATTCTAATTTCGGATTTCAAGTAAACCTCCACTTCTAATTGTCTGATTTGGCTCATTTTTGCACAATACCTACCTCGGTTTATTTTAATAGGATATTCTGAGTTTTGTTGTGAAACGTCGAAAAATGAGATCGCTAGAGTGATTTTTAAACGTTCACTTAAGGTGAATTCTTACACGTAATGGTTTTAGAGGGACCAATTGTAAATCTAAACCATCAGAGGACGGACCCAATCAGACAAACACAAATAATTCATCAAAATTGGTCCAGTCATTGAGAAGGAGCAATGTGACAAACAGATGTACAGAAGGATTATATATATATATAAAGATATGGAACTTAGCCCCATGACTATTGAAGCTGATGTAACTAGAATTAATGACATTAAAATTGTGTTTTCAGAGTTTGATATGATGCTGGCTGTATTCCCAGGGAAACTTGACATCATAGAGATGTTTGAAATGTCCACCATGTGATTGAATATACATATGAATGTTCCTGACACCAGCTTATGGATAATTCCTGCAGCAGTACAACTTGTCTCATAGAAAGATGGCAAAAAGACACCAGCTTATGGATAATTCCTGCAGCAGTACAACTTCTCTCATATAAAGATGGCAAACAGAATCACCAGGTGAGTTAAAAGCAGAATGATCCTAGTACAGGCCTTAGAGATAATGCTCATGCCTCCTTAGCCAGTCATTATGATGTAACGGCTGTCATTACCACCCACAAGATATGTCTGGTACTCATTTCTGTTAGAGGCTGAGTCAATTCTGGGCTGTGGTGCCACTAAAATGTTTAGATCAGTTTAAAAATCCTGACCTTCTGGCTTGTAGTATATTGTCTTAACCCAGTGGACTCTTATTTAAATGCCTGCTAACTTTCCCCTCCACTCAGATTTAGATGACCACAGAAGACAGGAGGTGTCATGCTCTTTACATGCAAACACAAAAATGCTCATAGAATGGAATTTAATAAATATTTTTCTTTAGAAATTTTAGTGAAGGCTTCTGAATAATTGTACTTGCCTAAAGCAATATTTTGGTGTGGTAAATCTTGAAACATTCCGGGACATAAGTGGAACTTCACTCTTTTTGCACTGAAATGTAGTTTCACTTCTTTTGTTCTGTTTTGAACACACGTTTGTAGGGTTTCATTTTATTGTCTGTGCTGGGGATATACAATGGAAAGTGAGCCCAGTTCCTTGCCTGTTACCTGACAGGGGTTGTACTTGATGATGGGGAGGCCTCTCACATTGTAGGATGGCAGCTGAATTGTCTCCAATAACTGCTTGGCGACAGCTATTCTGAAGGTCGAATATGCTGTCTTGCTATCTATGAAATTATTGTAGACCACAAAAGAGTTAAACATAAATATGTCCAGCAAATAGAAAAATAATTTTCTGTATCCTTTTACAGTGCAACGCATTATAAGGAAAAGGGCAGTGATCCGGTCTTGCAAGTCAATGCCTTGCATCCTGGTACTTCAGGCAGAGTCTTGGTTTTTTTTATTTCTTCCCTAGGTCTTTGCCCTTTTACCCTCCTCAGTTTTCCTGTCGGTGTTCTGTCTAATGTTTCGAGGACAAAACTCTCTAATAAACTCAGAATCCCATCATGATCATCACCACACACCCTCTTAGACGCCATTTCAAAGACTTAGCACTACAAATTTCTTCTATATATTTCCAACAAACAGACAGCTTCTAATTTCACGAATTCTTACAAAAAAAGCTGGTCGTCCAACATGCTTTCTCTCAGGAACCTAGCAAAGCTAACACATTAGATATCTATGCGGTAGTTTGGAAGTTATTGCAAAATATATGAGCTCGTGCGCTTGATGTGAATGTCACGTCATTCGAAGACTGGACCTCACTAGAGCGCGCGTGAACATCACGTCATACGAGTTGAATGGGTTAACCAACTATGCTGCAGTATGTTCCAGGGACAGAATAAATATATATATTTATTTTCTAATGCCATCTGATTGTCTTTTATGATAATTCTGGCTTCCTCCCCTGGCATTGGTGGAATTGTAATCCATTTCTTATGTTGGGGCACCTGGAAGGTGGAGTTATGTTACCCTGAAGATATGATGGGTGATATGTAATAATGAAGCCCCAGGAGAGTCCTTAACCTAAACTTAACCTAAATTCCAGATCATGGGCAACCACAGGAATAATTCCCTTTAAGGAAAAATTCTATGGTTTGACCAGAATCGTACCCAGGACCTCATGAACTGTGGTCAGAAACACTGACCATGAGCCCATGAGGCTGTTTTGGTTAGAATATATATATATTTGAAGAGAAAAATTATATGCTCAGACTGAGGTTTGAACCCAGGACCTTTTGCACTCTAGGCGAATGCTCTACCAACTGAGCTATCTGAGAAACTCCAATCTGAATGTAAATTATTCTCTTATATATGCTGTTAATTCCTGCACACTAAATGCTATGAAGCCATTGCTTCTATCTTGCAAATGGCAGCTTCTTTATTAAGAAGACATTTAATTGGGAATTTTACATTACATTATAAAGCCAGTACGACTTCTTTCAATATTTTTATTACTCAATGATGGATAAATTACATTTAAAGAGAAAAATTACCCGCTCAAACTGGGGTTTGAACCCAGGACCTTTTGCACTCTAGGCAAATGCTCTACCAACTGAGCTATCTAAGAAACTCCAATATATATATATATATACATATAGGCTACTAGCTAATACCTGGTATACACTTTCTACGCCTAAATAAATAAAATATTAAGGATTAATTATTATTAAAAATGGTGGTTCCAAGTCAATTTTTAATTTTGAATTTCAAGTAAACCACACTTCTAAAGGCAGGATTTAGATTATTTTTGGCCAATATCTACCTCTGTTTATTTTAATATCATTTACAGAGTTTCATTGTTAAACATAAAAAATTTCTTCATAGTTAAATATGGGAAATAATATGAGGTTCTTAATTCAATGAATGAATGAGTCACTTGTTATCTTACCTCATAAAGGCTGTCCACTCTTAAAGTGATCCTCATGAAAACAAAACCATGTGACCTGCTCGCTTTTCATCGGTTATGGACACCGACGTACAATGTAGAAAAAATAAGTATGCGAAAAAGCAGTTGCCTTTATTAAATTAAAAATATGTCCTCTGAAAATACTTATTCTTCATGAATGAAAATAATATTCAAAACATAGAAAATATTCTAAAATATATCTAATCAATAATTACAACTTAAAATAGTTTATTACATATGGATGATGCATTTGAGTCATGCTTCAGTCAATTCTAATGAAACAAAATGACTGAAAGTGTCAAGTCTTCTTTTACTGTATCATCTCCCTGTCAAAAGTGACAGTAATTGTGGCGTGAATGGTTGAAGGATACAATTGGTGTTTATGTTAGGTTCACTCTAAGAACAAATAAGGTATAGTTCATGTTTTCTTAAATACGAGAACTGTGGTTTTCAACATTATGGGATTCTTAATTCAATGAATGAATATGTCACTTATCTTTCCTCGTAGTTGACGTTTTTGTAAACACGGAAACTGCAGATTTCAAGAGGATATCCCTCTCATTTTCAACCGATATAATGAGTCGGGACTAGAGGCAAGGAATATAAATACTAGAGTGCTGCTGCTGACAAATCCATCTTAAATATGACCCAAAAGAAATAACAATATGAGCTTACAAGTTACAAAAAATATTTTTCTAAAATTCCATAATTAACTCACTGGCACTATCAAACCTATGGGTTCAAGACAGTGCAGACATAAGCTCTCCATACACCCCTATCCTGAGCTAATGCTTTCCAATCATCTCCTGCATAATCTACTTCCTTCAAATCATGGATAATCTTATTCTCCCACCTAATTCTTGGTCTACCAACTGGACGTTTTCCTTCTGGTTTTCCTACAAGAAGCTTTCATGCAAGTCTTTCATTCCCCATTCATGCCACATGACCTCCCATCTCAGTCTGAGACTTAACTGTTCTTATATCTGGCTTCCTATAAAGATCATGCAGTTGACTGTTATGTAGTCTCTCCATTCACTGTCTGTTCATCTCTCTTTGGTCCAAAAATTTTCCTAAGTACTTTATTTTCAAATTTTTCTCCCTTAAAGTAAGAGTCCATGTTTCATATTCATGTAACGTAACTGGGAGAATAACTGTTTTATATATTTTCAGTTTAACTTTTTTGAGAGAAGTTGGGACGACAAGAGTACCTGCTATACATAATAGCACGCATTTCCAGAATTGAGCCCATGTTTAATTTCTTTGTGCATCTTATTCCTATTTGTAATTATTGTTCCTAGGTATTTGAATTCAACCACTTCTTCAAAATTTCCCTCATTTGTCATTAATTGTCCATTTCCATTATATAAAGTATTTCTATGTGTGAACACACATTTAGTTTTATTAATGTTTACTTCCAGTCCAATTTCTCACTTACTCAATAGTGTGTGTGTTGGTCTTTAGTATCTCCTTGCTATCGCTCAATAATACTACATCATCAGCATAAACTAACAGCCTATTAATACTATTGAGTTGTAGGCCTTCTTCTCTATCTATCTTTGGGTTTTTACAGCTGCTGCCGTCTTCCCGTGCCAAACCTCCAAAGCCTACGGTCTTGGGCATCTTCGATGCTTAGCCCTCTAGCTTGCATTACTGTCTTCATGTTTTCCTTCCATGTTACCTTTGGTCTCCCTCTTTTCTTCTTTCTGTTCGGATGCCATTCATACAGTTTCTTCGGCCATCACTCATCTTCCATTCTTAAAACATGTCCTAACCACTTTAATTCCTTCTCCTCAATTCTTTCAATTATGCTTTCTTATGCTTCCATTATGTTTCTAATTTCCTTATTTGTGACATGTTCTAATTTAGACTTTCTGGCACTTCTGCGTAAATAATCCATTTCTAAAGCTATTAGTCTATTCTTGTAGTACTTATTGATTGTCCATACCTCACTTCCATACATTGCAACAGATTCCACCAATGTTTTACCAATATATTTTTTTGTGTCTTTCCAAATGTGCTTATCCCACCATATGGAATTTAACGATGATATTATTTTGCTACTCAATTCAATTCTATGTTTTATGTTCTCTTTGCCTATACCTTCAATGTTATCCATAATTATTCCCAAATATTTAGTTTGTTCCACTTGCTTTATTTGGATTCCTTCTTCCAATATTAAATTTTCTCTTTCATTGCTATTTATTGCCAGATATTCTGTTTTTTGTAAATTTACTGTGAGAACCCCATGATTCATATGTATTTTTCAACCTTTTTATCATGAATTCCATATCAAATTTGTCTTGCGCTAAAACCAGTTGATCATCGGCAAATTGTAATGTCAGCAAAATGTAGGCCTTCTTCATTCTCCATATATATATATATATATATATATACACATACACATATACAGAGTGCTAAACATACAAAGTTTTGAAACTCGAGTTCAAATCCCAACGTAGGCATTTATTTTTTCTTTTCATGTCATATATATACAAATATATATAATTCCATAGTAATTAATTTTCAGAAATTTTTTCTTGTTTTTATTTCAGTGTTTAAATATTGGTCATCTCGTCAGGAAGACATCACAACAGCTGATAAGAAGCATGTGACTGAAAAACTTGCTGCAAAGTGACAAACGTTTGTCTTTATTTGAAGAGAAAATATACACTCAGATGGGGTTTGTACCCAGGACCTTTGGCCTTTCTATGCCAATGCTTTACCATCTGAGTTACCTGAGCATTCCAATCTAAACACAAATATTTCTCTTATAATTCCTGAGCGCCGAGAGTAGTTTGTCTGTGTTTCTGTGTTTAATATTTTCATGAGCACCTTAGAAAAAAATTACATATTGTGATATTTTAAGCAATAAACATTGAATTTCTTTAAATTATAAAATGTTACTATTACTTAATTTATTTTCTAATGTTAAAGCTTTTTTAACGTTAATTTGTGAGTTTTGAGTGAATGTTAGACTGAAATGAAAACAAACAGAATTGTAACTAATCATTGTGATGTTCCTTCTAAATGATTTTTACGCCAGCAAAACATCTAATTTGGTAGTGTTTTTAAACAGTGAATGTCCTATTTCACATTTGCAGCTTTCATTTTGGCAACACTGTTACATATATAGTATGAAGTTATGTACTAAATATGTCATGCCCCATTAAGAAACAAATGCTGTTTTTTTATACACCATTTCACTTGCTTGTTTAATCCAAATTTCATGCTGAAGCTTTGGTTTTAACATTTTATGTTAAAATATGCTGGGAAAAATGTTTTAAAATGCAAAGAAAATGATAATCAAATTATCTACACTTAACTGATGATATGGCTTTGCTAGCAGATGATGCAATGACACTGAGGAACATGCTGTTGGAGCTAAATGCATTCATACAAGTTTCCTGGGTTAGGTTTTTTCAGGGTTTTCCCTAACCTGTAAGACAAATGTCAGGAAACTTTAAGGTCCAAATGTACCCTGAACACCATCTGGCCATTATAATTATTCATAACAAATTCATATTGTACTTAATAATTTTATAAGTAAAGAAGCAAGTGTAATCAGTAGAAACTGTATGGACATAAATTCATATCATCAGTATTTTTTTCAATTTAGGGATAAATAAAAAATTAATTATTTAATGTTACAAAAATGTATTTTTAATTATTGTGTTAGAATTTGTACTTCATTTTGTCAATTGTCAGGAAATTGCTTTAATTTATAATAAAATGCCAATAACTCAATCTTAACTCTATGTTTATGCAATCATTAATTTTTGTTGGTATATATTTTGCATATACAGTGTGTACATAAAAGAATATAGTAGTTTCAGATAATAATATCACCCAGATGAGGCATAGGAAGTTGTGTGTAGACTGAAATGAAATGAAGGTAGTTTTAGTTGTGTCAGTGAGCAGATATTTCTTTTTTTTTAAATTGTGTTGTTTTTGACTTGCCTCATACTTCTTAACTCCCTCGCAGGCTCGAGTTTCTTCACTACATTTGTGACATTCTTAATGCTGTATCACGTTCACAACTGATGTCCAATGGCCTTCTCTCCTGCAGACTGACCTCCGTGCCATCTGATGGCTGACCAACGAACTTCCAAATCAATCCCCTCTACTTATCACTGGGTATTTCAAAATTCATAGTTATATTTTTATTCTTGCACATGTTAATTTTTTTTCCCAAATTAAGAGTTCCTTCGGTTTTTACAATTATTTAAGTAATTCTGTTTTGCTTTTTATTCTGTGTTTTTCTGACCAGGCATGTGCAGCTATTGCAGATTTTTCTGTTTCTCCATTTTTAACATTTCTGAGGTGTTCCTTTAATCTTGTATTTAGATTCCTTTTTGTTTTTCCTATGTATATCCTTTCACAATCTTTACAATTAATTTGATAAATTCCTGATTTTTTATCTTTCTTTTGTTTTGTTTCTATGGCAACAATAATGACAAAGATGGCAACTCAACAGAAAATGTTTTGTAGTTCGAGAGTTGTAAATCAGTTGTGACAATTCAACGTACATTTTGTAGGCAGTTTAATCTTGATCCTCCAATGCTAACATTTATCGATGACATAATAAGTTTGCAACGACTGGTTGTCTGTGTAAAGACAAAAGTGTGAGGCGACCAAGAGTGTCTAAGGAGAATGTTGCTGCTGCACAAAGTCAGCATAATCAGTAGGCTTTAGAGCCTGTAACAATTGTAAACAGTAGGGACGCATATGTAAGCATTTTCATAAAACCTTCCACACTGTAATTACTGGATCGGTTGTCATGGTCAAGATAACAGGGCTTATCTTCAGTGGCCTCCTACCTAAAAAATTATTTAATAACAAATTAACTTATACACCTCACTGATAGTATTCTTTTAACAATTAATAAATCATTTATGAAAATAATATTAAAATTAAATATTTTCATTTGTTTAAATATTATATATCTGTAAAATTAGTTTTCTATATCTCATTATTTTTCTTTGTTTTTTTATATACATTAGAGAAGGGCGGTCTATTGACAATTTAATTTATCTTGCTTGAACACATTTTATTACTAGTTTTAGTCTTAACCCTTTAGGTGTCATGAGCCGATCACATCGGCTCTGGTGCTCCTGTCTATTACCTGCCAGACAAAATATTTAAACTACTTGCAAAGCCAATCACATTGGCAGGTGCGATTTAAATCTCTGACACAAGAGATTTTACCAGTGGCATGCAGAGGTTTAATATTAACCATCATTAACTGGTTGTATTATAGACTGTAATATAATAGATATTATCTTATTGATCTTTAAACTGACCCAAACCTTCTGGCGGCACTATGGCCCTGGGGTCGACTCAGCCTCTAACTGAAATGAGTACCAGACGCTTGTTCTGGGGTAAAGGCGGCCGTCACGCAGGGCTGACAACCCGGCTGACATCAAGTGCTGATTGTCAAGAAAAAGTGGGAGCCTTAACCTCCTACTACCCCAAGGGCCTCCTGAGGCCTGTAGTGGGATCACTTTACTTTACCTTTATCTTATTGATCATATATTCATTTAGTATTTAATATTAGAGTAACATATGATTGTTATATTCTGATGTAAGATGTTTGTCCTGCTGAGTGGAAGAGAAAGGCCACATGGCCTTAACTCCACCAGGCTAAATAATAAATAAATAAAATAAATAAATGAATAAAATGAAATGAAAAAATGAATGAAAAAAAAAATGAAAAGAGAGAAAAAAAAGGGTGAAAAAAGTATGAAAAAAAGAATGAAAAAAATGCATGAAAACAAAAAAGAAT